>OX422218.1:393345065-393945065 GCA_949130495.1 Sambucus nigra | reverse complement strand
GGAGGGCAAGAAGAAGATATATCGACCAACTCACGCTGGTCAGGAATGGAAGAAGAACCTTCTGCTAACTTATAAGGAAGGCCTTTTTTATTCTTTTCAATGGGATTCTTCAACTTTCTTGGCTAGGGGTTTCTTCCCAGTATCATTTTTATTTTTTACCCCTTCATCATCTTGATTAGAAAGGGGATTGGCATCTATGTCTCCCAAAATGTTAGTAAACTTCCTCTTTCCCATAGCTACGGAAAGAGGTAAGTTTGAATCTAAGGAAGAAGGGGACTGGGAAGTAAGATCACCACTGCTAGATGCAGCAGCTAAGGAAGTAGAAAGAGGTTCTTACTCAAGCTCAATTATAGGGGAAGGATTAGTATGAGCAATAAAGGACGAAACTCTATTCATGTACTGCTGCAAATAGGATGCATACCTGATGTGCTCCTCGTCAATCCTCTGATGAAGTCCCTAAATATATTTTAATTCCCTAAGATTCACTTCACTTTCCTTTAGAGCCTTATGTTCTGATCAACTGTAATAAAAATTTATAGAGAAAAAATTAGTATTACATTTAAACAAGTATATACAGGGCAAACCAATTAAATGAGGAATAACCTATCCCATTGGCCCTTGGTACAAAGCATTTCCAGTCAAAGGGGCGTATTGCCAATTTTTTACAACAACTCCATGCTCAAAATAATCCCTATTGGAGTCTGGAATATTGACTACTGACGCATTGTTTACAGCCCTAGTCTGTAAATAAAAAGTGGTGTCACTAGTCACCCACTTATAATGAAACATTATTTATGGAATCCCTAGATGGGTTCCATGGATTTGATTCAACCTATACACTTTATTTACGACCCTCCAAGTATTACGGGCTACCCTAGCTGGGACAACGTTAAAGTATTGACAAAACTTAAGGCACAAGGGGCTGGGAGGAAAGGTAAACCCACACTCAGCTATAAAGATAGAGGGAAACCAGTGACCCTCAGCAAGTGAGAAAAAATCAACAGGCAAAGTAGTGTGTTCCAAAATAACCCAAGAGGGAATCTTAAATTCATTTTTGAATTCATCAAGAGAATTAATAGAGTAAACCATTATGAAGAATAGAAGAGAAGAGAAAGAGGTCTTAAAAGGATTAAGGATTCAACAAGAACTGAAGAACATAAAACTATCACACAAGAGAGAAAAAGAAAGCTTGAAGACACTGTAGCAAAAAACATTCAGAAAATTTGAGGTGAGAAAAGATCGTGGCTTTTCCCGCTCTTATAGGTTGCCTCAAAAATTGGAAAAATAATGATTAAAAGGCAGCGTCGGTTGAACTGATGGCGGCTAAAAGCAAAAAAGATGGATTTGCCCAAAAACGATTCATTAAAGTTGTGGATAATTTCAAAAATTCCACGTACATTATATTTCCATAATTAAACCATAATTTTTACAAGTATGGGAAGTCGGCAACCAACTAAACCTAAAATTATTTCCCGAGCAACTTTAATAGATAAATACTTCATACTCTTGTAAAAACTTCAAGCATGAAACATTGGACTTCTGTTGATACCAAAAATTATCCATCAACGTGGACCATTTGGATACTGACACACGTTGTACAGTGGAAGATTAATCTTAATCAACAAGAATAAAATGTCATCCTACTAAGGGATGCCGACCAACACCAGGAAGACCGATCAACGATGATAGGAAAACATCAACAGTTGTATATGTCTACGACATAAAGACATTCCATCCTTTGATATTCTAGCACTTTTACACCCCCTGGGGGCTATAAATATGTTGTAAACCCTACATCCAAGGGACACAAAAAGAGAGACAATTGAACAATCCCAAAGAAATATACAACAGTGGACGTAGGCTCTTCCCTTAAGACGAACCACTTTAAAAATCTCTTATATCTTTTACTTTTATTTATCTGTGATAAATTAATTAGCCTAGTCTAGTTTTTTGCATCAACACCCACCATGAGAAACATCGCCTTTGGAAAGCCATAGCTTATTCCAAGACCTTTAGCATTCAAGTATGTCCAGGATTACCATAGCCACTTACCTAATCAAGACATCACAAATTGCTTTGACCATCTCTTGATCACCAATGGTAACATTTCCCTAGGGTTTAGAGATGAGTATGTCCATAACCTTTAAATATTGGAAATGATGACATAATGGGAATACTCCCCAAGGAAAGGACTCAGACTCCATATACTTAAAAGCTCCTAGTATTTGGGATTAAAATTTTGCGATTGGGTACAGAGCTACCATAGATGAACTTGACTAACTAGAATAGTATGAGTGATGGACCTATCATATGAAAAGTTAAGGTTGCACTATAAACAATTACAACCAAACCTCTTATACGAAGGAGCACCACTCTAGTTCTTGAAGAGAAGGAGGGATCTGAAGCACCCCAAAATTGATAGATACTAGAAAATTCACTTTACTGGATGGGGAGACTCACTATCTCTAGGGCCATAGATATTTATTCTACCCCTCATGAAGTTAGCCCACCTATGAAAGATCCCCTTGATCCCTACATTGATCTCAACCTTCTTATTCTACAACTAGCATTTGACGTCTTTGTACTTGAGGTATCACCCTGTACTCACAACTACACCAATATAGGATACAACCATGGGAACACATGCATAGATGTCTCCCACATAATTGGTATAACTAAAGTCCAAGACAAGACAACCTTCCTAGGCCATCCTCCACTAGATTTGTCAAAAAAGTCTCGACTTGGGGGGAGGGGGGGGGGGGGGGGGAGAATACACTAAGTACTGGTAATACTATATAGACATATTATATGAATCCACTAGCATAAAAAAATAAATTAACCCAAAAGAACCTGGAAACTGCTCTAATAAGGAAGAGCACCAGGAGACATCCTCTAATAATAACATATGGTAAAAATCATCCATATATATGGAACAATCATCTGATATGTCTCGCCCGATAGAAGGTCAAGTCTTAGATACTATAATAGAAATTACCACCCCCACCCAGGACTCGCATGTATTAATACGGTGGATAGATGACTCTATATCTCGAACTCCATCCAAAACTCATAACATGGATCCTAAAATCCCTAAACTATCCCATGTCCTAGATAAGACCAAAGTAATTGCCCCAAAGCAAACACCACTTTCTGGAAACCACGCATCCTTAGACGATATTCTACTCCATCTAGAAAAAGTTGAACATGAAGCCCAGTCAGACCCATGCTCTCTTTAAACAAATAGGTCTACTTTCTCACCGGGTCAGGATAACACTCCACTCCTTTGAACCCATCTAGTAAGGAGAAAAGTCCCCTGAAAAAGTTATCACGCCGCCTCCTCGGTAAAACTACATGATAAAGGAGAAACTTTGATGGACATTGGCCAACATCACCATCTAGTAACTATTATGAAAGTGTGCCAGCAATCAATGTCAAACTTATTTAATTAAATTCCAATTTTAGTTCCAACAAGTCTTAACTCTTTCAAACAAACGTGATTGAATAAAGAAATAATCTAAGTTTCCAAGACAATCAAAGTTGAGTAAAAATCCCCCATAGGGGCAAAACCATCTTATTTTTACTATAATTTGTAAAGTTTGGTTTACACAGATTACAATGAAAATACAAGCAGTGACATACAAAATACCCGCAGGCGTCGGTTTCGATGTCGTCGGCTAGAGTTCCCGCAAGAGCTCCAGAAGGTCAGCAATGGAAAAGATTCATCTTCGCCACAAGTTTACTCTAGATGAGTAGTATAATCTTACTTGGGGTTTAGAGGATTCACATAAAGGATTGGGAATTATTTGTGAATAAAAAAAGTATAAAAACCTTAAAATATGCATTCTGGAAAGAGGTACTTTTTTGCAGAAACGGAGGTATGTGGACTTAAAAAGAACATGAAGCATGAACCCTGTTTAAATAAGTAGGTTGAGGCGGTGGTCGTTCTAGTGACACACGATGTCATTTGAACGAGATGGCATCCCATTCGAACCACATATGATGTTGTTCGAACGACATCAGTGACGTGCCTAAAAAAAACTCCTTAAAAAGATCTTGCGTGTTTATCATCTTCCAGACTTCAAAAAATTTATTTAAAAAATATTCCCAACTATTTATGCAAATAATTAAAACTGCAATTAAAATTATTTTACCATAACTACGTGGAGTAGTGGGAACGGTTGAAGTGTACGTTGCTTAACCCATGATGCATGTACGAAGATGATGGATGCATGAATTTGGATCAAGGCCATCGAGGATGATCATGGAGACGTGCCAAATGTAGTGGAATAATACATACTTAATTGTGATCTAGGACACTTGGAAAAATCATAGATTTTACCCCGGACATTTATAAAACATGTCCTTACAAATCTCCCCTTATGTCTATACTGGTACATACATAAAAATATCTTAATTATGCTGCCCAAATTAAACCAAATGACATACAACTTAATATCCCCACTAATCCAGAAAACTGAAAATACTCAATGTGTGTCTTCATAAATTCAATCGTCTTCAAATCTTCAACTCTTCAATTTTTCTTTGTCATCATCAGGGTGTGCACAAATGATTCTCCATTTGGATACCTACACACATGAGACAAGAAATAAGTACCCGTGATGCACAACAGTTTGAAATGTAATGATAAGCAAAAATAAATATCAATTATGTGCAAGCAAATCATAATAAAAAGAAACAAGCAATTCTCCCCCATAATTCGTTCTCCCCCTTTTTATGATGTCCCCAAATAGATAGATATAACGAACATAAGCAATGCAAATGGAATATGTCATAAGGTAAAAAGCTTTCTCTTTTTGAATTTTTCAAAATTTTAAAGCAAAAAAAAAATCACACCATGAAATAACACCAAAACAACCAAGTTAGTGAAAGCGAAAATGTAGGGATGTGAACAATCAAATCAGCAAATCAAAGCTCAAAGTGATTTCCACACCAATAACGTCCAAAACATTTCAAACGCTTTTTCATGACTTTTAAGTACGCGCAACCCCGTTTTTCATTTCTTTCCATCCAAACTCCCTCATAAATAATAAGACATTATATTTTTCTGTTGAGGAGATAAAACTAAAACCTGTTGGCCCATTTGATTTGGCATAATTTTCTTTTTATTTCCATTTTAATTTTTTTTCGGGCTCTTTTGCAAATGGAGGATCTCAACGAGTTACTTTTGAACTCTCGTAGCCCTTTCCCGTGATTCACTCATCTTATTTTGTTGCAATTAATTCCTCACAGTAAACGATTTTTACATGCACTACTATCTCATCAAGTTTTATCTCAATTTGGTCATTGTAAAGATAGAATTCAGATGAAAACACTTAAGCCAATATGTGATAGACAAGTACACTACTCAAATATTATTGTGCATGTGTGCAATAAAGGAGATAAGGAGACAAACATGTAGAAGATATCGCTAATCACAACTAAAAGACTCCAAACAATGTAAATCACATGGATGAAATGATGTAGCATCTCAAATCACTATCAAACAGTCACGTGAACAATGGCATGAAGTTGTGACTATGGTTATCTTAAATGTTCACCCATAAACAATGTAAACAAAATACAAAACCTGGGTTATCTTAAATGTTCATCCATAAACAATGTAAACAAAATACATAACTTTTATTGTTTTCCAAAATTTTTTATAAAAAGAAAATCTTTTTGGCTTTTTCTAAAATTTAAAAAAAAAAGTTTTTGGATTTTTTCAATTTTTCAAAAAAAAATGAAAATCAAACAAATAAATATACAAATGATACAATCTAGAGATAGGAATAAAAAAAATGAACATGAAAAATGTATCATACTCTACATATGGTGACCACCCCTCAGTCAACTGTACAAATTCCTAAAGACTTCCTAAGACTCTCGAATCTAAGGGAATATAAAGACTTCATGAAGATATCGGCTAACTGCAGGACGGTAGATACAAAACTCAAGGATATGACCTTTTACTCTACAAGCAAATGGATAAAGTGCTCGCGAATCCTATTGTGTTTTGTGCGCGAATGCGGGACTTGATTACGGAATATGTGTATCGCGCTCGTGTTATCATGTCATGGTGTCCTGTGATATCCCATAATCCTCCAATATCTGCTTCATCCACAGAAGTTGCGTGCAATAACTCCCGACTGCTTTGTACTCAGCCTCCGTAGTGGACAAAGAGATGGTATTTTTTCTTCTTGCTCAACCAAGAGACAAGAGCAAAACCAAAAAGAAACACCCACCAGAAGTGCTACTACATCCATCTGCATCCCGGGCCCAATCGGCCTTCAAATAGGTGGATAAACGGTCACTGGTATCAAAGGAATACCAAATGACAAGTGAGAGAATCCCACTCACGTATTTGATAATATGTTTAAGAGCGAGTAAGTGTGACTCTTTCAAGGACGCCTGATATCGCGCACAGACTCTAATAATAAAGGTTATGTCGGGATGACTGACAGTCAAGTAGAGAAGACTACCTATCACACTCCGATACAAGGTTTGCTCTACGTCCTTACCTAAAGTATCCTAGCTTATTTGAGGTACCCATCGGTGTACGTGCATGCTTAGTGGAGTCTAGATCAAATTTCTTCACAAGGGATCTAGCATACTTGGATTGGGAGATGAATATCCCATCCTCTAGCTGACGAACCTGGAAACCAAGGAACAAAGTAAGCTCACCAACCTTGCTCATCTCAAACTCACTCTGCATCTCCTCCTCAAAGTGTTAAGCATGCTGGGAGCACGTGGATCCAAAGACTATGTCGTCCACATAGACCTAGGTAACCAAAATAGCACCGTCATCTCTCCTGACAAACAACGTCATATCAACTCCCCCTCTCTTGAAGCCACGGGCTAAGAGATATAAAGTAAGACTCTCGTACCAATCACGGGGTGCTTTCTTTAAACCATACAGGTATTTCCTCAAATAGTAGACATGATCAGGTTTCTTAGGGTCTTCAAACCCTTTTGGTTGTTCCACGTAAACCTCCTCTTGTAGAATGTCATTCATAAAGGCACTCTTGACATCCATCTGATATAACTTGAAGCGCAGATGACACGCGATGGCGAGTAGTGAGATACAGACTCAGGCCTTGCAATAGGAGCGAATATCTGGTCAAAGTCTACACCCTCAATCTATGTGTAGCCTTGAGTGACCAACCTAGCCTTATTTTGGGTAATAGTACTAGTCTCATCCACCTTATTCTTGAAGATCCATTTAGTACCTATCACATTTGTCTCGCTAGGTCGGGGGGACAGTTCCCAGACATCATACTTTCTAAACTTAAGTAACTCATCCTACATATGACATATCTAGTGTTCATCTTTGAGTGCTGATAAGCACCCAAAACTGTATAATTTATACCCCGAATAGTTGTATTTTAGTTGCTAATTCTCGACAATATGGGTCTTATGTGCTTAAATGTTTATCATGCAGGCTTAACTGCAGTTGCGGTGTCAAAACTACATTTAGAGGCCAATTGAAGTTAGAATGGAGCTAATTCCCTCTCCCGTGCCCTAACCCGAGCCTAAACCTAGCCCAAACTCACCCCAAGCATGTGTGTGTTTTATTTGTGTCATTTTATTATTTTTTAGATTTTTAGTTTGAGTTATTTTTATTTTTAGAATTTATTTTAGATTTATTTAATATTTTCTAGGTTTATTTTTCTATTATTTTTTTTTGTATAATTTTATTTTATTTTATTTTATTTTTATTTTTATTTTTATTAATTTTTAGTTTTATTAGGATTAGTTTTTAGGAGCTTATTTTTAGTTTATTAGATTTTATATTTTTTTAGGACTTTAATTTTCATTTAGAATTTTATGTTTTTATTTCTTTTATTTTAGTTTAGTTTTTAATAGCTTAGGATTTTATTTTTAGTTTTAATATTTTTATTTTTTCAATTTTTTTATTTTTTTAGTTAGATTTTATTTTTTTTAGTTTTAATTTTATTAATTTTATTTGAGTCTTTATTTTATTTTAGAATTGGATTTGATTAGGTTTTTATTTTAGTTTATTAGTTTTAATATAATTTTATTAGTGTAACTTTTAAGGGTTCAAATTAAACACACACACAAAAACACACACCCTCACCCTACACTCACATACATACCTATATCCTACACCCTCACACACCCAATCATATCCAACTTCATCTTCCCCACCAAATCTAACACCCGCTCTCTCTCCTAAAACCTCCATTAATACACTCCCTCTATCCACCATTCACCATACCAAATACCCACATGCCCAACCCCCTCTTACCCTTGTTTCAAACCCACCGCCGGCGCCGATCGCCCCCCTCCTCCAGCCGAAAAACCGAACACCCCGGCAGACAGCCTCACCCCTTCCCGAAACCGCCGGAACCTACCTCCCCTCTAACCTGCTACCTCCGCCTCTCCGCGGACGTCCCCCCTGCCGAGCCGCGGCTCCCCATTTTCGGCAACCTGTTGCCCCACATCCACCCCCGTCGGCGTTATCCCCCCTAACCCCACAACCCACCTGCGGCGACCCTTTTTCAAACCGACAGGACCCTCCGACCCTACTCACTGACACGCTGGAACCCACGACCTTGAAATCGAATATCCATCTTCTAAATCCCAATTTCAACCTGCACCTGCCTGTGTTCATCACCCCTAGTTCAACCCAAACCCATTTCCCATTCAAAATCCATTCCATTTCTCCAAGACCCATTTCAACCCATGAACAAATCGTGTGCTGCCAAACCAAAGCCAAAAATGAAACTAATAACCCTTGTGCCAAATAAAACCTCTTTTACCCATATACCCTTAAAAACTCCCCACCAATCTTTTCTATCTCAATATCCAAAATGACCCCAAACCTCTCATCCCCAAATCTGATTTTATTCTCTCACCTCACTATCAACAGGATACACCCAAATCACATGCACACTTAAATCAATTACCCAAATTAACTCCCATGCTCCATGCCTTGTATAAATTGAAGAGGAAGACCCCATTTGCAAAGGATCTCAAATTAGTTTTAAGCTTGGTGTGATAGAATTCTCCCCACCCCTCTATGTTGAGTATTTGCATTTTTAACAAATACCTCAATATAGAGGTGTGTGGTGAAAATTATCTCTAGGATAAATTTCACTCCATCCATCTATTATGAATTTTTGCATTTTTTGCAATTATTCATAATAAATTGATGTAGTGAAATTTATCCCTTATGGGAGATAAATTCTAACCCATTCATTTATGTTGAGATTTTGCATTTTTAGCAATTATCTCAATATAAATTAATGCTCTAGAATTTTATTTCTTTGGGTGAATTCTAATGTACAATTTTAGGATTTTAGGATTTGCATTTTTAGCAAATCTCTTTTATTATTTAATTGTCCATTATGAATTCATCCACTATCCTTTTTATTTTTATTTTTATTTTTATTTTGTAATTTTTAGTTTAGATGATCAAATAAAAGAAAGAGCTTTTAGATAGGAAAATTCTAGAGAGAGAATTGTAGAGAAAATTATCCTTTGTAAATAGTTTTATTTTTTTCCTTTTATTTTTTTAGATATTTGTGAGAAATTAATTGTTGAGTGATTCAAGTGAGTGTTTGTATGTAATTGTATATTGTGGAAAGCTCATTTTGAATGGATGTTGCTCAATTTCAATGGAGGATTAGAGTCCAATTTTGCAAATCAAGGAGACTTGTTTGAAGATTTGTCGTCTTACCCTTCTATTTTATTTGTTTATGCCTTTGATTATTAATTTGTCAAATTTGATACCAGGTTAGGCTAAAACCTCTTTCAAGGGATGGGGTGAGACCCTTATTTGATATTATTTTAGTTTAATTAGTTTGATTACTTGAAATTTCCCTTTGAATGTTAACTTTGATCCCTCACCCTTAAATTTACGCCTCGAGAGAGGGTAAATGATTTTCAAGAGAAAATCGAAATTCTAATTATAATACCCATTTTAGATTCGAACTAGAGATAGGGGTTTCTTAAGTGGGGTATTATTACTTGAATTTCAATTCTAAATTTATTTTATAAGATTGACATAAATTCTAATTGATCGATCCTAGCGGGTGATTAATTAAAAGGAGTGTGGATCGAATTTTCTAGAATTGTGGGGTATTAAACTTTATATTCTAAAATATTATTATTAAAATTACATTTGCAACGAGAGTTGATTTGTAATTTTGATATTAATTTGGGAGAATTCAAATAATTAAATTAATTAATTAGAATAACTAAAATTTGTGGTGTAATCCCACTCCTTGATTGTTCTCACAATTATTTACCTCACTTGATCTATTATTTTAGTGTTAAACTTTGTTTTCATTTTAGTAACATTTTAGTTAGTTGTTTAGATATTTAATTTAGTTTAGTGTTATTTCATCATCACTTCACTCTATTGTTTTAATATTGAAAAAGCTAAAAAAAAATTAGAAAAGTGAAAAAGCACAAAAAGAAAATAAAAAGTGAATTACAATTGATTTTGTTCCATTTGCTTTACTCCTTAGAAAGTGGATTGACATCCTTACTTACCACTCTACACTTGAGTTTATTATATTTGTAGGTACATAAGGATTTTGACTAACTTGTCTTTCATCAACCACGACATATACGCAAAAGGCTAAGTTATCAAGTGCTTCCTTATAGTTCTTGGTCTCGACTTTGAACGTGCAGCAAACATGGCTAACGACGTTCTCTAGCTGAGCACGAGTCTTGACCCCTAGGGTGGGATCTATTAGAATAGTAGAAGGATCATGACTGTTGCGAACCCAAGCATGAGTATCCCCTAAGTCAGGAATGGGATCCACTCTGTGTATGGGAGGCACAATGGGATTATCAATAGAAAGAGCGTCATCCTCACCCAAAAGGTTAGAATCTATAAACGCTGGTGGTTAGTCATCTTGCACGGTGACATTTATTGACTCCATAACCTTAGAAATATTCAGGTTATACACCCGATAAACTCTACTTGACGATGAATAACCTAAAAATATCCCCTCGTCGTTCCAGGAGTCAAACTTTCCTAATTTCTCTCTATCCCGTAGGATATAGCATTTGCTCCCGAAGACACGGAAATATGAAAGGTCGGGCTTCTTTCTAGTCAACAATTTGTAGGGCGTCATAAAAGTGTGTGGACAAAGATATACCCTATTTACCGTATGGCATGTGGTAGACACCGCCTCTGCCCAAAAACTTCTTGCAAATTTATGACCCAAAAGCATAGATCTAGCCATCTCTTAAATTGTCCGATTCTTCCTCTCAACAATCTCATTTTACCGAGGAGTCCTAATGGTCGAAAATTTGTGTTTGATTCTGAGGCTATCACAAAAAAATCTACTTTTGCTTTATTAAACTCAGTGTCGTGGTCACTACAAAGTCTATTGATAGTGACACCGTGTTGGTTTTGCAGGACACGACACTTGGTCGTAAGAAACTCCACAATACCAGATTTCTCTTATGGAAAACCTATAATAGAGTAGCTTGAGAAAAAATCTACCATCATGAGAATCTACCTCTTACCACCTAAACTCTCAGTACGAGTAGGACCCATAAGATCCATATGTTTCAACTCAAGGATGCTTGAGGTTGTAATGGAATTCAACTTTTGATGGGGCCTACGAATTTTCTTTCTTAACTTGCAGGGTCCACAAGCTGCGAAAGTTGGTTTTCTAAGCGATGGTAAGACACGTACTAGGTCTTTTTTAACTAACTTTTCCAAATCTCAAAAGTTCACATGACCTAAACGTTGATGCCACAGATCCATAGTAGTGACCGTGGCACTCTAGCAGATAAATGAGGACTCAAACATGATCCCATAATAATTGTCTTAAGTCCTCACCCATTACCATAGAAGTTTACTACAAAGTCAGTGTTGCACAGGTGGCTAATACTGAGTAAATTTACTTTCAATGCCTTGACATATAACACATTTTCTAGCTTAGGAAATCATGGTAACTCTACTGTACCTCGTCCTACTATGCTAGACTTGCTCCCGTCTCCAAAAGTGACTTTACCTTCCTTACGATCCTCTAGGGAGGTAAACAGAGAGGCGTCACCTGTCATGTGCCTAGAGCACCCACTATCAAAGTACCGATGTAGAGAATTATGTGCTTTATGAGAAACATGAACAACAAGGGCTTTTGCATTGTGTTTAGGCACCCAAGATGTGGTAACCTTCTGTTTGCCCTTGTATTGTTGACTCTTATCGGGATTTTAGAAATGTCCACTGACGGCATAAAACTCCGTTGGAACTCTTCTACTATACTTTGAGATGTGATGACTAGAAACTCAACCCTCTCTCGAAGACTCTCAAAATCAGTAGTGGCATATGATGGAGAAAAAGTACGTCGTGTTCGACCCAAACTATAGCAATACTTAAGAAGATGGCCTTTTCTTTTACAGTAAGTACAAAAATATATAGACTTAAGCCGACTTCGGTTTGCTTTTCTTGGTCGAGATCTTTTCTGATTCATAGGTGGGTGGCCATATGGATTTGTAATAAACTCGAGAATCGATTCCAATGTTGTATGGGACGTGGAAGAGCCATCAAAACCTATTCCCGGACTCTCATCTAAACCCAAAGTAGGGGCGAGGAGAATCTTTCCCATTTTACCAGATCGGTCCTCAATTCTTACCTTGACTTCCCGGGATCTCTCAAGGTCATGAGTGAGTTGGGCTACGATGGCTTCTAGTTTCTTTCGAGTGTTCAGGGAGGAATGGAGTTCACTCGTCAGATCATCCACTTGCGTAGTCAAGTCCCCTTTTTCTTTCGCAATAACACTTTATCTCTCTCCAAAAAATTTATCTCTCTCAACACAGGCAGTCTCTCTCTCTCTCTCTCAATGCAGTGGACATGGAGGTCTGTCTCTCTCTCATCTCTCCTAACTCCTTTTCTATAAATGCTATCCTTAGAGTTAACGCTTTGTTACGCTTTTTGGTTTTGAAAGTATCATCATACAAATTAGCGTACGCGCGTCAGAGATCATTCTCGCTCTCACTTACTTCTTCCTCTTCCTCGCTCACAATTCTATCACTGTCGAGGTGTCTCTATGAGCTTGCACCCTCATCGTCGTAAGGAACACTGTCAATACTCACATGACTAGCCATGAATGTGGTGAAGCTACATCCATACGGTGACTCATCTCCAGAATCCACCGACTCGACCTCGTTATCGTCATTGAGGATGGTGTTTAATGTAGATTTGGATTGTTCTTGACGTTTCAACCTAGTTGCACACTCAAACCCTTTATGACCTCTACCGACGCACTCAAAAAATCTCTCACTTTCTTTCTTAGGGGTGTTTTTTTTATCTTTCTCAAATTTCTTTTCAGATTTATTTTTCTCAAAATTATTTTTATCTTTAAAATTTCCATTTTTCTTTAATTTGAGAAATTTCTTGAAATTTTTAGTAAATAAGACCAAATTTTCTAAGTCAAAATCAGAATCAGACACCTCTTCCTCTCTTTTCTTAGACGACTCACCTCTCTTTGACCCGTCATTCTTTCTGGTCTGGACTTTAAGTTCTACCCCTTTGTCTTTTGATTTTATCGTATTTGGGAACATGTCGATTTCATAGGTCTGTAGGTCTTCAACTAACTCTTCTAATTTCAGCCTACTCAGACTACCTAATGAATTTAACACAGTGACTTTGGAGATAAATCTCTTAGGCAATGATCTCAAAATTTTCTTAACTACCCTAACATCAGGAATGTGTTCACATAAGTTGAAACTAGTGTTCGTGATATCTGATAAGCGTGAATAAAATTCATAGAAACACTCATTTTCATGCATGGAGATAGTTTCAAACTGTGTAGTTAAGTTTTGCAATTTATATTCTTTCACAGCATTTGTGCCTTTATGGGTAAGTTGCAGAACATCCCTGTAACAATCTGCGTAATTTTGGGCTATTTTATTTAATTTCTAGAAAATGGAGGAAAATAAAGTTTTTGATAAAATTATTTTTATTGCTCAAATATGTTGGTTATTATTTTTAAAGGCGAGAATTTCAAACGGTTTTGAAAATGGAGTTAAAACGGATTTTAAAATGATTTTTAGATGTTTTTAACTCTTGGAATTCTAAGTCGTCGAACATTAAGTAATTTTCAAGAGTTGTTTTAACTTCCAACTCTTCATTTCTTTGCCTTATTTAAAGGAATCTTTTGGATTCCAACTCTTCATTTCTTTGCATTATAAAAGGAAGTCATGGGCAACCCTTTTAACATACTTTTGGCACAAATTTTGGCAGTAAATATATTTTATATTCCTCTTCTTTTTACATATACATTGGCCCTTGAGATTTGTGAGTTCCAACCTTAGATTAGAGGTGTTCTTTGGGCTATTTTATTGGAGGTTCTTGGAGGAGATTTTGTAGATCTTTTGTGTTGATCTTGAGGATGTGATCGTTGGTTTCTTATCATGGTTTGAGGTATGGGGTTTTACATAATATGCTCCTTAAATCTCGCGAGTGTCATTCTCTTTGATTTCATGTTTAATTGAACTCATATTTGAATTGATAAATTCATTGAAATCTGGAAAATAATTGTTGAAATTATTTTGATTCATGTGGTGTCATTATATTGTTGATGAGCACGTTGTCATGAGATTTTAATATGGCACGGAGGTTGGGCACTCGCCAAAATTCCTGTTTCCCGGGCTATGCCTTGATAAAGCATATGCGGATGTGGTGAGGCCTGGTGACCCGGTTAAAGTGTTGTTGAAAAATTATATTGATAAATGCTTTGATATTTGCATTTGATTTGAATATTCGTACTCGTGTTGTTACGTTTTATTCGTCGCTAACATATATTTGTTGAGCATCTTTCCTGTCGTTTTGTGTACTTCCCCATATTTTTTTTAGTGTCAGGTTAGCGCGGATTTTGGGGCGCTATGGAGATTGATTTTAGCGAGGATTGTTTAGGAAAGATTTGTATTATTTTGATGTATAGAGCTTTGGAGATTTGTATTTTATTTTCGAGTTAGTTGTTGTATGTAATTCGAGAGATTTGGTATTTAATTTTAAGAGATTGAGATTTGTAGTTTCTCTTTTGTTGTTGTGGGACTTAAATGCTCTATACCTTGTCACTTGTGGATTTGGATTTATTTTATCGCGTTAGCGCTCCGTTTGCTCTCCCCGGGCGGGCGGGGTGTTACAATCCCATACCTCTTTAGACGTGGTACACGTCATGATGCGTCAGAACTCGTCAGGTGTGATGACTCTAGAAATGGTACTAACCCCACGTGAGTTATATATTCTCCATTTAAATTTATCATGAGTCCATGCAGTCACCGATTTTATGGTAGTTACGTTATCTATAGTGACAGTGGGAGGCGACCACCCTCTTTCACACATAACCCAAACACGTTCGTCTATGACCTTTAAGTTAGATTTCATACGGGCTTTCCAATATGCATAATTAGACCTGTAAAAAATTGGGACTCTATTATATAAGTTTTCCATTGAAATTGCGCTTTTTTAAAGATCAATTTGTTAGAACAAAATTGATATCCAGAAAAATTTTGCGAAAAAATTACCCGATAAAATTGTGTAAATGGCTGTAATACGAATTTGAGAGTGCTTCAGCAATCAATGTCAAACTTATTTAAATAAATTCCAATTTTATCCCCAACAAAACTCTTGCAAACAAACTCAATTGAATAAAGAAATAATCTAAGTTTCCAAGACAATCACAATTGAGAAAAAATCACCCACAGGGGCAAAACCATCTTATTCTCACTATAATTTGTAAAGTTTGGTTTACACAGATTACAATGAAAATACAAGCAGTGACATACAAAATACTCGCAGGCGTCAGTTTCAATGTCATCGGCTAGAGTTCCCGCAAGAGCTCTAGAAGGTCAGCAATGGAAAAGCTTCGTCTTTTCCACAAGTGTACTCCAGTAGAGTAGTATAATCTTCCATGGGGTTTAGAGGATTCACATAAAGGATTGGGAATTATTTGTGAATAAAAAAAGTATAAAACCTTAAAATATGAAGTCTGGAAAGAGGTACTGTTTTGCAGAAATGGAGGTATGGAGACTTAAAAAAACATGAATCATGAACCTTGTTTAAATAAGAAGGTTGAGGCGGTGGTCGTTCGAGCGACGTATGATGCCGTTTGAACGAGATGGCATCTCATTCGAACCACGAACGATGTTGTTAGAATGATACCAGTGAGGAGCCTAAAAAACCTCCTTAAAAAGATCTTGCATGTTTATCATCTTCCAGACTTCAAAAAATTTATTTAAAAAATATTCCCAACTATTTATGCAAATAATTAAAAACTCCAATTAAAATTATTTTACCATAAGTACGTGGAGTACTGGGAATGGTTGAAGTGTATGTTGCTTGACCCATGATGCACGTACGAAGATGATGGATGCATGTATTCGGATCAAGGCCGTTCCGTCAAGGATGATCATGGATACGTGCCCAATGTAGCAGAATCAGACATACTTAAGTGTGATCTAGGACACTTTGAAAAATCCTAGTTTCTACCCCAGACATTTATAAAACACGTCCTTACATATTAATTATGTCCCCAAAACACCAAGCCTCTCTTATCCATCTGCTATCCTAAGCCTCTGTGCCTATAGACCTGATGCCAGTTGAGATGTCAGCTACCATCGGATCCATCATCATGCAAAATCACATCAACTTCTCTGATGAAGACGTTAGCGTGTAAGGCCATAATCATCGATACGCACGACATATCACCACTAAAACTTACAAACAGATTGTGCCCCTGGTACAGATAGATAATGGGTCCACCATCAATGAATGCCTCTTACACACCACCACCGGTTTATAATACATTGCCTACGAATTTACAACATCCTCTATGATTATCAGGTCCTATGATAACATTCATTGAGAAGTCCTAGGGCGCATCATCTTCACTCTCATAATAGGTTCTATCAAGTGTGACTTTGAGTTTTAAGTTCTAGTATTCCTATCCAGTTTTAACCTCTTGCTCGGGAGTGCCTGGATACACCCCATAGGGGTATTACCCTCGTCATTGCACATGAAAGTCAGGTACTCACTTGATATGGAGGTCATCACAATCAAAGGGGTTGATGATTGGGCCACACACTAAACTAAATATCGAAAATGGTCATGGAGAAGGGGCCACGACTGGAAGCCGTGACCAGCTGGTCACGACCTAAAATCATGACCATAGTCAAAATTAGCATGACCAAATCCATGACTCTATTTGGTCATGAGTCATCTTGTGAGTGGTCATGGCTCTAGACCCTGACTCCTTTGGGTCACGGCTTTAGACCCTGACCCAGCTATGACCATTATGGTTCCATGTTTCCCTCCAATTTTAGTCAGGGAAAGAGTCACGGCCCTTAGTCGTGACCAAAAACCTCATTACACAAGGATATGGTCACGGCTTAAGTCCGTGACCAATAAGTTATCTGAGCACGACTTTGGGACGTGACCATGGCCTTATTTCCATGCTGACGTTTAAAAAACAAATGGGTCACGTCATATGGTCACGGCTTTTATACTTAAAAATGCATAACAGTTTTTCATTTCCCTTGAAAACTTCTAAAACCTTATTTTCCCTCCATCTCTTCAGCGATTTCAGCTCTCTCCTTCTCTCAATCTCAAGCTCTCTCTCAATCTCACTCTCAAAGTTAAATACGTGTGTGTGCATATTTCTCTGTGTGTGTATACTGTAAATACGTGTGTGTGTATATATATATATATATATATATATATATATATATATATATATGTGTGTGTGTGTGTGTGTGTGTGTATACGTCTGTATATGTGTGTGCGTGTGTGTATTGTGTGTATTGTGTATATGTATCCAGTTGTGTGTGCATTATCATTTTGTGTATTGTGTATATATATTTAGTTGTGTATGATGTAAATGTGTATGTGTGTGTGTATTATAGAAAAAAATATGACTAATGTTTCTTTAAGTTTCAAAGTAGGGTAAATTTTAATTTTATAGATGTTGTTGGTTTAAGTTTCAAACTAGGGCAAATTTTAATTTTATGGATATTGTTGGTTTTAAGTTTCAAACTAGGGCAAATTTTAATTTAATGCATATTGTTCGTTTAAGTTTGGGGATGAAATATAAAAATATACATCTCCATTGATATTGATGCCAAATTCGGGATTAATTTTACGGGCTTTGTAAAATTAAGTCCCAAAAAATGCATAATATATTAATTGTAGGGGTAATGTTTGTAAGGGTTAATTTTAGGGTTGATTTTAGGGGTTGTTGGCTTAAATGACAAAAATAGGTATTTAAAACCTAATAAATTAATAGTTGATGATTCATTAGAGCCATAATTTATAGGAATCATATTCACGCCCTCGTACATAATAACTCATTAATGATTCATTAGAGCCATTATTTATAGGAATTATAATCACTCACTCATTCATTTTTCTCAGGAAAAATGAGTTATGGCGCTAATAAATGGCAACAAGAGTGGGAAAGGTTCCAATTGTACCGCACACATACATCTGTCATTAATGAGCCTCATAAAGTGGGTAGTTCTGTTTGAGAGAACGACCCAAAATAGAGAATATCCACACTTAGGCTTGAAACATGCCCTTGGGGTGCGAAACCCCTTAGCCCCCCTAAGTGGCGCCAACACCTCGCACGGGTCCAATGTAACTCACATGAACAAATCGCGTGGTCACGAGACCCTCGGTTTGAGAGCACGGCCCGAAACAGAGAATATCCACACTTAGGCTTGAAAATGTTCCATTGGGGTGCGAAACCCCTTAACACTCCCAAACAGCCCCGTGAGCGGTACCAACACCTCGCACTGGACTAATGTAACACGTAGGAACCGACCGCGTGGTCACGGGACCGTCGGTTTAAGACAATAGCCTAGATTTCAGAATGCCTATATTTAGGCTTGAAAATTTTCAGAATGCCTATACAGGAGCCCCGATTTAAGAGCACGGGACCCCCGCGAGGTCACCCAAGGAGCACTTACAGCAACTGGTCGATTAGCCTCCCGATTCGAGGATTTTTTTTATTAATAAAGCTGGTCACGACCCAAAGCCGTGATCGTGTTATGTATATAACTAGTTTGGTAACGGCCCAAAGCCATGACTAAGTTGATTTCTACAGAAAATATAGTCACAACCCATAGCCGTGTTGAATATTAATCATAAGAATAATTGTCACGGCTTAAAGCTGTGACAAGGTTTGATTGTACAAAAAACACAGTCGCGGGCCATGACCAGAATGGTTTCTTAATCGGTTAATGGCCATGGTTTTGGGTTGTGACCAGGCTTGTAGAGAGGGTTAGGGCTATGGGTCGTTACCACATCCATGACTGTGGAAAGTCCGTGACCTAGCAGTGGATCAGGGATTTGGGTCATGACCACCAAAATTGGTCATGCCAGATTTGGTCATGGACTAAATCCATGACCCACACTGCTTGGTCTGGGACAAAGTCCATGACCAATCACCCATTTTGGTGTAGTGATCGTCGCCAGCACTAGTATCATTCCCCTTTTGTATACCCACCGTGACAGTAGTGACATTTACCTCAACAAATTCTATGTCATCCCAATTGCTGACATGATAGAAGAAGAATCGATCATTCATAATGTAACCACCCTAATCATCCATTAAATGGGATACATAACATGGTAAGGACATAGAAAAAACCAACAAGTAGTCATCAAAGTCATCACCGGCATGGAACATAAAGGAAAATACGACCTCGCTTATACCTCTAATAATAAAACTCCCGCACCCAGTCCCAAAGACCCCCATTAATCGTGAAATGCTAATTTCCATCTTTAAGTAGAGTAATCTTACTATCACGGACTCTTTGAACCATAGTGGGATGAAAGCAATAAATCCTTACAATCATTAATAGAGATTATCTATGAGACAAGACTATACATAGAGTATAGGAAGATCCACAAGGTCAATTAGAACAAGCCTCAATGTTTCTTAGGTCACTGAGGAAGATAGTAAGAACTCTGATCTCGAACCAAAGTGGGGACTATCGGCGCGATTTCCTGCTGAAGTTTCCATGATAACCATGTTAGGAACCTTAAAGTTAACTCCCGTATAATGCTTCCATGACCGGTACATCTCCTCATCCACCCAAGGTATTACTATTAAAAAAGGATGATTAGTCAGCATACCTGAACTCAATCTCTACATCTGAGTGCCAGACTCAACATCCCAACCCACTGATACATCGCCTTCGTTCGAACCTCAGGATATGACTTGCCAACCCTCTTGGGACTATTAGTGGAATAGAGAAAGTAACCAGCTCTTATTGAAATCCCGCTCTAAGGCACTCCTTTACCAACAAAGGATAATGTTGAAACTCTAAGGAAGAAACAATCACCACCCTCCCCAAGTTACAGTCTATGCCAAGGTCCTAGAGCCCCCAAAGACTAGGGGTGGAAATTCGTGTCATTTTCGGGTTGTGTTGATTTTTATTTGAGTATAAGTTTTTAGTACTCTTAAATATATATAAGTTAATCGTGTCATCTCCGGGTCGTTTTGGGTTATTACCATAAATGGGTTATCGTGTCAAAAATTGCCAGCCCTAACAAATACCACTCCAAAGGTCCCCCGATAGATTCCAATCCATGTCACACAAGAATTATGAGAGTTGTAGTACTCAATAACTTCACTTCTGTCAAATGCAATTTGACGCCTGTCCTCCAAAGGCCTTTTGAGTCATTATGTTAGCAAAAGAATCCCCCATTATCCCATCTCCTAATGTATCCCTTTATAAAGTATACTCTTCTTCTATTATTAATGTCATCCTACCTCCATTTGATGGGATAATAAGTAGCGATTTATATTATTTGCCTGCGTATGTTGCATGTGATGATTATGAATCTGACAATGGATTAGAACTCACACCTAACAATAATAACTCTGTGGACTTAAACTACTTAAAATAGTTATAAGTCTTGACCAGAGTCAAAATAGACATATATCTCCCAATGAGCATAACACAATAACTATAAACTTGAGCACTCTCCAAAACCCTAAACAGTTACTAAGATGGTCCTCCCTTAACGAGAATAAAAAAATCTCGCGGATCTCCTCGCCAGCTTCGTAGATGTGTTCACTTGGTCTTATGCTAGCATGCGTAGCATCAACCCAACTATCTTTATACATGAGATACCCACTCTCCTTAATGTATATCCCATAAAGAAAAAACTTTGTAAACTGATACCTTAGTGGTCATTAAAACTAAAGGGGGGAGTAGAGAAACAAATTAGTGTCCACTTCATCCGAGTAATCGATTATCCCATTTGGTAAGCACATCTTACCAGCACCTAAAGCTACCACTAAAGTACAAATCTGAATAGACTACAAGAATATTAATAGGTCCTGCCTTAAAAACTATTTTCCTCTACCACACATAGACATATTGGTAGATATTACGACCAGTAATGCACTGAAGTCCTTCATTAACAGGTTAATAGACATATTGTTATATAGTCATGACCTTAGATCTCAAGAAATCAGGTGAAAGTTACCAAATAGTGACCACATACTTCCAACATGACCTTGTACACAAGGAAGTAGAGGTATGTATAGACAACATGATCATCAAATCCAAAGATCGAGAAAGATATGTCCCAGCACTCTGGAAATTCTTCTAAAGGTTATGCCTCTTCAAAATGACGTTAAATCTAAAAAAATATATCTTTGGAGTCACTAAAGTGAAAGTGCTCAGCTTTATTTTTAGCTAGGGAAGAAGCGAGGTAGACCTTGCCAAGGTCAAAGCCATATGGGAAAATCCACCGCAAAAAAAAAGAGGTTAGAGGGTTCCTAGGCCAAATTTAGTTTTTAAGATGGTTTATCAATCGACTTACTACCATTTGTTAACCTACCATCCAAATATTCAGGAAGGCCAAATAATGGAATGCTCAGTTTCAAGAAGCATTCGAGAAGATACAAGAGTACTTCACTCACCGATCAGTGTTAGTACGTCCCCAACCAGGGCAAACTCTCAACATGACCATAATCGACACGGATGCTGGAGCCATGTTACACCAAATAAGTAGAAAGTACCCAAAAGAAATATTCCATCTACTATGCCATAAAAAAGATAGTATCCTATGAGATCAAGTACACCGCTGGTGAAAAGGATTTTGTATCCGTATGAATGACCCTGAAACTATGACACTACATGATGTCCTTTAGTATACAATTTATCTCAAGGATAGGTCCCCTGAAATACCTCTTTGAAAAACCCTCTCTATATATACAAATGGCTAAATATCTACTCATGCAATCCGAGTTGAAAATCACACATGTCATGTAGAAATACACTAAAGAACGAGATGTCTCTGACCTCCTCGTAGGGCAATCCCTGTCAAATGAAGAAGTACAAAATGAGGCATAAATCTCCGTCGAGGATCTATTCTCCCTAAATGATAGAGAAACATGGGAAAGGTACTTCGATGGGGCCTCCAACAAAAGGGGATTAAACATCAGAATTCTCCTTATCTCTCCCGATTCATGATGATTACCATTGCTATCAAACTTATCTACGAATGCACCGATAATATGGTCGAGTACGAGGCTTACATCATGGGTCTTGAAATCACTTAGAAATAGGAATCACGAACCTGAAAGCCTATGGGGATTCTAGACTAGTCATCAATCATGTATCAGGAAAAATGAATTTTTGAGACAATATATTACAACCATACAATGCATACTTAGAAGAGGTAGCTTCGCGATTTGAACATCTTAAATTCAACTTCCTCTCTAGGTCTAAAAATAGTTTTACAAATGCATTTTTTTCCCTAGCCTCCATTATGGACATACCAGAAGGAACTATGGAAATCATGTTTATCGTGACCAGTTGGAGCATCACTTCATATTGATTTGAGGTCAATGCCATTAAGAAATAATCATAGAACCCATTATACGCTACTACAACATATGGTACTTTCTCAAAAAGAACCATAACCCACCTAATGCTTCCCTAAATGATTGCCTGACCCTAAAAAGGTTGGCAACCTAATTAATTATCTATGGGTTCCAACTTTATAATAGAGGATTTGACGAAATACATCTACAGCGCATCACCGAAGATGAGACCCACAAGATCATGAATAAAATACATAATAGCGAATGTGGACCACACATGAGTTGGCACACCCTCTATCGAAAGTTACTCAGACAATCATACTACTGGACTATCATCCAAAAAGATTGCATGGATTATGTCAGAAGTTGCCTCAAATGTCAATTGTATGCCCCGCGATAGAATCTACCTCCCCAAGAACTCTACTTCATGAACTCACCCTAGCCTTTTTCCACCTGAGGGAAAAACATCATAGGGAAAATAACTTCTAAGGCCTCCATCGGGCACGAATTCATATTGGTAGCCACAGAGTAATTCAAAAAATAGGTGAAAGTTGTATCTTATGTGGTGATAAATACTAAGAAAGTGTCCAAATTTATACATCAAAACATCTTCTATCATTTCGGCATACCCCACAAGTTGGTATAAGACAGCGAGTGTCAGTTCGAGAAAGAGCTCTAAAACCTATTACATAAATACGGGATTACCTGACATAAATTATCTCCATAAATACCACAAACTAATGGACTAGTCAAAGCTGCTAATAAGAACATTAAAAACATCATGAGAAAGATGATTGAGACTTATAGTGACTAATCAGATAAACTTCTATACACCCTTTAGGGATACTTCACTACATATCAAAATTCAATAGGGGCCACCCCTAATCTTTAGTTTATGGCATAGAAACATTCCTATCCATAAAAAATGAGATACCATCATTACGAGTTATGCTTTAAATCTAATTGGCTAAAATTGATTGGGTTTAAGACCGTTACGAATAACTAGCTCTCTTTAATGAGAGGAGACTGAAGATCTTATATAGTAAATAGGGCTACCATCAACTTATCGTTGTAAGATCAAAATTTTTAATTGCTTATTTTATATTTATTTGGCTTATTCCATTACATCCCACTGCACCTTCATGACCGTTATCAAGTCTTCTAAGAGAAGAATCATTAGTGACATATATAAGATTGAAGATCGTTCATCAAAAATTTATCTGAGAAGAGTTATGAGATGGTTTGGTAAAGCTTAAAATATCCAAGGGTCATGTTAAAACAATTTGTTTATAAAATTTTCAAAATATTTTTAAAACTTTTTGAATTTTTTCGAGGTTTAAAACAACATCATATGTCATTATAACGAGTTCCTGAAGTTCATTCGACCGAGGTTCCCATATTCAAACGAGATCTAAAGCGTCACCTTTTGGTTCAGTTCTATAATGTCATTCGAAGTTTTGTCGGAGGTCATTCAAATGAGATCAGGTACTTCATCCAAACAAGATATTAATTCGTTCAAATGACTACGCAAGTTTTTATTTTTTAAAACAAATCAAATGCAATATTTTACCCCTATCTCCTTGTAACATTTTTCCTTATAAATAGAGATGCGGAATGCATTAGTCTTTAAGTCTTTTAAGAGTTATTTTTCTGATCAAACTCTTCAAATTTTCATCTAAACCCCTCGATTAGTTTAGGATTACTTTTCCAAACCAAGAAGAACACAATCTGAGTTCTAAACACTTGTAAATATTTTTCTCTACTACTAATTTATGGAATTGAGGCTCTAGTGTTGAAGAAGAAAAGAAATGTGAATTCTTAAGGATGATATGTGGATACTGAGGCATGATCTGCTTTCTGTGGGTAGTGTTGGATGACATTATTTTTTGTTGAAGATTTGCAAGCATTACCGTGTTATACTTAATGGATCTCTAAGTAGTTTGTAAGTCGTTAAGTGTTTGCCCTTTCTCAAATAGTGTTGAATATAGGTTTTGCCCAAAAGGGATTTTTCCTTTATCTTCTTCCCATTCTATTTTAGTTTAGATATTTGGTTTGAACAATTGGGTTCAATTTATCTTGCATGCTAACTTAAATCTAATCGAGATAAAAATTGGTAAAAATTAGATCTTTTGTGTGTGTGTGACCTGATATATAAATGAATCCGTATAACCCCACATTTTTAATTTCGTATCAAAGAAGGTTACACTAATTTATTATGTAATGTTTATTTTTATATTATATGGATATCATATATAATAGGGTTCCTATTTTTGATGGGTCAAATTATGCGTATTGGAAAGCTAGGATGAGGTCGGTTTTGAAATCTATTTATTAGTGGGTTTGGCTTATTTATAAAATCCAGAGGACACCACCCACTGTGACTAATACTAATGTCATGAGACTCAAAAAACTATCACGTCCCGGTCTGATGCTTTTAGATGGAGTAATTTTATCTACCGTGGCTTAAGTGTTATTTCTGGTGTCGTCACTCTCGACGAGTTTCGTCGTACTATGATGTGTACCACGTCTAAGGAAGTGTGGGAAATCCTCCAATTCACTCATGAGGGTACCAACACTATGAAGGCTTTTAAGCTTCAAAACCTCACCACACAATTTGAAACTATTCTCATGCTAGAGACTGGGACTTTTATGAGGTTTATGCACGTTTATCTGATATCGTCAATTCTAGTTTTAATTTGGGAGAGAGAATTCTAGAGACGAGAGTAATTAAAAAGATTTTTAGATCCTTTCCTTTTCAATTTAATGCTAAAGTCATGAACGTTAATTCATTGAGAATATTATATACACTGAGGTTAGAACAATCCATAGGCTACCTTCAAACTTATGAAATTGATATGTTCCCCAAAATTCAAAAGAAAAAGGAAAATGGGATTGCTTTGAAATCCGAGTCTAAAAAGAAAAAGGAAAAGATTTTTTATTCTAACTTTGAGGGTGATTTCAGTCTTAATGATATTGCCCTATTCGCAAAAAATATCAACAAATTTCTCAAATTTAACAAAGAAACTTCTTCCAAATATGATAATGGTTTTCAGAAAAATAAAAATGACAATGAGGGAAATAACATTTCTGAGAAAGATCAAGTGGGATGTTTTGAATGTGATGGGAAAGGTAAAAAATCACATGAGTGTGACACTAGGCTAAAGAGACAGGGCAAAGACAAAGTTGTATATAAAGCCAATCTTAGCGATAGTAATGTCGAGTATGTGGAATTCGAGGATAAACGACCACATGAACTTAATTTATGTGCATTCATGGCCAGTCACGTTAGTACTTCTAGTTCATCCCACGTCGGTGCGAACATTTCTAAACATGGTAACCTCAATAATTTGTCGAACCATTCTAGAGTGAGTGAGAGTGATGATGAGAATCTGAGTGAGAGAGAAGGTGGACTTCAATGCACTTATACCGAACTTTACAAATATTCCTTGAGAACCAAATAAAAATTAAAGTTTAACTCTTAAAGTGTTTAATTTAGATAAAGAGGTGAAAGTTTTGAAGGAGTGTGAGGCTTTGGTGAGTCAACTCGAGAAATCGCAAATTTCGTTGTGTGAGAAAATGATTGTGGTTGATAGGGAGAAGATCAATGTTACCAACATTGTGGCTATTCATACAAGAGATCATCAAGCTTCATTGGATACTTATGTGCAACTTGAAGCCCGAGTATCTCAACTCGAAAAAAATCTTAACCGTGCCCGAGAGGTCAATGTCACTTTAGAGGACACATCTAAGAAGGTTGGAAATATGATCCTCTATCTTGCTTTAGGTTTCAACGGAGGTAAATAATAGGTTATGACGGTGCCTACACTTCTAATACCGCACCCGAACCGGTTCCTAAGCTTGTGATGGATCCTTATGGCCCTCGACCTAAACCACCAAGGAGAGTGCTTCTTAGATGCTTTAACTAAGGTAGATCCAAGACTATTTATTTTTGTTTGCATTTCAAACAAAGGGGTCACCTTAGGGAATCTTGTTCTAAATTAGAGATAATTTCACACATGAGTGGTCCACGATATGATCCCACACATATTCCCACACACGCTCCCACACATGGTTCCACACATGCTCCTGCACATGACCATAGAGGTTTTAAGAGTTTTTAAGAGCAAGTGGAATTTTTAGTCAAAACTTCTAAAAGTTTGATCTAGGGATTTCAAAAGATTTCTACTCCTTTTGAGAACTCCTCTCAAACTAATGATTGAGGTTATGGGTTGTATCTAGTATAGGGTGATTATCATGTTATTACCTTTTGTATATATTACTATATTTTATTTCTATGTTTTATATATGTTTTTATTTTGGAAATATCTTTAAAATCCAAAACGATTTTTGATTTTTAAGTGGAAGTTTGGAAAAATTCCAAAAAAAAAAAATTTTTGATAAATTTTTTAAAAAAGGCAAACAGATTTTTATATTTCATTTTTCCTCATATATGGATGTGCTTTTAAGATATTCCAATCCCAAATTCATTCCATCCTTTGATGTAACTTTTTCACGATGTTTTGATACATGGCCTTGTTTCTTTAGTGAGCTTAATAATGCGAGGCTATCATTTTGTTGTTCATTGATGATTACTTTCTTCATGCTAAACTTTTTATCACCATTATTGCACATGTTCACGAAATTTTTTAACATTCTACTTATTTTTTATACGTCGAATACGGTGTTCTAATATCAATAGTGTCTAATAATGAACCAAATGTACTAGAGATAACTTGTGCTTATAAGAACTATTGCCCGAAGTTCTTTTCCTAAAAAAATAATTTTTTGTTAAGTAATGGAAAGGGGCTAGGAAAGAGAAAATTCTCTTTGTGTTAAAAGACACCATTAGCAAGAGCCTAAAAGATCAACGACACACAAAAATAGAAGTGTCAAGGCCAATTTTTTCAATGATTTTTCGCTACACGTGAGCATTATGATATCTTCAAAAGTTTGAGAGTAAATGCTTAAGTATGTGATATTTTGAGGGTGTTATAAAGTAAAAGATCAATGGGTTTGCACAACAGACTCTCTTGACAAACATTAAATAGATTGGCATTATTGTTTTGAGAAGAATTTAAATTCATGGCATGTTGTATAAGTCTAGTCAATTTATTTTGTTCAACAATCTTACACCTAATCATGAAATTGAGTTCTTTCTTTATAATTGTCTCATTGACTTTGTGGAACTTTGTTACGTATGCCTATGCTGATTTTACCATGAAACTTGTTCACACAATTTCATTTTGATTTCATGATTCGAATATTTTCTTGCTATTACATGGTATGATGTATTTTCACTTATATACACCTTTTATATACGAAAAAATAAGAAAATTTTCAAAAATAGTTTGTTGATTTTTTCAAATTCATCGCATGTACTTAATTGTTTATTCCTGTTATGTTTTTTTTGGATTCGTGTCATACAAATATTTCATACTTAGTGTCTAACCCTTTGTCTATTACGAACAAAAAGGGGAGAAAAAATTGAGGAAGATTTTTTGTATTTCTTGAAACTCTCATATGCCTCACAGTATTCCTTTAGCTTCATGTGTGTAGGTATTTTTTGGATTGATGATAATATCTTTAGAACTACACGATGAAGACTTTTACTTGGATACCTTTACATTTATGTGTTTCCATATCTTAGTTTGGGAGGGAATTAGTTGTATTGGTCTTAGGGGTCCATTTTGGCGTCGGTTCTTGTTTTGTATCGAAATAGCCAAAGGGGGAGATTTATAAATGCAAAATTTATAATTTCTCATTTTATTTGTATTTGGCTTATCCTGTTACACCCCACTACACCTTCATAGTCGTTCTCAAGTTTTCAAGGAGAAGAATCGTTGGTGACATTTGTAATATTGAATATTGTTCATCATAACTTTACCCGAGAAGAGTTACGATGTGGTTTAGTAAGGGTCATTTTTCAATCAGTTTGTTTTTAAAAGTTTTCAATTTTTTTTAAAAAGGATTTTAAATTAATTTAAAATTGGTGCGAGGTTGTTAGGACGATATGATATGTCATTCGAATGAGTTCCTGAAGGTCGTTAGAATGATGTTTTCACATTCAAACGAGATCTGAAGCATCGCCTTTTGGCTCAACTCTATAATGTTATTCAATGTTTCATTAGAGGCCGTTCAAATGAGATTATGTACTTGGTTCGAATGAGATATCAATTTTTTCAAACGAGTAAGCGAGTTTTTATTTTTTAAAACAAATCAATTTCCATCTTTGATCCCTATCTCCTTGTAACATCTTTCCCTATAAATAGATATGCGGGGATGCATTTGTTTTCTAGACTTTTCAGAGTTATTTTTGTGATCAAACTCTTCAAAAAATTTATCCAAACCCCTTGGATCTTTTAAGATAACTTTTCCAAACCAAGAAGAACACAATCTGAGTTCTAAACCCTTGTAAAAAAATTTCTCTACTACTGATTTGTGAAGTTAAGGCTCTAATGCTGAAGAAGAAAGGAAATGCGAATTCTTAAGGCAAATATGTGGATACCGATGCATGATCTACTTGATCTGGGCGTTGCTGGACGACATCATTTTTTTTAAGATTGACAAGCATTACGGCGTTATACTTAGTGAATCTCTAAATAGTCTGTAAGTCATTAAGTGTTTGTCCTTTCTTAAATAATGATGAATATAGATTTTCCCCGAAATGGATTTTTTATCTATCTTCTTCCCATTATATATTTGTTTTGAATATTTGGTTTGGACAATTGGATTGAATTTATCTTCGATGCTCACTTAAATCTAATCAAAATAAAATTTGATAAAAATTAGATCTCTTGTGTGTGTGACATAATATATAAGTGAATTCTTATAACCTCGTATTTTCACCCGAGCATTCAACAAGAGTCTAAAGAAAAGAAACCTCAAAGAGGTCGGCCAAGTCCTAAAAATGAATTTCAAAACTTCCCAGACTCCCAAAGGTAAAAATGCACCTAACTGGGGATGACCCTGCCACGTCACCTAAAATAAACTCGATGTGGGGATGACCCAGGTCTTTCTCCCTCTTGGTGTTTGGGTAACATTAAGTTCACACTTAATCTCCCTACCCTAGGTTCACAGTAAACTGGAAGAATAACAAGTCTTGAGTTGATAAGGAAAGTCCCCGAAGATTTCTCCATCATAGTGTTTGGGTCACACTAAGTTCACACTTAATCTACTTACCTTCGGTTCACACCAACTATGAAGGGAAACTAATTATGAGGTGATCGGGAAACCCCCGTAGCTTTCTCCCGCCTAGTGTTTAGGTCACACCATGTTCACACATAATCTCCTTACCCTTGGTTCTCACCAACTAGGAAGGATAAAAAATCATGATGTGACCCAGACACCCAATGATAATTTTTCCCTCCTGGTCTTTGAATCACACTATTGCTTCCCACTAACTAGGAAGGATAACCAGTAATGAGGTGATCAAGACCCCCTCCCCCCAGGAGCTTTCTTCCTCCCCGTGTTTTTGTCACACAAAGTTCACACTTAATCTCCTTACCATCAGCTCCCACTAATCATAAAGGATAACCAGTCGTGAGGTGATCAGAAACCCTCTCGGAGGTTTCTCCCTCCTGGTGTTTGGGTCACACTAAGTTCACACTTAATCTCTCTTCCTTTAGTTCCAACTAACCAGGAAGGATAACAAGTCGTGACATAACCATGTGTCCCCCTGTATATTATTATTTTATCATAAAAGGTTACACACATTATCCATGGGTCTAATCCGTCATTTTTGTGTCCTCTTATCAATTTATTGCTTCAATATAAGCTATATCCCCGGTCCAATATTTATATAAATTTTATTCTTTTCGCTCACGCTTAGCACTAGTTTATATTTTATTATCATTACTATTACCACGTAATTTTATTATTATAATAATAATAATAATTATTATTATTTACAGTTATTTCCATTAGTTTTTTCCATTGAAATTACTGCCACCATATCACAACCCCATCTATTCCACTCTTTAGGTTGCCCCGTATTTCTTCACACCAAAAAGGATACTCCTCCTTCATTATACTTTTGTATTTTTAATTATTTTTTTATCATTATTATTTTTATTTTGCAACAAATACCCAATAATTATAATATTTAATTTAGCATCAGATACCTAATTATCATGTTTTTTCAGGATTATAAAATACCGTCTCCAAGTCCACCGTTAAACGATAAAACAACAAAATAAAAAACATGTGATAAAAAGCAAAAAAAGGTGAAACATTCATAAGACTTATGGGACACTCCCATATGGATCAATGATGATGTATCTTGGTGTCCTCCTCATCCCCTGGTAGCGGGGATTGTAAAACAACACACGACAAACGCATCGTCTCTCGCCAGGCTATCCCATCCGCATCATCCTCATGAGGGACCACACTTTGGTGCCCACCGGCCTCAAAACAAACAAATTCAATTGTAACTTCACGTCCACTTGTCAGTCCTTCCCTTCCACCCTTCCATCATCCCCCAAGACCCCCTTGGCATGGTGAATATCCATAATCGTATCCTCATCCATCAAAACTGGCTCCAATAGATCCATAATAACAAATGGAGTCTATAATGCTCTCAAAAGAATGCAGGGGTCTCAAAAATTGAGAGAAAAATGCGAGAGAAGAAGGAAATAAGTGAATGTATAAAGAAAACTGCCGAGGAAAATGATTTATAGGTTTAAGCCATTGAAACATTTAACCGATCGGTTAAGTGTTTCCAACATTTAACCGATCGGTTAAGTGTTTCCAACATTTAATCGATCGGTTAACGATTTAAATCCAATGGTTAACCGATCAGTTAAAGCCCATGCTAATTTTTAGAAATCAATTTATTCACCAAACTTTTCACTTATTACCCTTATACCTCACACTTCCCCAAGAGTTGACAAACTTATTCATTTAAAAATCCTTTATATTTCAACATAAAGTGTCCACATGCACACAATCTTAGTTGATCGCCTATGTAAGTGCCCCAATATGGGATCGAGGTGTGGTACATTATGTTCTGTCACAAATGACCATGGACACAAACCCCTGAAAAATACACAAAAATAACAACATCCCCAACTAAAAATAGAAGTTCAAAAGGTCAAAAAACCCCAAACCAAACCTCCAACGGGTTAAAATAAAAATAGTAAAAGGCACAAAAAGAGAGCCAAATAGGACCTCTAGGTCCTTTAACAAATCGGTTAAAGGCCCCTCTAATATCTTAACTAATTGGTTAAAGGTCTCCCAAACCGATAACTAATCGGTTATCCCCCCCCCCCCCCCCCCCAAAGTATTCATTATGAGATCTTTAGAAATCTCTTCTCAACCATCCACGTGTCTCACATATCAGAAGAAAAACAAGTATATTCATAGTTATGAACACTTTCATGATTAAGCGTTCTATCTTTCATGTAAGGCTAATACCTTGCCTGATAATGAGTAACCTGAAGTGCAAGTGTAACCATTGGAACAACTGTGATCACCCTAAACTCAAGTGCACATATTTCAAAGGATGGAAAACCATTAGCCCTCACCCCTCATCTTCTTCATTCAAAACAAATAAGATATCAAAATATCTCATGTCGCGGATTCATACGCAAACCCACACAAATGCTCAAATTCATATATAAAAATGAACTACATAGGTTTTGACCTTAAGTCTTCTCGAGTATTTAGGTGAAATACCGGGTCCTTCTCGTGAGAGCGATCTTCGATAATGTATCTCGCGATATGCTGTCACAATAGCTATGTATCCATCTCTAATATTACCTTTATATATCTCCTCAGACCTCGAAGGAGATATAAACTTATCTCAAAGCCAAGCTCCCTTGCACACTTACATACTAAGGAACATCCACCTGTTACACAAGACGGAGTCATGCATAAGCACCGTTGTTTACCTGCACCAACTGAAGTGACATTGCTACGCCTCTCACCGATACAATTTTCCTACCTAAGCACCTATCCACATTTAAGGGATTCTTCACCAAAGGTCTTTAAAATAGTTCTAAAAATAATTAAAATGTAATAAATTAATGTTAAGAGTGATAATAAGCATATAATTAAGGAAGCATAAATAACAAGTGGGGTGACTAATACCTTCCCCACTCGTAACCTTGTATTTGAACCCACACCACAAGAATCTCTGACCAACCATATACTTAATTAGGATTAAACCAAAAGGTCTAACCCGGACCTTTTATTTGTTTTTGTACAAAACAAGTGGTGACTCCGAAAAAACCAACCAAACCCCTTATCTCATGGAACACACTTACGCCCAGGCCTAAAACCAGGGGTGTGCGACTCAAACTAGATATGGCATCACACATATTCCAGGGGAAAAGTCCTTTGGCCCATCACTCCTGGGAATTCACCATCAACACACAAGGTTCCCCCAAGTGAATCACCTCTCGGGGACCGTAATGCCAGATTCATTCACACATTAAGTATTCAATTACATACAACCCTAAAAATATACATTAATTTAAATTGATTATTATTTTTTTAATTACATATACCTATAATACCATGTGACTTTGGAGCCGTAAAATATCTTTTTATAAATTAAAAATCAGAAAAATAATTATTATTAGACTTAATTATTTTTTTAACATTTACAAATGTTGGTTTTGATATATAAGGAATAAGGTTTTAATCGGATTTAAAATTGGGAACAAACTCAAATTTTTTTAACTCTTCTTTTCACTCGGTTGAACAGGGGAAATCGATTCAGCCCGGGGCAGATTTGGCGATTTGGTTTCTTTTTAGTTGTGTTTGATGGTTTCACACTCTTTTATTTTTCCTATACTAAAAAGCTCGGGGGTTTAGACTTTTTAAACACTTTTATCTCATCTCAAAAGGCAATATCATCCTAAGTTTTCTTTTCTCTCTACAAAACCTAAACCCCCATTAAAAACACCTTCCAGCTCATGTTTTGAAGATTGAAATAAAGTTTTCTCAAGAACAACAAGGAATTTGCCTCTGTTAGTTTCGCGAGAGGATTGCAACTGTATAATTAGATTTTTAGGCAACTTCTTATCAGGCATGAATACTTCTATTATTTCCCTTAAATGTTAAATGTTTTAAATATAGCCTAAACATTAATTAATCATGTTTTATTAAAAATAATTAGGAAGATTAATTATGGAAAGTAAAAGTAAATTCGGGAATATTTTTATTAAATCTAAAAATATGATTTAGGACTTGTAACATTCTCATCCTTAGATTAGTGTTTTGGATTTTGGTAGGTTTGTGGGATGAATCGCATGTTAGAATTAATATATGAACTTGGAATAATGTTTTGGCTCATAAAATTATGTTAATATGTGTGCAAGTTTTAGAATGCGTTTTTTGTTGTATAAGTTTGTTATTATGCATATTTGATTTAGATTATGTGTTCAATTATTAAAATATAACCCGCATGGGAATTTGACGACTTGGTTATTAAAATATAACTCGTATAACTATTTGGTTATTACATGATTAGATGGATGTAAATTGAATGGAATTTAAATCGTAGGATTAATTAGAGGGCTGTAGTGTTAAATTAAAGATATAATTTATTGAAGATTATTCGTGTTAATATTTAGACACCAATGGATGTAATTTACTAAAGATTATACTTGAACTCATTTTTACAGGATGCTTGATAGGTATGGGACTAGTAGGTAGGCTTTGTTACTGTTAGCACCTTCTTGGTATGGGACTAGTGAGTTCATGCTTGTATGGTTGGGTATTTTCCTAGGTGGGTCTAAGTAGTACGCTATTACATTATTTCTTTATCCTAGGTGCGAGACGAGGTGATGATTGTTTATAGGTATTCTTCCTAGGTGATAGACTACATAATACTTATATTTTGGTGATATCTAGGTATGAGACTAGGGATGGTTTTAGGTTATGATAACCGAATTATGGGTGGGGATAATTGATAATAAAGAGAACTTTATTTAGAAATAATAATTAATGCCTAAGATAATAAACGAGTATTAAATAAATTTCTATCGCGAGTATGTGCAAGGCTAACGATAATTATACTGACTGGATATAACAACACGGGAGTGTGTTGGCACCAAGAGTATGTGCAGGGCTAACGATAATTGGGCTAACTGGATATAGTGACATGTCATGCATGGAACATCACGAGTATGTGAAGGGATAAAAAAATTGGTCCGACTGGCTATAGTGATAGGAATGGGTGTGATTTGTTGAAACTTAAGCACGCCAGGAGAATGTGAAGGACCAATAGAGAGGCTAAATGACTATAGTGACGTTGCACCAATAAGAATAATTAAAAAAATTAAATTGAGTAAGATAAATATTTAGATCTAATTCACTGTTGTAATAACATTATTGGACTTGAATAAAGGTGGCATAGTTAGGTGGGTAGTTAGTACGGTTTTACTTTACTTCCATATTCATATATCATTTTAATTTAAAATACTCTTTTGCAATTTTTATCTCATATGATGCTCATGTCTGCATTCACAGATCCTAATTGGGAGGAGTAGATAGTATTCATGTGGTGGGCTCAGACCCATTATGTTGACTAACATTTCACTTTAACTGTTGGAGTGGCTGCATAGGATTGACTAGAGATTCATGGAGTGCGACTGGAATTATTTTATTGCTTAATTAATTTATATTGCTCCATTCTGCCATTTTATTTATGATACAGATGTTTATGGATTTTGTGAGCCAGTCGGTTCCACAGATGGATTATTTCATTTAAGTATTAATCTACCTTTCGGAGTTGAGTTTTATTTTGGAGTTAGCATGGTGATGGAATTTCTGGTGTGGATATTTATAATCGTTGGATTAAATTTTTGAATTATATCCTGTGAATCTTTTTTAAAGTCTCATATATCTGTCACATGATAATGGCCACCTCTAATGTCAAAATATGCGAGGTGTCACAGTTGGTATCATCGCATGGTGTTAGGCCTCGTAGGTTATGAGTGGTTTAATTTCTGCATTAATGATCTTTAATTCCCTTTCTTGATTCGTACTCTCTAAGATATTGGGTCAAGCATAAATGTTAGTTGTGTTTCTTAGAGATATGGATATTTTTTTTATAACTGTTGTAGGCATTGAGGTTCGAAGTAGTAATCTTGATTTAAGGATCCTTAGAGATGATTTTGGAACAGTATTTTTGTGCAGATCGTTAGTACATATATTACGCATCTCTAGTATCGATGTGGTGATATGATTTTGTTGAGGACTTAAACATTGAGATTCCGTTTGGAGATAGAATCGAGTGTTGATTCATGCGAGAGCATTATGTGCCATTATTTTCATAGTCATGCTTATATATATAGTTAGTATATATTGTACTTTTATTCGTGGGGTAGGTGTGTGTAAGATTGGGTGTATGGGCATCCAATCGTGGCATTGCACGAGTAGGCATATATAAGCCTTATTTAATTTTCACGAGTTTACATTTTACATTTATATTTCATCGAATTTTGAGGACAAAATTCTTATATTAGTGGGGGAGAATGTAATACCCCGTGATTTTTGGACCGTGAAATATCTTTTTATAAATTAAGAATAAAAAAAATATCTTTTATTGGAATTAATTTTTTTAGCAATTTAAAATGTTGGTTTTGATATATATGAAATAAGGATTTAATCGGATTTGAAATCGGAAACAAAATCAGATTTTTTTCAACTTTTATTTTATGTCAAATGAATAGGGGTTAATTCGGCTCGGGGTAGATTTATGAAAGAGTTGGCGCTTGTGTTCAAATAAGGAAACAATATAATAAATTCCTTTTAACCCAAATTAACCCTAAACATGCAACTAGGTGTGATTGAAACAATATGAAATCATGCAAGAATTATTCAACACACAAAGTTTAAGGAAAAATCCCCCACATAGGCAAAACCATTTGTATATCACTATAATTTGTAAGAGAAACGGCTTACAATCGGATTACACTGAAATACAAGTTTTTGACTAAGAATTACCCTCGGGTATCGGATTCTGTAGTCGCGGCTGGAATATCCCTTTCCAGTAGGGCAGGAATGAAGAGGAAGAAGCGGTCCACTTCACAAGGGTTGAACAGCAGCAATGGTGTTCTTGGGTTACCAGAATTGATTCACAATAGGTTTGGAAGTTGTGTGAATCATGGGTATGAATCAATGGACTCAAATACCATGAAGACTTAAGAGTTATGGAACTCAAAAAATCGTGTGTAAGTCTTAAGAAAACCAACTCCCCGATCGTGGTATAAATAAGAATTCATTTGCCCTAAAAATCTCCACACGATCTGTTCGTGGTTATCCAGGGCGGACCGGTCCGGGCCTTAGGCGGATTGGTCCGATGGCAGACCGATTCTTTTAATTTGAGGTTGATTCGGTTCGCATTCGGTTCGGTGCTCACTGGCTTCAATGTGCAAGACGGATCGATCCGGCAGGGAGGCGAATCGGTCCGGAAGCGGATCGGTTCTTTTAATTTCTTGGCGGACCGGTCCGGGATGTTAGCGGATCGGTTCCTTTTTCATTGAGGCGGACCGGTCCGGCTGACTGGATTTCTGATTCCTTCCTTGATTCGATACTCGGATTCCGTTGATGACGATGTGGACATGAATTTCTTCAACGGTGTTACGGCTAATGACATATACAAGTATGTTGGACAAAATGTCCTTACAAATCTCCCCCTATGTCTATGCCGGAACATACATAAAAAATCCGAATTATCTAGAATCAAAAATGCCTATACAAATCTACCCTTCCATGAACCCAAAACTGAAAGAGGTACAAATGATAAAGGCTGCATCGTTTGTTCTGCAAATCTTCTGATCAGAAATCTCAACGCTTTTCTCATCAGGGTGTGCATCAAGGGATTATCAAGGATGTACCTACACACATGAGATAAAGAAAATACCAAGTGACGTATCGAGTTTGAAATGAGATAAACATATATATTAAAATGATATTCTCAGAATTTTAAAACTCCCCCATAATCAGATAATTCATTCTCCCCCTTTTTATGATGTCCCCAAATAGACAAATGAGAGAAATAAATCAAGCAATCAAGTATCGGGGTGACACACGGCACAAAATCACACCATGAATGAACATAAAACAACCAAGTCGGTGATAGCGTTAAAGACTAGGTGTGATCAAAATTCGATAGGAAAATCAATGCATACAAACATGACATATGTGCACGATGAATATTGGATATTCCTAACGAATGAACTCAAATGCTTTCTTTGGTGTAAAAGATTGGAAATATAAGACATTGACTATATCAAATCTACAAATCAAATCTCAAAGTGATTTCTACACCAATAACGTCCAAAATGATTTTCATGCTTTTTCAGGACTTTCAAGGAAGTGCAAACCCGTTTATATTCTCCAACCAAACTCCCTCAGATATTATATTGAATAGAGGCATTCTAAATTCTCAAACTTTGGAGAATTGATGGTGAAACCTAAATGGCCCATATTTGGCATGAATTGCTTTTTATTGCCTTATCAATTTTTTTCGGGCTCTTTTAACCTCTTAGGACCTCGGATATTAAAATTCCTCCATTTTTAGGTCCTTTTTAACGGTGGATTTTGCGCAAAGGATAAGAATCAACTTTCGCAGCCCCTCCCCGTTATGCAAATTATCACACAGTCTCACCGAAACGGTTTTTACATGCAATCCAATCTTGTCAAGTTTGATCACATATTGTACATTGTATAGACAGAATTGAGATAGAAACACTCAAGCCAATATGTGATAGACAAGTGCAATAATCAAATATAGCCGTGCATGTATGCATTAAAGGAAATAGGAGTCAAACATGTAGGAAGCTATCACTAAATACATCTCAAAGACTCCAATCAATGTAAAGCACATGGATGAAATGATGTAGCCTCTCAAATCTCTATAAAACAGTCACATGGATAAATGGAATGAGGTTGTGACTTGGCTATCTTAAATGCTCATCCATAAAAGGCAAACCTCTTTTTGAATTTTTCAAAAGTTTTATCAAAATAAAATCTTTTTGTGTTTTTCTAAAAAAATTTCTAAAAAGAAAATCTTTTTGTATTTTTTTTTTTAAATGAAAAACTAACTAATGATACATGCTAGCAATAGGTTTAAAAAAATGACATGATAAACAACCTATGCTAGCAATCAAGACTAGATCTCAACCGGGAGTAACGGTGGAGTTTTCCAAAGATGGTGACATCTTTTGAACCAACTCCACTAGATCATGTGTAGTCTTGATCAAAAACTTCACTTGCTGGAGAATATGTGCAAACTCTCTATCAAAATGAGCAGGCAAAGAATCATGAGTGGGTTCATGTGCATGAATGTGTGAAGTGGCATGATGTGGCACAAAACCCAACTTAGAACAGAACTCCCTAAGATGTCCTTGCTTCTTGCAGTGGGAGCAAACATAAACCGGTCTAGGAAGTAAATTGTCAACAATTTTGGGATGAACATTCCTAGACGGACACCCATGGGGCTCACTCACCACGGTGGATATAGGCTCGGGAGCATTCTCTAATGTGACTTGGACCTCCTGTGCTTGTTTGAGGTCATCCTCAAGATGGGATACACGTGTCGTCAGACTAGACACCGTGTTGGACAAGTCACCTTTTTCCCTTTTTAGCTCATCACTTTCTGCCTTTAACACACGAATTCGAAGACCTAGGATCCTATTTGACCTTTTTGTTTCCATGGTCTTGATAAACAACTTTCTAAAGGCATTTTGGATCAACCTATCATCACCATTCTCATCCTCACTATCGCTTGGAGAGGTGGGCATTGCAACTTTCTTGCGCTCTCTCCAAAGATTAGAAGGACACTCAAATTTCTTGTGCCCTATCCCATTGCACTCAAAACATCTTATCTTCTCACGATCTTTCTTTCTCTTTCTCTCTTTTCCATTCTCACAAACACACTCTCTCTCTCCAAACAATCTTAACTCTTTCTCTAGGGCAGTGATCCTAAGAACTAAAGCATTGTTTCGCTTCTTGGTTTCAAAAGACTCGGAATATAGTTCAGTGTAGGCGTGTTGAAGATCACACTCGCTCTCACTTTCCTCATCATCCTCCCCCTCACACTCTTCGCTCTCACTATCGAGGTGTCCCTGTGAATCAGCATCCTCATCGTCGTGAGGTGCACTAGAAGTACTCACATGACTAGCCATGAACGCGGTGAAGTTACGCTCATGCGGTGACTTATCTCCCGAGTCCACCGACTCGACATCACTGTCGTCACTAAGGGTAGCATTCAGGACAGCTTTTCCCTTTTCTCTATTAAGACGAGTGGCACACTCAAAGGTTCTATGACCCCTACCTTCGCATTCAAAACATCGCTCACTGTCTCTCTTAGGAGGGTCTTTGAAATCTCTCTCATTTTCCTTTTCAAAAATATTTTTCTCAACATTCCTTTTATCATTGAAATTTCCACTTTTCTTGGATTTGAGAATTCTTTTGAAATTTTTTGCAAACAGGGCCAAGTCATCTAAGTCAAAATCACATTCAGACTTGGACTCAAAAACTTTTTCTTTCTTTTTCTGAAAATGAGTCTTTAAAGCAATCCCATTATCCTTAGCCTTAATGGTTTCGGGAAACATGTCAATCTCATAGGTTTGAAGATCTCCTACAAGTTCTTCCAACTTAAGTGATTTCAAATTTCCCAAAGAGTTCAAAACAGTGACTTTAGGAATAAAGCGTTTTGGGAGAGATCTCAAAATATTTTTAACAACACGCGTGTTATCAATCTCCTCACCCAAATTAAAACAAGTGTTGACTATGTCCGACAAACGTGCATAAAACTCATCAAAGCATTCGGACTCAGACATGGTGATGGTTTCAAATTGAGTTGTTAAATTTTGCAATTTTGACTCTTTAACAGCATTTGTTCCTTCATGGGTAAGTTGCAAAACATCCCATGCTTCTTTTGACGTGGTGCACGTTAATATGCGTTTGAACTCATCCGGAGTGATGGAACCGAAAATAGCACTCAATCCCTTAGAATTAAAGGAAGACCATCTTAATTCATCTTCGGTCCAAGTCGTGACAGGTTTCAAATTTGTCACATTATCAACAGTGACGGAGGGAGGTGTCCACCCTCTTTCAACAAGAATCCATACCCGTTCATCAATGGCTTTTAAAGCCGACCTCATACGGGCTTTCCAATACGCATAATTAGTACCGTAAAAAACAGGCAGTTTATTGTATGATTTCTCCATTTGAACACGCACTTTTCAAAAATCAATTTTTTCAGAAAATTGATATCTTAGAAAAATTTTGCGGAAAAAGGAATACGCGATAGATTAGCGTAACCTGCTCTGATACCAATTTGAAAGAGTTGGCGCTTGTGTTCAAGTAAGGAAACAATATAATAAATTCCCTTTAACCCAAATTAACCCTAAACATGCAACTAGGTGTGATTGAAATAATATGAAATCATGCAAGAATTATTCAACACACAAAGTTTAAGGAAAAATCCCCCACAGGGGCAAAACCATTTGTATATCACTATAATTTGTAAGAGAAACGACTTACAATCGGATTACACTGAAATACAAGTTTTTGACTAAGAATTACCCTCGGGTATCGAATTCTGTAGTCGCGGCTGGAATATCCCTTTCCAGTAGGGCAGGAATGAAGAGGAAGAAGCGGTCCACTTCACAAGGGTTGAACAGCAGCAATGGTGTTCTTGGGTTACCAGAATTGATTCACAATAGGTTTGGAAGTTGTGTGAATCATGGGTATGAATCAATGGACTCAAATACCATGAAGACTTAAGAGTTATGGAACTCAGAAAATCGTGTGTAAGTCTTAAGAAAACCAACTCTCCGATCGTGGTATAAATAAGAATTCATTTGCCCTAAAAATCTCCACACAATCTATTCGTGGTTATCCAGGGTGGACCGGTCCGGGCCTTAGGCGGATCGGTCCGATGGCAGACCGGTTCTTTTAATTTGAGGTTGATTCGGTTCGCATTCGGTTCGGTGCTCACTGGCTTCAATGTGCAAGACAGATCGGTCCGGAAGGGAGGCGGATCGGTCCGGAAGCGGATCGGTTCTTTTAATTTCTTGGCGGACCGGTCCGGGATGTTAGCGGATCGGTTCCTTTTTCATTGAGGCGGACCGGTCCGGCTGACTGGATTTCTGATTCCTTCCTTGATTCGATACTCGGATTCCGTTGATGACGATGTGGACATGAATTTCTTCAACGGTGTTACGGCTAATGACATATACAAGTATGTTGGACAAAATGTCCTTACAATTTACAAGTTGGTTTCTTGTTAGGTGTTTATGTTGATTTAAAACTCTTTTATTTTTCTATATTAAAAGGCTCGGGCTTAGACTTTTTAAACACGTTTGCCTCATCTTAAAAAGAAATACGCTCCCAAGTTTTCATTTTTCTATTCTACAAAACCTAAATTCTCATTAAAACAAGTTTTAACTTAAGTTTTGAACATTCAAATCAAGTTTTTTCAAGAAAAAATAAGAAGGAGTTTATGTTAGTTTTATGAGAGGATCGCAATTGTGTAATCGAATTTTCATGGTGAGTTCTTATCAGGCATGAGTACTTTTATTGTTCCCCTTAAGTGTTGTATGTTTTAAATGTTGCCTAAATCTTAGTTAATCAAGTTTTATTAAAAATAATTAGTAAGATTAATTATGGAAAGTAAAAGTAAATTTGGAATTGTTTTTATTAAATATAAAAATATCATTTAAGACTTGAAACTATCTCGTGCTTAGATTAATATTTCGAGTTACGGTAGGTTTGTTGGATGAATCACGTGTTAGAATTAGAATAGGAACTTAGAATAATGTTTTGGCTTGTAAAATTATGTTAGATATATGCATGTTGTAAAATGACTTTATTATGCATATTTGGTTTGGATTATGTGTTTAATTATTAAAATATCACTCGCATGGGAATTATAGAATTTGACAAATTGTGTACTAATTGGTATAATTTGGTTATTACAATTTTAGATGGATGTAAATTAAATGGAATTGAAATCGTATGATTAATGGGAGGATTGTAGTGTTAAATAAAAAATATGATTTACGTGAAGATTGTTTGTGTTAATATTTCGACACCGCGAGGACATTGGGATTTTTTAGAGTAGTTATACTTTATCCATTTTTATAGATTGTTTGCTAGGTATTGGACTAGTAGGTAGACGTTTTTGTTGTTGGCACATTCTACGTATGGGACTAGTGAGAATGCTTATATGGTTGGGTATTTTCAAAAGTGGGTCCAAGTAGTACATCGTTACATTATTTCTTTAACCTAAGTGCGAGACTAGGTGATGATTTTCGATAGTTATTCTTCTTAGGTGATAGAGTAGGTAGTACGTATAGTTTAGTGATATCTTGGAATTTGCGTCGCGAGAATGTGAATGGCTAATGATAATTGGGTTGACTGGCTATAGCGACGTGTGTGTATTGGTTTCACGAGTATGTGCAGGTTTAACGATAAATGGGTTGATTGTCTACAGTGACTTGTCGTTCATGGAACATCACGAGTATGTGCAGGGTTAATGAAATTGGGTTGCCTGGATATAATTATGGGAATGGGTATGATGTGTTGAAACTTAAGCACTCTAAGAGTATGTGTAGGACCAATAGAAAGGTTGACTGACAATATTGGTGCCGCATTAATAAGAATAATTAAATAATTAAATTGAGTAAGATAAAGGTTTAGATCTGATTTACTATTACAATAATATAATTGGACTTGAATATTGGGGTGGCTTAATTATGTAGGTAGTTAGTACGATTTTACTTTACTCGTATATTCATATATCACTTTAATTTAAGTTGCTCTATTATAATATTTATGTCACATGATGCTTATGTCTGGATTCACGGATCCTAAATGGAAGGAATAGCTAGTATTTATTCGGTGGGCTCGGACCCATTGTATTGACTAACATTTTAGGTTTAGTCGTTGGAGTAGTTGCATAGGATTGACTGGATATTCGTTGGCTAACTGGATATTCATTGACTATGGTTGAAGTTATTTTATTTCTTTATTAGTTCATATTGTTCAATTCCATCATTTTATCTATGAGATAGTTGTTTATGGACTTGGTGGGCCATTTGGTTCCACAGTTGTTTATGGTTTTTAAGTTGTAGTTATAGTTGGATTATTTCATCTAAGTATTAATCTATCTCGTGGAGTTGAGTTTTATTTTGGAATTAGCATGGTGATGAAATTTCTTGTGTGGAAGTTTATATTCGTTGGATTAAATATCGAATTATATGTTTTGGAAAAAGTTTTAATGTATCATATTTCTATCACATATTAAGAATGATATTTTAATTTTGACGCCCATTATAGGTTGGCAGTGGGGATTGACCACCCCAAGTGTCAAAATATGTGGGGTGTCACAACACCTATTAAAGGAGTCGACATGTGTGCATGTTTGTGAGAGAGGCTCAAGTATAGGATGAATACATATAAACATACATACAAACATAAATTGTTGAACTCATTTCTTCTTAGTACTTGAAGCTTTCAAAATCCTAATTATGAAGTTGCTAGAGTTGAAGTCGAATACCGTCAACCAACTAAGAAAGAATAAATTTACAGCAACACAAATAATAAAAGTTAAAATAATACCTTATATGAAATAGAGGATAAAAGACTATAATGGAAAGAACATTAAGAGAGAAACATACCTTCTTTACAGTGGATTTTGTGATAATATTCTTATTGTCGTTGTTGTGATTGGACAAAATACTTTGATCGGTTAGATTGTTAGTTCTCCCCGGTGATCACTTGGTCATTGATGAGTAAAAGTGATGTTGATTTCATAAATTTGTTTGCGATTTTGAAAATAGCAGGGAAAATTAAATATAAACGACAATTAAATAAAGGGTTTTATATTTAGATCTCACCAAAAATAAGACAATAACCCATTAAAGAGGGGTCCTTGCAAAATAACAATAAGCTAATGGGGCACATATACAAAACATCAATAAACATCATATATATGAGAATTAGTATTCATTGTCTAGTATGTGTAAAAAAAATAGAGATAACATAATAAGCTCGCCTCTTATTAATTAAAAGTAGATAAGAAAACAAAACCTAAATAAAAACGCAATCTTAATTAATTTATAAATGATCTCACTATATTATTATTTAAGTGTCAATCTCCCCGTCTCTCTCTCCTTTGTAGCAATCTGAACCATTAATGTCCCCAAAATTATTTTTCAAAACCACAGATCCAATAATTGTCTAGCAAGAAGTTTCATCTGTTAAGTCATTTACTTGCTTCCAATTAGGTTAAATAACTATTAATCAAGAGCATAACTTTATATATATATTATGTTTGTGTGTGTTGTAACTTAAAATAAGAGTATGACATAGACCAAGGAAATTGTGACATCCGTCATCATATATTCTAGTGGCCCTAACCCCCATGATATTATCGTGGTCGATTGACTATCCCCCACGGGTCGACAATAGGGACAACCACCATCAGGAAGGCCAACCACCAACAAAGTGTGACATGAACACGTGGGAATACCTATAATTACTTTAGTACATGCATGTGGGTTAAGACCTAGGTTGTTTCATGATTAGTTGTCATCAATAATGCAAAAAAGTGTAATTATCGAAATATAAGGGCACTCCACCTCTTTTTATTCTTTCCACTACTATAAATATCCCACTATATCCCTTATCTAGGACAGATGTAAAAAAATGGCAAACACTTAACCTTAAAGAGAATCGTGAGAGCTTGTACTCAACCCTAATACCTGGTGACTTTACACCCGTGGATGTAAACACCTTATTGAGTTGAACCATATAAAAATCTCTTTCCCCTCTCTCTGTCTCTCATCTCTAACTGGTTCATATCATTTACTTTTATATCTATGGTAGATTACTATTGGTATCACTCAGTTAAGACACATAATTATCACAATAGCAATTTTAGACACCAACAGATTGGCTTCGTCTATGGGAATCTGACAAGACATTGTCTCCTACTATTTTTTTAATCCTAAAATAATTTTTCCCTTCTTTTTCAATGAGTTGCTTGCAAAGTTTTGGGAAATGGTACATAATCCAGAAAGTAGCCGCACAGTAGAAACCATCCTACCTTCTGCCCCTGTAGGAGTAAGAGATCTCCCATGAAATTGATGAGCATAACCAAATGTCAAAGAGGAAATATAATAAATAGTAAAACAATTGACTCAGACACTCTAGGCCAGTCTTAGCAGGCTTGTAGAAGGCCACATGATCCCTTTTGGATGGGAACACTCTAACATAAGGGGGAAAATGTTACCTCATACGCCCTATGGGGATAGACAGCTCATAAACCCATTAGGGATGAATGTTTTATCACGAAATGAGAGGAGAAGATGTAGGTATTTTAGATTAACTAACGATCGAACATACTGCCTCAGTGTTACCTCATTCCTGAGGACCACTGAATATTATAATGAGCAATCATTTTCCAAAGAAAGGCCATGCGTATTGGAGAGGCTGAGTAAGGGCTCGGTGTTTGATTTCTTATGCCCTCAAAGGCGAGGGGTCATCATCACAGAGAGCCTAGAGGATCCATAGACCATCGAGAAGGATTTGTATGGTCAAGGACCAGTGTACGTGGGTTGATACGCACCGAGAAGACTTCCCAAGAAGAGAACTTAGTGCAAAATAGCAACTGAGCTATTAAAACTATCACGAACAAGATCAACCCAGACAATCAGCCATGGAAGGGAATAATCCAATGATTGGAAGATCGTTGAGGAGAAATAGAAAAGTAAAAAAAATCCCTTACACGGAGATTTCGTGAAGGGATCAGCCTTCACGCCTTTAATTATGGATTATCCTACACTTGTCAAGTTCAAGCCACATGTGGTAACTCCAAAATATGATGGCAAAACTAGTCCAATGCTCAACGTTGATCAACATCAATCTGCCACTGACATCTACTCGGTCCCTGATGATATGCATTACCTCACATTTTCCACTACTATTATTGGGTCAGCACATATTTGGTACAATAATTTACTATAAGGGCAGATCTTCAATTTTCAATAGCTAGCCAATTTGTTCATCAATAATTTCTGCTTTGGAGCTAAACTAATGAAGAGGGTAGCTCATCTACTAAGTGTTCACCAGAAATTTGGAGAGACCACTAGTGAAATATCACCCAATTCAATATTGAAAAACTAGAGGTCGTCGATTACGACGAGAAGATGCTGATCACCGCAATGATGAGTGACTTTCTACCCAAAAAATTATACTATGTTCTAGACAAAGAGACACCCAAGGCTATGACCGAATTACTGGGCAAAGATGGTAAAATCATGAATGCTAAGGAGTCCATGGTTGTAAAATAGACCCACAACTCCAAAGCCGACAACAACAGGAGCTTAGAGAAGAAAGAGCGAAAAGATAAAAAGGTAGTGAAACCAAAAAAAGAAAAAAAAGGTACAGAAACCAAAAGGATATGATGAATATAATCCTCTTAAAAATGGCATGCACCATATTATAAAAGAAATTCGGTAAAGCGGGGACCTGAAATGGCTCGGGAAGTTTAAATCTCCCCCAAATTAAAAAGATAAGAGCAAATACTGTGATTTCCATAAATATCACAACCATAACACCAACGACTGCATATCCTTGAAGAAAAAGTTAAAGAACCTAATCTGAAGATGGAAGATATCAAAGTTTATAGATAAAAGAGACCGAGCACATCTTTCAGAAGAACAAGAGCCCAAAAGACGATCGGAATCCCCTTATAGAAGGTGAGTTGATAAGAAAAGAGGTGTGGATGAAGATTCCGAGGATGATCCAGATCTATTGAAAAAAACCCAAGGAACCTGTACGCAAGGGGAAAATAATCTCTTTTGGATGTAATTTTATTGCAAGTAGCGACGCTAATAGAGGAGATGAAATAGAAGAAACTACCTCAATGAAGCTAAAGCATGTTCTTACATTTGACAAATCAACCTATCTAGTGACGTGGATAATCACTTGAGGAAAGTCAACAAAGACCGATTGGTAACAAAATTCTCTAAAGATGACATGTCAGGGGTACTCTATCCTCATTACAACCCTTTGGTTATCACGACAAAGGAAGGGTAGTTAGAGTGTTGATCGACAATGGTAGTTCAACCGATGTCTTATTCTATAACTGCTTCAAAGGGTTGGGGGTATGAGATAGAAAAATTAAGTCGTATCATAGGCAACACATTAGATTATCAAGAGAAAAGGTGTATCCTCTAGGAACCGTTAACCTAGAATAGTGATTGATACCTGGCCGACCTGCCGAATTAAGAAGATTTATTTCTTTATCCTTCACAACAACATCAACTCAGCATATAAGATTATCCTTTGTAGGTTTGGATTGAAGAAATTTAAATTTTTTCCCTCTATCGTGCATCAGTAGCTAAAGTTCCCCATGCATTTTGGGGTCGACGTAGTTGAAGGGAATCAAATTGAAGCTATGAAGTGCTACTACACTTCAGCTGACCAGGATAAATAGAAAAAAACTCACCACTACTTATTAGATAAAAAACCATAAATCCACGATAGGAATATAATTCATCAAGGGATAGGTTATGGAAGCAGAGAGTCAATTATCTTGTACACTGAGCACCGAAAGAAGACAACACAGATCGGCTCATCGTTACATCCTACTATCAGGAAAGAGTTGATAGATTTCCTCATATAATGAAATAATGCATTCACTTGGAGTTATGAGGATATGCCAGGGATTGATCCATAATTCATGTGTCACTAACTCAGCATAGCCAAGGATGCAAAGTCGGTCAAGTAAAAGCGGCGTATCTTCAGTCCAGAGAGAACATGGCCATACAGGAGGAAGTAGAGAAATTATAAAAATCAAGCTTCATTGAGGACATCAAGTACCCTGAATGGTTATCCAACGTTGTTATGTTTAGAAAGAAGAATGATAAATGGCATATGTGTGTTCACTTCACAGACTTGAATAAATCCCACTTTAAGACCATTACCATTTACCAAAGGATTGATTAATTGGTCAACGTTACTGCCAGGCATGAACTACTCTGTTTCATGGATGTGTATTCAAGATATAATCAAATCAAAATGAAGCCAGAAGATAAATAGAAAATTGCATTCATCACAAGTCGAGATACCTACTACTACAATGTTATAACTTTTGGGATAAAAAATGTTGGAGCAATATACCAAAGGTTAGTAAATAAAGTCTTCAAGGAACAGATCAGAAAAAACATGGAAGTATATGTCGACAACATGCTCACCAAGAGCAAGATAGTCGCTGACCACATTCAGGACAGACATTTGACCTGTTGGAAAAGCGCAAGCTCAACCCCATAAAATGTATGTTCGGTGTATAAGAAGGAATCTTCATTAGCTTTATAGTAAACCAAAGAGGTATAGAAGATAACCCAGAGAAGATTTAATCGCTGAACAACATGTAATACCCAGCTACCAAGAAAGATATGAAAAAGCTGACAGGAAAGATAATGACACTTAATATATTCGTATTTTACGTTATTGATCGATGCCTTCTTTTCTTTAAGATGCTGAGGAAGTCATTTGAATGGAATGAGGACTGTGAAGATGCCTTATTGGATTTAAAGAAATGCATGGAATCTCTGCCCTTGCTCCCGAGGCCCCTTATGGGGGAGAAACTCTACTTATATCTCGCTGTATCCAATTAGGCAGTTAGCTTGGCATTGGTCCGGCTAGAAAATAAGGCACGAAAGCTAGTTTAATATACGAGCAAAGCATACTGAGGAGAAAAAATTTGATATCCAAAACTGGAGAAGTTAGCTCTGGCTCTAATTGAGGCTTCCCAACGAATGAAGCCATATTTTTAAGCTCATACCATTATAGTTTATACAAATCTACCACTCTAACAAGCCATTCACAAACCTCAAAAATCAGGAAGACTGATGGCTTGGGCCTTAGAATTAGGAGAGTATGGCATACAATAAAAACCTAGAACAGAGATAAAAGGCCAAGAAGTGGCTAATTTCATAATTGAGTTTTCAATATACTAGATTCGTCGGCTAAACGAGAGGAAATTTCTTGCTACCTTAAATAAAGGAAAAAAGGTGTTTAATTATGGAACCTTAACAGAGGGAGATTTCAAAGAAGATCCTCCTATTTGGAAGATGTACGTAGATGGCTCTTCATGTGCCTTTGACAAAGGGAATGGCCTGATAATCAACACCCCAAACAATATTAACGTTGAGTATGACCTCAGATTCCAGTTTAATACCTCTGATAACGAGTCAGAGTATAAAGCACTCATAGCAAGGCGTGACCCAACACTGTCTCTTGGTGTCGAGCAGATATAAACACACAGTGGTTCCCAATTGATTGTGAATAAAGTGTTGGGTGTATATTGAGTCAAAGGGGAGTTCATCACGAAATACCTAGCCAAAGCATAAAGATAATATTAAAGTTCTCAGTAGTCAAGGTGATCAGGATCCCTAGAGCTGACAATGCCCGAGCAGATGCACTTGCTCGGCTTACTTTCGTGATCAAAACAATATTAAGAAGCACCATCCCAGTAGAGATACTCTTGTACCAGAGCATTGATGAACAAAATCTCATCATGATGGAATTAGATTTAGACTCATCTTGGATGGATCTTATAAGGAATTACCCGAAAAAGGCATGGCGCCGACTGAGGCCAGGAGGCTCTGATACAAAACAACTAGGTATATTATGGAAGAAGATCTCATATACAAAAGATGATTCATTATTTCATTACTCAGATGTGTCCACCCAACTGAGGTAGGAAACTTGATATATGAGATACATGAAGGTTCCTATGGGGAACATTTAGTGGGGAGATCATTAGTTAGTGAGTATCCATGTAAGGTTATTACTGGCCCACCATAAAAGAAGATTGCATCAACTATGCGTGATGATGTGACAAGTGATAGAAATACATTATGATCCACAGAACACCAGGGGATTCACTAACGTTGATCACGTACCCCTGTCCCTTTACCACATAGGGCATTGACTTCGTCGACCCTCTATCGAAAATACAGGGAAGGTTCAAATACTTAGTTGTGGCAGTGGATTACTTTACCAAATGGGTAGAGGCTGAACCTATGGTGGAAATGACTTATGAGAAGGTCTTCCATTGTATATGGAAAAAAATAATTTTCCATTATGGAATGTCATATGTCTTTATCACCGACCATGACATGCAGTTTGATAACTAAGAATTCCAAGGCTACTATGTTTGCTCTAAAATCCAGAAGCTACATACAGTTCCTGGACACCCATAATGCAACGGGAAAACATAAGTGACAAACAAGACTCTGCTCGATAGAATAAACAAAAATATTAGATAAAGTTAAGGAAAATTGGATCAACGAACTACAAATTATGCTTTGGGATTACAAGACTACATCGAGGACAGCCATTGATGAAACTCCTTACATATTAGTCTTCAAGAAAAAAGTAGTGGTCCCAATCAAATTTGGTCCACCAAGTCACAGGGTGCTCAATCTTGACCAAAAAAAGTGATCTTATGAGGAGGTTAGACTTAGACCTGGTTGAGGAAGTCAGGGAGCATGCAACACTTCGTGTAGCAGCGTATCAACAGAGAACCACTCGGTTTTCACAACAGAAAGGTAAAGCCAAACAACCTTCAAGAATGAGATTATGTGCTAGAGAAGTTACTCCAGAAATGATACAATTTAGGGGAAAATTGCCATAGTCGATAATGCTTTTCTACAGTTGTCCGAATGGAAACTTATTGGATTGATGCCCTAGAAAGGGATCCATTTAAAACCCTCAGAATACTGAGCATTTGAGGAAGTACTATCACTAATCGCATGAGATGTTATTCCTTTTTAATTCCCTTTAACTCGTTTTCATCACTCAATAAAGTTTCCAATTTCCAATAATTATTATTATTATTATTTTTTATGTTTTTTTCAAAATGGGAGATGTGTTAAATTTAAAGAAATCTTAAGCAATAATAAAAAACCAAACTTCATGTATGATCTCATCTTAGAACTAGTCATTAACGAGGAGCCTAACTTCAACGAGAAGCCTAAAATATCATGTATGACCTCACTAGGTCAATAATAAGAAGTTAAAAAGACAAAAATTCATGCATGACCCCATAAAGTCATGAACAAGAAGTTTACCAGACCAAATTAAGGACTAATCCTAACACATTTAGTCTCCACTGGTAACTAACGCCAGCACTTGGTCAAAACGTTCTCTTAAGCGGCCTTATAAAATTACACATTAGGGTAAGAAAACGTAGGTTCATCCAAATTGGTAACTAGTAACGCAGATTATTCAAGCAACTGTCGACCATAAAATCATAAGATTAAACTACTAGTAGGCCATGACTAAATAACTAACAACCAATGAATCAATCCAAGAAACAAATGGGTTAAAGTTTGTATTACAAATCATAAAGTGTTATTACAAGGGAAACGAAATGAAAGAATAACAAGATATCAGGTCTCTAAGCCTTGTCTAATGGATGCTTTCTTTGCGCTTTCTCAACACCAAAAGATAGTACATCCAGAGTATAAGGTGTGACTATAATGCTCAGGTCTTCAAGCCTTGATTGGCTACTATAACTTACCCTATTCGTTAGATGCAATGGTCGACTAATGGTGTCGTCACCATGCAGGACATAATCCTCAAGATATTTATTGATTAGACTGATCGGAATGGAATTAAGAGGAATCTTATAGGCATCCAACTTGAAAGGAGGATTAGGGTGTTCTAATCGCATATTGTAGATCAACATCTATTGCAAAGCAGGTTCTTTATACCTTCTAATCGCATATTGTAGAGCAACAACTTATGTATGGGCACATCAGCTCCACCTCCAACGTAAGCAGAGTCGATCAGTTAAGTCCCAATAAAAAATCTTAGCAACACTATCAACATATATTTTAAAGAAATGAAGATGAATAAGATGAAGAAAAAATTGACTAGGATGCCAAAAATTAGTAGATAAAACCTAGGAATCATGGGGTAAATAGCCCTCAACTTTTAAGTAAGGGAACTGCCCTCAACTGGAATACAAAATTAAATAACAAAAAAATTATGTTACATTAGATAGATGATCTACTTTAAGCATTAGAGTACACATGAGTTTCACCATTCCGATTATTAGAGTACACCAGTACAGAAGTCCATATCATAATTTGTATCATATGGCATTTATAGTAATTTAATTTTATCGGGGAGTTTCACAATCTAGAGGCATTGTCAGATGGCTTTAGCTTCATCAAAAAATGCATGAGCAAAACATTAGGCGGTACCAGTCTGTGAGTTGAAGAAGATGCTCACCACCTTCCTTTTACTATTGTCTACCACCACTCATTTTAGGCCAAAAAATCTTCCCCGGACCAATACAAAGACACCGATTGAACCAACCTCTTATGAGATCCAATGGTGCACGTTCACAAATACTTATTTCAAGTTCATCAAATACAAAGAATATTATGAGTAACTATGTTTAGAACCTTCAATTTCAAGAAATGCTCCAAGTAACGGTCAATCTTAGAAACATTAGGTAATATAATACAAACTTTATTTTTTGAAATCCCACTACGATTTCCATTCTTCTTTCCTATAATTATTAAGAGAAGAAAACCATTTGGAATTCGAAATAGTAGGCTTCAAGTAAGAAATTGCTTCAGCTTCAGAGACACAATCTAGGAGAAGTGTTACCGACTCATTCACATCCCCTTCTCCAGAGTCCCCATTTTCTTGAAATGGGAATATCTCCAACTTAGAGGCAGTTACTTCATTCTCCAAACTAACTTGGATAGATGACTTAAGGCATTGGTTGAACCTGGACAAAAATAAAATAAAATAAAGGATATAGATCATATAAATATTTTATCAAACACCTAAGATGTTATTATTTAAACATCTATGTAAGTCGTGATCATATATTAAATGTTGTGAAGAGTGGGGCATGGAGGGGTAGATTATCATTTGAGGGTATGTATATTTCCCACCTATAAAACAAAAACATAACAAACAATTAACTACTGTAACTAACAAATGCACATCGTATATAATCTTTCCCCTAAAATAAATAAACCATCAGAAAAGGTCTTCATTTTCATCATCATAGAAATGTATAACCCACCCATAACTAATGAAATAAACAAATACACATCCATGTTACCTTAATCAACTCATCAAACCTCCACCATTTCCCTTAATTTAGGACCTCGACAATAGGCATCAAAATACTTTACTCTATTAACAAAATTGCTCGGACAATATTCATTTTTTATCACGTCTAAATAAGAAACAACATCAGTTTATGATAGCCAAGAGAAAAAATCCATAATTTTTTAAAACGCATGTTTTCAAAATTGACATATAGACAGCGAAAAAAAAATAAAGCAAATACCTTAGTTAGCTCAAAAAAGGGAACAACACCAGTTTATGGGATCCAAGAGAAAAAAACAATAAAAAAATCATTATTATAGTCTGGACGCTTAACCGAGGCGGGCTTAAGAAGATGATTGTAACTGCCTTTCTCCTTGAAAATCTAGGATAGATGATGCTTGCAATACAAAATGCCCTCGAGAGCTGCATAATTTGAGGGAGATAAAGAGCATCCATCATGAGAGCGAGAAGTTAAAACATGTAGTGTGATAGGATAACAATTGAAAACGCCTTAGCAATATAGAAAATGGATCTTCCCTAATTGACAACAACAAGAAAGCAAAAAAATCAAAATAAAAACCTCAAAATATAAATCTAGAATCAAGGAGAAAGTGTATACCTCATATAAGTACCCAGATAATCAGGTCTTGATTTGAAAATGAAAAAATAAACAACAAACACATAAATAATTAGATCTCCAAATGTAACCATTAACATAAACATAACTTAAACAAAAAGAACAAAATATGTATACAAAACCTAAATTATAAAGCCTTGAATTTTGAATCCTATGTTGAAATCGGTATTATGCAAAACCCCAAAATCCAAATCAGTCTTATGAAAAAATCGCACCACGAACTCAATTTGTTGCAAACCATATTCTGGAACCACAGACACAAAATTAATTTGTGGCAAACCCTACAAACCTTGAATCATTCATATGTGTGTGTTGACAGATCTGAAGAAAATCGCAGCAACACGTGTGTGAGAAAAAAAATCGAACCATCAGAAATTCAGAAATCGCATTTTGAATCATTAAAAATAAAAATTTTGTTGACAAATCTGAAGAAAATCGTAGTGAGAAAAAAAAATCGAACCATCAGTGGACAAAAATCGCACCCTCGGACAAATATCGCACTCATCAGATGTGTGTGTGCGGTTTTTTGTGTGTAAGAGAGAGGGAGATAACATGAGATTTAGTGTGTGTGTGTAAAAGGGTGGGAGATTACCTCATGTGGGAAGGGCAGCACGAAGAGGAGAGGAGAAAGGGACGTCAACTGATTCGTGAGAGGGGTAGGGTTTGAAGGGATGAATTTGATGCGTGATGGATGAGAGAATGAGATGTCGGGTAAGGTATGGGGGTTGAAAGGGTAAGTTGTCTCATTTTTCATGTCACAGTGACATGGCACAACCTCAAACCTTTAGATCGCCTAAAAAATTCGATCTTGATCGTTAATTCGTTGGAATAGTTAAACGCCTTCATCTCATATTATATTGATATATATATTCATTCTCAGCATCACTGTCGAAAACTATTTAATTACTAATAACCTATTAGGCCTGGTGTCAAAATTTAAACAAACTATTTGTTTTGTTGGATTAATTTTTTATTTTTTAAATAGGGTGGATAGTCCTATAAACAAAGGGAACTCTGCCCATTTTTTTAAAAATTGTTTACATATTTGTATTGTAAAAGAAATTTTATGACTTAAATTTAAACGATTCAATACTTTGAAAATCTACACTTATAATATATAAAGCATTTATTATTTATTATACTTTTCAAAATTATATACGTGTCTTTATTGGAAATTTTCACCGTTTCACGATTACGTACTTTCAAATTTTTTGCCATTTCGCGATTACGTACTTTTGGAATTTTCATCGTGCCTTCAGGCATGGGCATTTCGTTAGTGTGTGTGTGTGTGTGTGTGTGTGTGTGTATAGATAGATAGATAGATAGATAGATAGATAGATAGATAGATAGATAGATAGATAGAGAGAGAGAGAGAGAGAGAGAGAGAGTAAAATATTTTTGGGCTAATTTTTTTTTTTAGTTTTCAAACATTTCAATAGGACAATTAAAAAAATTCAACTCAAAATGATTTTTTTTGCTATTTTTATAAAATTGGTCAAACTTTGTCAGTTTTTAACAACTTAAAAACTGATAAAGTTTGACCGATTTTTTTTAAATAGCAAATCAATTCATTTTGAGCTGATTTTTTTTATCCTACTGAAATGTTTAAAAATCATAAAAAAAATCAACCCAAAAATATTTTTTTTACTATTTTAAAAAAATGATTCTTACAGAGGGTATGCAAACTGGGTATGCAAAGTACACCAAGTTTGCATACTAAGTTTGCACACTGATTTTTTAAAATATTAAAAAAAAACTGAGTTGAATTTTTTTATATGGGTCTATTGAATTGTTTAAATGCCATATAAAAAAATTCAACTCAAAATTATTTTTTTAATATTTTGAAAAAATAAGTAAAAAAATCACTGTGCAAACTTGGAGTGCATGAAATCCTCTCTCTCTCTCTCTCTCTCTCTCTATACATATATATATTGTAAAGACGTATGTACCATCTAACACATAGATCTATTATGCATTTCCTTCATAAAAAAAATTATTATTTGCCAAAATTAAACTCCCTCATCCGTTTTTTGTTGCCATAAATATCTGAACAAATTTGCGCTTTTGTTACTGCTTAAGGGTATATTAGTCAATTAAGGTTGGATATAAAATAGGTTGACGGGTTGAATATTAATAGAGGGTCTGAAATTTTTAATTCACCATAACAGGGATCTACTTATATTCTTAACGTATATTAAGGGGTTATATGTGATAACTCCATAATATAATTCTCTAAAAATAATATTTTCCTACTAAAGAGATGATAGATCAGATTATCTAAGACCATAATTGTGGAAGCTCAATCCGAACTAAACATGATTTTCCAAGTGTTTACGTTAAATATCCTGTGCGTAAAAAACAAGTAAAAAAATTGGGCTCTGGCTACAGTAATTCAGTAATAAATAAAATAGAGAATTAAGGTTAAGGTCATGTTCCTTCTTATATTTAGATTTTTAGGACAATGCTTTTCAAGTTTATACATCTAGTTTCTGTGGTATAATAACTTTTATAAATCTAGCCCTTGTGGTACAATTACCTTTATTTTTTTGGTCCGCGCCAGCGGCACCTTTTTTCACCATTTTTCATGGTATTTTTAGTACAGGGACTAAATTTATAAAATTATATGAAATGTCCTATTTTTATACACTTTAAGCATTATGAGGATCCTTTTCCAAATTCTCCTAAATAAAATTATTGGGGGGTCTTGTGTCCAATAGTGTGTCGAGTTAGGATACGGTTGGGTTAAACTGAGGCTACTGTTCTGTGGGCCCTATTCATTTTCGTCATCATTCATTTTCTTAAAGCCTAGCGTGTAGGAGGTCTTCCAAGGAATGTCCACATTTTCGGCAAAGAGGACATGCGCAAATCTCTCTATTTACTACTCCGGTCACTTAGGTGTAGCGCTAGTAAAATGAAGCACGATACGAATTAACATGAATTGACACAAAGTTTTAAATTAATGGATGGATCTTTAATAAATTTGGGTCATATAAGATAGTTAACGGGTCGGGTTAGTGTTGACCCCCTTCACTCATTAATACTCGATAAGACCCATCATGACCCATTAAATTTAAGTAAATAAGATATACTCTTGAAACTTATAAATCATTTATACAGCATAATGTTAATTTAATCATAATGAATTTTACTAAATGAGAGATTTAGTAATGTCAATGATTAATGGATCTACTTAGGTCCAAAAATGAGATAATATGTCAACTTGTATACAATTCAAAATAATACATTATCTTAATGGGTATTAACGAGTGAACATGACACGACACGTTAACATAACGGGTCGGATTTAGGTATAACTTTTTCACACGATAAAAAAGTCACCCGTTTAGACACGAATTCAATATTCCCCGAATACGATACAAAATGACACAAACACGACTAGACACGACCCATTGACAGTTCTACTTACATAATACATCACTACCCCCACTTGACACATTAATAATGTTACACGTTCCGGTACTTTTCTCAACACATTTTTCTAAATATATTAAATACTTGTATATTATATGGGTCACATCATATTGTACAATCATTTAATTTACTTTCGAAAAATATTTTGAGGGATATGTTTATGGTACATATTATTTTCCTTTACTCGTTAGCCTCTTTGCTTTTAATGACATTTTTTAATGGATGTTTTGGGAGATAGGTTTGGTTAGTCTCTCTAGTCACTTAATGCGCTTTGAAGGATATTTTTGAAAAATAAGTTTGGAGTAAATATCAATTTTTTTAATATAAACATTTGGGGGATAAAAAATGGCATGCATATGAAAACTTTATTACCCTCTTCAGGCCCGAAATTATTATTGTGCAACCTAAAATCATTGGTTAAAAGTAACATGTTTAGTCTAATTTTGTAACAAATATATATATATATATATATATATATATGGACTTTATCACTGGTGACACTTACCCCATACCACTATGGTGATGGAAGATCAGAGACAAACCTTTTATAATCTCATAACATAATGTTTTAGTGTAAAAATATAATTTCTATTAATGAATAATTTTATTACTTTAGGAGTAGTGATACTCTTACCAGTTGTTAGTACCGGTTTAGCTTTATTTGATTGTACATTGGTGGGACCTACAGCATTCTCTGGGGGACCCACACCATAGTACAAGTAAATAAAGCAGTACCGATACTAAACCGATACTAACACCCGGTGTGTCTAACATTTTTCATATTTTAAACTTGTTGTAATTATCTATATTTAGTGTATATGTCCACATTTGGTTAAAAAATTGTATTATAATATTGTCTTCTTAAAATAAGGAGTCTTTGAAAAGACACCATTGACATTATAAATAAATGGAGAACCTTCTTGTTATTCACAATAAGAGAAATATTTCCCCTCTTTAACATTGTCCTTATACCTTTGTTTTTAATAATAAACTAGATTTTAGTCTGGGCGATATGCGAGAGATTTGTAAAGCTTATTCTAACATATTTACAATACTCAAATGTTATACTTATGGTCATGTCGGTGCTTTTCAGAATGGTAACAATAGCTAATTAACCCTAATTTTTAAATGTCATGTAAAGAATTTCCACCCATGGAGACAGTGTCCAGATAACATTGTTCATGTGGTGGGTGTAGGGAGTAAAAAATTATGTGCATGTATTTGCAGAAGTTAGGTAGCATATAAACATTGCACTAGTACTTCTCCTATTTGATTAATGCTTTCAAAATATGCCTCAAACAATTTTTTTACCATCATGTTTAATTACATTATCACATGACTTGAAAAAAATTGCAATACAATAAATATCTTATATGCAAGATTAAAAAATAAAACAGATAAAGCAATAACCTAAATTTTATGCTTAATTGAAAGAAGATTGTAAACAACAAAATATGAGTAAACAAAATAAAAAATGTAATCATAAGTGAAAAAACAATTACCTTGTCAATTGGATAATTAGGCTTTAATTTTTTTTTCTCTTTGCTCATATACGATGTCTTATATCGAGTCATATGCTGTTAAAATGTATCACATCAACTACATGAAGAGAAAGGGGGAGAGATCGTATCAAATAAAGATAAAGAAGAGTTTCAAAGGAAAATTTAACAACTTAATGAAGTAAGACAGATGGAATACCCTAGATACACAATGCATGACTCAAAACCATATAATTTAAAAAAGAAAAAAATTACCAAGCATAACTCAATAATGATAACTAAACAAAACACATATGAAATTAACGATGTCCACAACGAATTGAGGAGAAAAATCTCAACTTCAAGAATCGACATAAGAAATAGAATAAGGGAGAAAGAAAATGGTGAAAACCTACTTCACATACCACTAAAAGAAACATAATGGGAGATAGATGGAGTAAAGTCATGATACCTACTGGTTGTTGTGGATCAACAACTTTAGAATCCATATCTTCTTATCCACCTTCCTCAATATGTCCGAAAACCTACGACTCTTCACCTTCATGATAATAGCCAAGACGCCCTCCATTACTCACCAATTAATCAACTATAGAAGGCACCCTACCCCTCTGTCTTCACAAACATGAGACTCAAAAAGGAGTTAAATAGGTAAGGAAGTAAAAGAAGGGACATGAAGGAGACAAAGAGGGTTAAGCAATGCCATTACTCAAAATATGATGAAGGTGGGGCACATATACATATTACACTAGCATGTAACACGCGTGATGCGCGAGCGTATTATAATATTTATTTAAAATATTGCAAAAATTAAGTCAAACTTATCAAATAAAGAAGAAACTACGAAATAAAATTTATGTCTCTATTCTAAACTCTCTCAAAGTCTCTAAATGGTCTTCTAGCATTCTTCTTCAAATGCGCCTTCTTCCTTTTTATAACATGGCACAATAGGCTAAGGGTAAAATTGGACATTTTTAAATGTTGAGGGTAGGATCGAAATTACACACATGTGCCTGTGTGATGTGAGGTAATGAGGGTATTTTGGATAATGGAAATAAAATCATGAAACACATGTGGCTAATTTGGTTTTATTTGGTTTGGGATTTTATGCGGAATGTATATGGGTTTGGAAGAATGGGTTTGGGTATTTGAATTGGATAATTGCAGGTGGGACGGTTAATTGGAAATGGATTTGGGTAGGTCACATCCTGGTCATGGAAGTGGATGGGTTGAAGCATGTTGGATGTCCGACGTTGGATTGTGAAGCTGGTAGCAGCTATGAGGTTTGGGTACGTGGAAACCGATTTAGAGTTGGTCGGATTGGAGGGTCTAGGCAAGACGATAATTGAGGTTATGGCTCACATCGGGTTTTGAAAGATGGAATTGCTAAATTGTTCGACATATCCAAATCCCTACGAATCCTGTATAGTTCAGTTGATGTAATATCATATTCTTCTCGTGTTTAAATTGGGTATTTCCACGTGTTTGTATCACATATGGGGTTTAGGCGATCCATTCATAGGAATGTGTTGCTCATATGAAAGGCCATCCATTCATGGTATGGTTTGGTCAATTTGAAATATGTGGAGGAGGAGTACCCATTTATATTTAATTAAGGGTGTTTTTATTTGCACCGTACTAAACTCTTTACGGTCCCCGATTTCAGAAAGAGCGAGTTAACTGAAAAACTAAAAAAAAAATACCCCTTTTAGTACCCACCTGATAGTAAGATGTATGTAATAGGATTCTATAACTTTTTGTTGGAATTTTATATAAACCCATCAAATCAGCAAATAACATAATTATTGAATCATCAAACACAATTCGTAAATAACATAAATCATTATATACACTTATCTCAACATGCATATCGTAATAAAACCATCAAATAACAAACTCTTTCAACACAAAAATCAAAGCAATAGAAGAAATCTTCTCCCAAACATCCTCGAAAAATGGCCTTCTGCACATACTACAGCCATAACATTTGTTTTCTGCACATGCTACAGTGTTTTTTTTTTTACTTTTGTGAAAGTAGACATATAATTAGCCTCATTGCCCTATAAATTGCACTCAATTAACCAACATTTATATCCTTCCACCCAAGAAAAATTGAGAACACGACAATCCTAAAAGAGTGGTTTGACCGAGTTGACTCCGAGAAAATCGCAAAACATCAAAACTACTAAGCTCCAGAGAGCCCTTACCGTCGGAAACCTAGAATTTCCCATTTTAGTTGTTCAGCAAATGATAAGGATGTATGACTTTGACAGGAATGGAAGTATCTCTCAGCTCAATGGTCTCATCCCCAACGCCTTCCAATTTCGCGATTTTTGGTGATGAGTTTGTTATTCGAGAACTCATCGAAAAATTGGGCATAATTTGCAACGCCGACGATATCTCTCCGTCGCTTTTGCCACCAACTTCGTGTTACACAACACCTTTGAATTCTCCACCAAAGTTACATATACCCATTTATGGATTGTGTTGGTCTGATGATGCCCGTTTTCCTTTTTTAATAGTCATCAAACCATAAAAGTGGGAGTTTGAAAAGGGTCTCAACTAAAAAAAGGGGGATGACTAAAGTCGGGGGTTCCAAATGGAAAATCACGGTGGTCTATATAAAATTACCCTTAATTAATTGAATTCAAGAGGCTTGTATATATAGATTCGTAGAGAACTTAGAAAATCCCAAAACCATTTGGTCTTGCAAGAGAAATGGGAAAAGTTGGAAGAGAGGAAGGTATATGGGCGAGAAAATGAGCTTGGGTAGTTTGGTATTAATTGACATTTACACCTTAATAGCCTCATGTCGTTTGGTTTCCATAGGAAGGTGAAAGGATTGTGCATAAGTGAAGTATAAACGCATTAATTTCTATTAACACCTCTAATACTATCGTATTATAGGTATATAATAGATTTGGCTTCATGTGATGTTTTGGATACGTAAGAATCGGCATAAGTGACCATGGCTTATAGAGTTTGAAAATCAATGCAGACACATGGCATATTGATATTTAAAGACTTTATTTTTAAGTTGGGGGGGGGGGGGGGGGGAGGGTAATAAGAAAGAGGTTTGCTCTTAATTGCATATACTTTTTTAAGTCACGTGGTAAAGCTACTATTAGGGACATCATATATATATATATATATATATATTAGATTTTACGGTTCTGATGAGCACTAATGTATAAATATCAATCTAAAAGTAAATATATATAGTTTTGAATATTCAACCTAATACCTGATTTCCTTCACTTGATTAAATTATAGAAAGATCCTTATGCCGATACACAAAATTAATAAATTTGGTAAGACACATTGACGTATCGCACTCACATTGACTTGTGTTTGGCTCCGCTGCCGTTGAGTTTAGGCAAGAGCCAATGCGGGTACTGACACATCAGTGTATGGCACCCAATGTGTAACTTTGTGTGTCGGTCTAGAATTGTCCTCATAGAAATTAGAGAATTTCTTTTACTTTTTGACTTGTAGGCTATATAGACTTGATGCTTACTACAGAAGAAATTTTTTAGAAGGAACATCTTTTATTGATAACTTCTTACAACCCAATGATTTGTCTTCAAGGGTGTTAGTAAAATGGTGTCAATAAAGGTGTCCCCGTAAAACTCCTTAACAATTTATAACCTCATTTTTTAAACTTTTCTCAAACTATTCAATAATAGAAAAAATATATTATATGTATATATGTAGCATATCACCTCATTAATCTATTTACGTAATTAATTTTTGATGAAAAGTTGTTAATATATATATATATATATAATTGTTAACGCAAAAATTCTCCATCTATGAGGACCAATCAGAAAAGGATACATGTCATCCTACGTGGCAATATTCAACACCCGAGGAATGTTGGACGGCATCCGAGGAGAGTTGGTCGGCACCCGAGGAGTGTTAGTCGGCACCCGAGGAGAGTTGGTCAGTACCCAAGGAGAGTTGGTCGGCACCCGAGGAGTATTAGTTGGCACCCGAGGAGAGTTGGTCGGCATACCAACCAGGAAGATCAAAGGATAACTACGCATTTAATGAGCATTAATGTACATTTATACTGTAGATGACAATACATAGCATACCAAGCAATTCAACAATTAGATTCGTTGAATGTAGACATAATGTATAAATGTCTACATACAATGAATCTCTTTATCCCCCATCACTATAAATACATGTATTCCCTTAGCCAAAAGGGGAGGGATCCGAGAGAACCAAGAAACACCATATTGTGCTATTGTAAATCCCTGGGAATAAAATAACAGTGGACGTAGGCTTTATTCATAGCCGAACCACTTTAAAAATCTTTATTTCTTATGTGCTTGATTGGATTGCTTTCATCTATTTATCTGTGATCATAAAAATGAGATTCTGTCCAGTTTTTTGCATCAACAGATTGGCGCCGTCTATGGGAACGTGTTACAAGCGTTGTTCTCCATCAAAAGCTAAGTTTTTATTTTCTCTACGTATAATCAATTATACATACATCTTTTTGATTCAATCATGATTTTTATGTTTATATACATAAATTAATTGTCCAATTTTTATCTGCAAAATGTTGCATATCATGATTTTTAAATCATAACTGTTAGATTAATTCTTATTTAGAAATCTGAAAAATAGTAGATTTCATAAATCATAATTGTTTGCTTGATTCTCAAGTTTCAATTTTATATCATGGAATAAATATTTTAAATGATTACATATACCAATATATATGACGGTGGTAAGATTTGATAATTTTCATTATAAATTTTGTAAGATCTTTGATGTCTATTCAAATTCCCATCATATTTTTAATCACAGAATGTGAAAAGGTTAAAGACAATAAAAAGTTTTCTCATGGAAATCATGACCCAGATCTATTTTCTCTCTCTTCAAGTTTGAGTCTCTTTGCATTCATTTTTATGAACTATATACTTAATTTGGTTCATCTTCCATCTATGTCAATAAAGTCTCATTGAGTGATTTTTTATATAAATTTGGTAATAACTTCGATCATTCAACATATTTTTATCTCCCCAAATAGGGAATAGGAAAGGACCAATATAAATAATAATTTTCTCTCACCTGAAAAATCATTACCCACCTCTTGTAAAAGAGGATCAGTAAAATAAATCATGACCATATCAAGACTCTTTGGCAAAAATTTGATATGTTGGCCCCTCGTTCATCACATCACATGGTTTCTTTATCGGAATCACACGATATAGTGGATTGGATAATTATTCATTTAATTAACATTCTTAATGCTTAAATTTTACATCGAATGTTATTTTTTGATCTAAGGATTCGAGATATTCTGGTCAGCCATCTATATTGTTGGTCGGAATCATCTTGGGCCATATTTTATTAAAGAGAAGGTTAACCAGACCATTTTTGTTTATCGGAGATAAGATTTGAAGATACATCAGCAATGTTGAAATAATTTTATCCAACTACGAGGTATCTTATTATTGGTCGGAGCCCCATATTGTAGCTCGGTGGAACCAATTGCAGGTCGACGATCATCTATTTCTTGATCGGCGACATCTCAGTCTTGTTCGGAGGGTTCAATTTACTGGTCGTCAACTATCCAACCATCCACTTTTTGGTCGGTGACATCTAATATTGTTCGGTGTTGTCAATACACCATTTTTGTTGATCGGCAAAATTGCTCAGCTGGTCGGGGACCATTTGCTTCTTGGTCGGCACTATATATTCTACAACCTGAGACATCCCGAAATGTTGGTTGGCAACACCCATGCCGTTGGTCGGCAACAGTAGAATCTTAGGGTATTAAAAAATGCAGAGCACCCCAGATATTTCTTTAAACACGAGTTCAGCTCGGGGACAAACAGGGGGATTAAGTCTCTTTTAACTTGTGATCACCCCAAAAATATTTTTAAAACCAAGTGATAAATAATTTTCAAACAGCAACTTATACCTGATTAGTTGTTGGAGATTAAATAACTTTACAAAAAAACTCTATGCCTTATTTATGACAATTTGTCCATCTCACACACATTTGGCACAAAATATATTATTTCATATTTTGAAATGTGTATCGTCTTATGCTGATACACATCGCATATTTTTTGGCTAAATAATTATTCTCATGATAATAATGATTTTCTCTAGTCTCGACAGGTGCTCGGGCAACCTATTAAAATTTCATAGGAACGAGATTCGATCCCGATGAAAGCTCTCGTAAACCTATGGAAAAGTAGTATTGCTCGACATCAGGCAATTGTGCCTCGACATATCAACCAACATATATTATTTCCTTTTTTTGAAATTAATATTTGTATTTCTCAAGCATATACATATCATATATTGATTGGATGAGTAAATTATTCTCATGACTAATCAATTCAGCCTACACATATGGTAGAGCAAGATATTAATTTTTACAGGTACAAGACTCAACGCCGACGAATGCTCGGAAACAATCTGGAAACTATTATCATTTCACCTCAGCGAGGAACTATTGATTTTATTATTGCTATGATATCTGCTCCAGCACAAATGATTCTATATATCCATTGGGATTCATATTCTATATTCATCTCATCATGGAGCTCATTATATATTCAGCTCCGAGAAAAAGCTACAGCAGTTATTATATTTCACCCCCAACGGATAGTTGGTCGGGGCAATTATTATTTATATTCAGGCCCAGATATCGGCTCAAGCACAAATTATTCTATATATCCCTTGGGATTCATATTCTATATTCATCTCAACATGGAACTCGGTGAGATACTTATTATCATATTCAGCTCCGAGGAGAACTATAACATTTATTATATGTCACCCCCAATGGATAGTTGGTCGGGGTAATTCTTATTTATATGCAGGCCCAGTAAAGTTCTCGGCCATATTGTTATGTTCTAGAAAATATTATTCTTATTCGGCATTATACAATTGTGCCTCAATAAGATATTTATTCAGCTTTAAGGAGAAATACAACATTCGTTGTATTTCACCCCCAACGGATAGTTGGTCGGATAATTCTTATTTATATTTAAGCCTGACAACGTTCTCGGCCATATTCTTATGTTCTGGAAGATCTTATTCTTGTTCGGCATTATATAATTCTACCTCGACAGATGAACTAGGCACTTTATTATTTTTAATTATTCTTTATATCTATTTGGATGCATATTCTATTCTTATTTCAGCATGGAGCTCGACAAATATTTATAATCATATATTCAGCTCCAAGGAGGTCTCCAACATTTATATTATCTTATTCCCAACAATCTGTTGGTCAGCGCCGAGGAGGTCTCCAACATTTATATTATCTTATTCCTAACAATCTGTTGGTCAGCGCCGAGGAGGTCTCCAGCATTTATATTATCTTATTCCCAACAATCTGTTGGTCAGTGCCGAGGAGGTCTCCAGCATTTATATTATCTTATTCCCAACAATCTGTTGAGGAGGTCTCCAGCATTTATTATATCTTATTCATCTCCAAGGATATATCCAACATTTATATTATCTTATTCCCAACAATTTGTTGGTCAGCGCCGAGGAGGTCTCCAGCATTTATATTATCTTATTCCCAACAATTTGTTGGTCAGCGCCGAGGAGGTCTCCAGCATTTATATTATCTTATTCCCAACAATCTGTTGAGAAGGTCTCCAGCATTTATTATATCTTATTCATCTCCAAGGATATATCCAACATTTATATTATCTTATTCCGAACAATCTGTTGAGGAGGTCTCCAGCATTTATTATATCTTATTCATCTCCAAGGATATATTCAACATTTATATTATCTTATTCCCAATAATTCGTTGGTCAGCTCCGAGGAAGTCTTCATCATTTATTATTAATTACCACCAACTCCGGTTGTTCGGGAACCAAATCCAACTCCAGTTGGTAGACAAAATCCAACTCCGGTTGGTAGACAAAATCCAACTCCGGTTGGTCGATAAATCTCATTCAAAATTCACATTCCACAGTTGGGGGCTTCTATTACAGATATATTTGTTCATTTGGTGGCACATTCTTATAACATCATGCAGTCGAGCATCAAATTTAACTCCACAAACTCACACGGTCGGGGCCCCGACCAATCATCATTCAGGAGTTGTTTTTCTTGCTCAGGAATTACTTTTGATATTGAAGTTCAGGAGGTATATTGAAAGTCAGGAGGCTATTGAAGTTCAGGAGGTATATTCAGAAGTTCAGGAGGTATATTCAGAAGTTCAGGAGGTGCATTCAGAAGTTCAGGAGGTATATTAAGAAGTTATTATGCACATGCTATTGGAGTTTAGAAGTCAAATTCAGTATCTACAGCATTGAGATCTTCGCTACTACTGTCTCGACCAATATTTAAGAAGAAGTTGTATGAAAATGTTTCAAAGTCCACCACTAGCTTGGTACTAATCAGATTGAAAAGTTGGGTTCAAAAGCTAGTATGTTACTCGACAAAGTATTCAGAGGGGCATAAATCAGAAGAATCAAGCACGTGAAGTTAGAACTCATTTGCTCGGCACAGGAGGCAGTTGGTCGGCTGGCAAACCAATCAACATACTTGAAGATTATGACAAGCTACAAGCTTCATACTATGGCATGGATGCATCTAAATTCCCAGGGGTGATACATAGCACACGTAGTTCCTCTAAAGAAAGATTAGTAACCATCGATCATCCTGCATCATATGTCGTCCAGGAGATAATGCACTTTATGTTGAACAAATCAAGAAGGTAGATCAAGAATTTCACGAGCACCGAGCAACACTGCGGAATAAATACTCCATCCTTTCAAGTAAACCATCAAGCATGGAGCATTGGGGGCTTCTGTTAACGCAAAAATTCTCCATCTACGAGGACCAATCAGAAAAGGATACATGTCATCCTACGTGGAAATATTCAACACCCGAGAAGAGTTGGTCGGCATCCGAGGAGAGTTGGTCGGCACCCGAGGAGTGTTAGTCGGCACCCGAGGAGAGTTGGTCAGTACCCAAGGAGAGTTGGTCGGCACCCGAGGAGTATTATTTGGCACCCGAGGAGAGTTGATCGGCATACCAACCAGGAAGATCAAAGGATAACTACGCATTTAATGAGCATTAATGTACATTTATACTGTTGATGACAACACATATCATACCAAGCAATTCAACAATGAGATTCGTTGAATGTAAACATAATGTATAAATGTCTACATACAATGAATCTCTTTATCCCCCATCACTATAAATACATGTATTCCCTTAGCCAAAAGGGGAGGGATCCGAGAGAACCAAGAAACACCATATTGTGCTATTGTAAATCCCTGGGAATAAAATAACAGTGGACGTAGGCTTTATTCATAGCCGAACCACTTTAAAAATCTTTATCTCTTATGTGCTTGATTGGATTGCTTTCATCTATTTATCTGTGATCATAAAAATGAGATTCTGTCTAGTTTTTTGCATCAACAATAATCTTCATTTTTGCCCATAGAAGAAGAGATATGTGAAATCATGCACTAAGAACACTCCTAAAGAGGTTCTCCATTTATCTTAAGAAAAGGTTTTGGGAAGATTCACTTTCTTTAGGACCCCATAAGAATTTATTGTATGGGATTAGACAAACATCCATGAAGTGACTATAAAGCCCATGAAATGAGCAGTGGTACCTAATAATACTAATAATACTAATAATAATAAGGGTGAATTTGACTTTAACACCTTACTAATTGAAAAATTTAGATTTGAATACTAATTTTTTTGAAAATTAGACTTTAATAAAAAAACATCAAAAAATCTGTTAAGTTTTAACATGCATGTGGCATTTTCAATTAGAATGATTTAAAACCCTAAAAACTCTTAAAATTAACAAAGAAAAACTTTAATGACAAAAAAACTAAAATTAAAAATTAAAAACAATGTTTATAAAAATTTAATCTCCCCACCCCCACAAAAAAAAACTCTCCTCACACATATAGCCCCCCCCCCCCCCCCCTCTCTCCCTACCGTCTATCGCCACCCCCCATCACCCCACAAACCCCCACCATCCGAACCCCCAATCACACACATACCCTCGATAGATACCCCTTCCAACCCACCCACAATTGGAAGACTCCACCTCTACCTTCTATCTCTACATCACGCACACCACTACCACCGTAAACAACCAATCAACCAAACCCAAACGTTGAATCACAAAACCCGACATGTGTTTTGAGTTTTGATTTTGAGATCTACATTTTCAATTTTCTAGTTTTGATTTTGAATTTTCAGATTTATTTCTAACTTTGTTTTGAGATTCAATTTTCTGTTTTGAGATTCAATGTTGCTTTCGAGAGTGGGAATTGGGGTGGGCGGAAGGAAGTAGTCGGAAATGGCAGTGGGTGGAGAGAGAAGGGGCTGACGGGGTGGGTGGATGTGGAGGGGGTTGGAGTGCTGCTAGGGTGGCTGGTGGGGAAGGGGTTGGGGCGGGGGTTTGTGTGGTTGGGGGAGAAAGAGATGTGTTTTGAAACAACGTTTTTTAGTTTTTGGCTTTTTAAGTTTTCGAGGCCGTTAAAACTTAAAATATTTTTAGACATTTTGTGTTAAAGTCTAATTTTCAAACAAATTTGTATATAAGTCTAAATTCACCAATTAGTAATGTATTAAAGTCAAATTCACCCTAATAATAATAATAATAATTTATTATTATTATTATTATTATTATTATTATTATTATTATTATTATTATTATTATTATTATTATTATGAGATATCTACGTTTATATATATACAAAAGAAAAATCAGATCACCAAATATGGCTATTGATGACATTATTATATATGTTGTAGCTACACAAATCTAATAGGAATGATAAAACCAATTCATGTACTAAATTTGAATGTCGACAAAAAACATATTGACTAAAACTGGAGAATTCCATGAAGTATCATTTGAGTCTCAGTAATGTGGTATATTTGGACCTATAGTATAAAACTCATAAGATGTTAACCCTGAATATTATGATGGATGTTCATAATAAGTGAAATGAGAAAATTGCTAAATAAGTCACGACTCAGGCACATAGTTTCTTGAAGAAACACATGATTGTTATTAAGAATACATATTGTTGATGTAAAAAATTAGATCACTCTAATTATTAAATCACAGATAAATAAATGAGACAAAGAATTTTAAAGTGGTTCAGCCTTATAAAAATGGCCTACATCCACTGTTATGTTATTGCTGAGTGTTTGGGAATTCTCGATTACAAGTTATCTCAAGAAATTTCCGTCCCCTTACAATGAGGGTAGTACAATGTATTTATAGCCCTGAGGCTATAATGTGAAAGGGTAATACATTAAATGATGTACATATGAAAGGGTGATACATTCAATGATCCTTAAGCGTATGCGTCTGAATGATAAGCATTTAATGAACAGTCAAACTGTTGGTTATCCCGCTATTAATGCTTTATTCGAGGTGCAGCTCGGACCGCCTGAGTTGCTCGGACCGCCTAAGCTTCTCGGTGCTCAAGAGTTCCTTGGGGAGTTCTCGTTCCTCAGAGCGTATGAGTTCCTCGGGGAAACAGTGTTCCTCATTGTAGTATGGTTCTTCGGAGCGTGTGAGTTCCTCGGAAGTGTTTGTTGTTGCCACGTAGACTGCCACGTATCTTCGCTTTATTGATCCATGTCAGCAGACTAAATTTGGTATCAACAGACGCCCCCAATATTTTATAGTTTGAATTTTGAGGAGTATGGAACATTCTTTCTCGGAATATGATAGCTTTAAATAGTCCTCCTGATTTTTAGGAGTGTTTCCCTTGTATTTATTTCTCTTTCCAAATTCGTAGAATCAGGCTTTTTGAATTTTCACAACCGCCTTGATCTCTGGGTACTTTTTGTCCTTCTCGCCGCCGGTAGCGTAATCATTTCTTCTCGCTTCGATTGCCGCGCCCTTTTTGTTTCCCTAGCTGCCGGTAGCGTAATTGTTTCTTTTTGTAATCATTACTTTACCATTTCCCAAGGTATTTAAACTTCACAGACACTCCTATCGTCTTCTACCTTTTCAAATTTGTACCTTCGAATTTTCCATTGTCCTCTACTCTCTTGTGCGTTCATCCTTTTCATCGTTCGTTGTCAACAACTCCACTCTTTTTCTGTAAGATCTTCTTCCTTCTTCTTCATTTCCTTTATTCACCATGGTTTACCCTGTTGAATCTCTTGATAAATTTCGCTCTGATTTTTTCATTCCCTCCTGGGTTGTTTTGGAAGAGCTTTCTGAGCCTTCTGATTATTTTCGCTTGGCTGAGGGACATTGGTTCCCCAGTCTCTTTATTGCTGAGTGTGGATTTTATTTTCCACCAAATCCCTTATGTCTGGAATTCCGTCAGTACTTTGACGTTGTTCCTGGAAGAATAGCCCCCAACACATGGAGAATAGTTAATGGGGTGCATAGATTAAATTAAATCTATGGAACTCGCATAGGAATTCCTGAGATTATGTTTTGTTATAGATGGGCAGTTGGTGATAACACCTTTTATTTAAAAACTAGAATGTTAAATAGGGCCTTAGTAGTCAATCTCCCTGATGCCAATAGGGATTATTTTGAGCACGGAGTTGTCATAAAAAATTAGCAACATGCTCCTTTATCAGGAGATGATGTTTACGAGGGTCCCAGATGCCCTCCATATGGCAATGGGATAGGTTATTCTTATTTCATTTTGTTTATTTTGAAATTATGCTTCCTTTATGTTTGATAAAATGTGACACTGATGGCAATGTTTATTTATTTGCAGTTGATAGCAAAAGAAAGTGGCCAAAAGAAGCAGATGTTAATATAAGGCACTTGAAACTTATCTGGAGTCTGCATCAATCTGTTGCCGACGAGCATATTAGGTTGGCTTCATATCTGCTGCAATACAAGAGCTACACCACCTCTTTTACTGCTCGTCCAGTAATAAGTGAATCAGAGCCAGTACCAGCTTCCACCAGCTCCTCACTTGAATCTCACGTCCCTTTAAGCGAAAGGATGAAGAAGAGAAGACCTCCCACCATTTTTGAGAAACCTGCCTCTGGTGCTGGAGAGGCTAAAAGAAGTAAGTTTGATGTCCCAGAAGGGACAAAGAAGACTGATGCGTCTTCCTCGGCTGTTGCTGTTGTGAAGGTTGTTAAGAAGCCCGAAGTGGCTCCGAGCAGGTTTGGTGCTCCTGGTGAGGTGATTGTAATATCACCGACCAAGGGTTCTTCCTTGGTTGAATCTGTTCTTGTTCCCCCGAGGAGGCTGAAGAAGAGCTCCTCGGTCAATTTGGCTAACACCATCACTCAGCCCCCAGTTACTGGAACCGGTGTTCCAACTTTTGTTCCCCCGAGCTCTGCCATGAGCTCGATAAAGTCCTGGATCATTCCCGAGGTCCAAGGTACTGAAGAAAACCTTACTTGGGACATGGTCACTTCGTTAGCTGCTCGCCACCTTACTTCTGTAAGTCTTCTTACTTTGAACTTTTCATATTTCCCTTGTCATTTCTGTTTCTGACTTGCTTTCTTTTTATTTTCACAATTGACGAGCTGCTTCAATATAATTTTGAAGAAGGATGAAGCAATTAAAGCTTCGAGCTCCTCATTTGGTGTGGAGGAGGCTCTGGTGAGCCTGACGAGGTCTTTGGAAGATTCTCGCCAGAAATATGCTACTGACAAGGCAATCTGGGAGAATAAGCTTGCCTCCACTGAGCAGGAAAAAGCTCAGGTTTTTGAGATCTCCAAGGAGTTGGAGAAGAGAATAAAGGACATGGAGGGGAAAAATAAAGAGCTTGAAGGGAAGCTCAAAACTGCTGGAGAGCTTGAGGATAAGCTTAAGGTTGTTGAGAAAAAGTTGGTCCAACTTCAGGAAGTAATTCGGCAGAAGGAGGAGGTTGAGAACAAACTGAAGACTGCTAAGAACCTTTTGTCCGAGAAACTTTCCTCGGAGAAGCTGAAGAGAAAGATGGTTGTGTAGAAGTCCTTCAGCGTTGGCTGGGACAAGGGATGGAACAAGGGATTGGCTGCCATGGTGTCGCAAGTGGACTATGGCAGCCTCAAATACTTTAGGGATGGATGGGTTGCTGCCCTTCAGGAGATGAAAGTGGATGAAAATTCCGAACTCTTTCAGCAACACATCCCTGGTCCCCCTCCAACTCCTGAAGACTTAGAAGAGGACAAAGCTGCCTCCGAAGAGTCTTCCATGGTGATGGGAGATCATCTCTCAGCCATTCAGACTGCTACCGAGGAACTTCAACAAATTGTTACTTCCTCCGAGCAATTGCCAGTGCTCCCCGAGCAACTATCCATTCCCTCCGAGCAACCTACTTCCTCGTCCCAGCCTCCCGAGAAGGTTTTGGGAGATAAGGAAAAGGTGTAGAGTTGTTCGAGTTTTTCTTTACATTTTATTTTTCTTTTATCAAATGTAACCCAGAACTTGTAACTCTGAACTATGATATAATAAAACTTGGACTTTTTACATACTGTTGTCTATCTTCTATTCATACTCTGCTTATTTCTTCTTATTGATGATTACTTTTTCTTTCTCTACTAGTTTCTGGCTAGGATGGAATTACTATCTGCCCATGATACAAAGCTGATGCGACAATTTAATGAATACTTTAAGGCTGGTCACACAGACCTAAGTGCAACACAAGTTATTGACATCCTCGGCCAAGATGCTTCAGAACAAGCAGTTGAAGCATATCAATATCTGAAGTGTCTACTTAATCGAGCAGTGGCCAATAATATGGCCTATTATGATATGATCGAGGATCTCCAAGGCACCCTCGAAGACCTTCAACTACAATACAAAGAATCCACTGCCCTGTTGGATGAGGGGTATGAGAAGAAGTATCAGCAACTCAATGCTGACAAGGGGTACGAGAAGCGCTTTGCTGGCTACGAGGTGAAGGAGAGAACTTTGAGGGGCGAGGTCGAGGAATGCAGATAAATAGCCGAGTTGCTGGAACAAGAAAACAACAACCTGCAAAGAGAGTTGTCACAGTTGAAGTCTGCAGCTTCTACTTTAAACGCCTTAATCCCAGTGAATGATGAGGGATTTTCATTCTTGGAAGTCGAGAACGCCAACTTGAGGGACGAGTTGGAAACCTTGAAGAGGTCTGGTCCATCTACATCTTCTCGTGGTCGAGCAAGAGCTTCTCGGGGACGAGCAAGAGCAGCTCGAATTCCTATCGAGGAATAAAGAACTCAGTCTGCCTTAGAAAAGAAGGCCTTCCAATTAATGGCGAAGAACCAGGCTTTGGCTGAAATGTCAAAGAAGATCAGGGACCTGGAAGAACAACTTTCCACTCAGAAGTCTACCTTGGATAATAAAGAGATCTTCATCAAAAATCTCCACGATCAGCTGGATAGATTAACATATCAATTCCACAAACAACCCAGGGAGTTCTGGATGGCTGGATACAACGAAGCTCTCTTTCACTTGGATGATCGTATCCAGAATGCCAATAACGAGGGCTAAAAGTAAGGCTGGTTGAATGCCTTAGGTGTGCTACAACTCGAACAGGGTCATTACCTATGGGACTATCATGATCCTGGGCTGCTCGACTTACCCGTGCCACCATTCAAACTGGATATGAGTTAGATCCCTGCTCGGACCATTCCTCGATACTTAATTTCCAAGTATCTCGGCGACTACAATCTCCATTCAAGTATCTCGTCCCGAGCACCTTCTAGATCGACCATCCGTGATGAATATCAGGATGTTAAAGGATCTCAACTTCATAAATTCTCCCATGGCTTTAAATGATCCGCCTGCTGGAAAGCAGAAGGGAAAAGACCAGTAGAATAGGAATATCGATGTAACAGTTAGTATACATTTCAATATCAATGTAATTTTCTTTTCATTATCAATGTAATTTGTTTTGGATTTAATGAAAGACTTTCATTTCTATTTTCTATTGTCTTATAACACTTTATATTTGTGCATGCATATCTGATAAAAAGATAACAATATTGTGTAGTTTGTCGATCAACTTTTTGTCGAGTAGTTTGAATTTGTGGTAGTCATTTGGCAAAATTAATATTTTGTTTCTCGACGAACTTAGTAATAATTAAAAAGTTATGAGTATAAAAAATGTTGCTCGATCACTTAATAATAAAGTTTTATTTCTCGACCAACTTAGTAATAAAGTTACGAGTATAAAAAATGTTTAAAAATATTTTCGACCAACTAAAGTCGTTAAATTCTCCATGTTGACGAACTACAGTTAGTGGGTTTTTATCCCCGAGCAGCCATAGTTAGTAGATTTTTCTCTTAAATGTTTTCGACCAACCAAGGTCATTAAATTTTCGTTGTCGACCAACTACAGTTGGTGGGTTTCTATCCCCGACCAGCCATAGTTAGTCTTTTTGAAATAATTTTACCTCCCGACCAACTCAAGTTGGCATTTTCGAGAATTTATTTACTTCCTAATCGACATAAGTTGGCATTTTTAGGAATACTTTTATTTCACGAGAAACATATAGTTTTATTTCCCTTAGGAATACAAATTTTACTTCCCGGAGGAATACAAGTAGCTTTACTTCCCGGAGGAATACAGGTAGCTTTAATTCCCGGAGGAATATTGGTAGCTTTACTTCCCGGAGGAATATTGGTAGCTTTACTTCCCGGAGGAATATAAGTAGCTTTACTTTTCGGAGGAATATAGGTAGCTTTACTTCCCGGAGGAATATTGGTAGCTTTACTTCCCAGAGGAATATAGGTTTCTCGACCAACCTTAGTTGGCATTTTCGAGAAAAAAATTGAGTAGCCTGAGCTTTGTCGAGTAGTGTGTAGCACTAGTATTCCCCGAAAAACTTTCAATAAAAAGAAAGAATTCGGCAGAATATCTTCATTTTATTCATCACTGATAATATTTGCGCAGGTGCTCTGCGTTCCATGCATTCTTAAACTCCTCCCCTTCTAGAGTTGTTATTCGATAATGTCCTGGTCGAACAACTTCTGTAACTCGGTATGGTCCATGCCAGTTTGCCTCCAGCTTATTGTGCTTTTGAATTACTTTCTTCCGCACATAGTCTCCTTCTTTCAGGTCGCAGTTCTTCACCCTCTTGTTGTAAAACAAAGTTGTTCGCTGCTGGTAAGCAGCATTTCTAATGGCTTCTTCTTCTCTAACTTCCTCGAGCATGTTTAAATCCAATCTTCTCATTAAGTCGCTGACAGGGGAGTTAAAATTTAGTACCCTGTGTGTTGGGAGGCCCAACTCGGCAGGTATAACAGCTTCACTTCCAAACGCTAGCATATAGGGAGATTCTCCAGTCGCTACTCGGGGAGTAGTTCGGTAAGCCCACAGTACCGATTGTAACTCATGGATCCAATTTACTTTCACATCGTCCAGTCTTTTCTTCAAACCATTCAGCAGTGTTTTGTTTGTCACTTCAGTTTGCCCATTGCTTTGAGGATGGCCTGGTGCTGAGTGGACCTTCAAAATGTTTTACTGATTGCAATAGGTAGCGAACTCCTTGTTATCAAATTGCGTTCCATGGTTTGTGATGAAAGCATGAGGAAGACCATATCGATAAATGATGTTCTTCCAAATAAATTGGTACACCTTCTCGTACGTCATATCAATGAGAGGCTCAGCTTCCACCCACTTAGTAAAATAATCTACTGCGACGACGAGGTATTTGAACCTTCCTCTAGTCGTTGGCGGTGGTCCAACCAAATCTATTCCCCACATGGCAAATGGTCAAGGGGAAGTGATGGGTGTCAATAATTCTTATGGAGTTCTTCGGATAGAGGAAAAGCGCTGGCACTTGTCACATTTCTTGGCATAGGCTACACAATCAGCCCTCATCGTCGGCCAGTAATATCCCTGCGTCATCATCCTTTGCAAAAGCGTCCAACCTGCTACATGGGCTCCACAGGACCCTTCATGGATCTCTTCAATCAATTCTTTCACCTCGGAGGGATGTACACATCTCTGCAAACTTGCCATAATTCCTTGTCTATATAAAATACCATTAGTTAATACGTATCGAGCAGCTTTAAACTTCAATTTCTTGGCTGCGAGCTTATCAATTGGTAATTCTCCCTCCTCAATATATGCCCTGATAGGGTCCATCCAAGATGGTCCTAAGTCAAGGGTGATAAAGTTCATCGCCAAATCTTCATCTATATTCTGACCAACCAAAACTTTAATTGGGATTGTTCTTCGTAGATCGGTACGAGTAGCTGATGCTAATCGAGCTAAGGCATCTGCTCTTGCATTCTCCATTCTCGGTATTCTGACCAGCTGAATAGCAGCAAATTTTGATACCAACTCCATCGCCTTTGCCTGGTATTGATCATTAATTCTCCTTTGGCTGCATATATTTCCAACATTTGATTTACGATTAATTGAGAATCACTGAAGACAATAATTTGCTGCGCCTCCATAATTTTAGCCAAATTAAGACCTGCAATCATGGCCCCATACTCAGTTTCATTATTGGAAGCTTTGAATTGGAAACATAGGGCGTACTCGATGTCGACCTCGTCCGGAGTGCTCAAAACTATCCATACCCCACTGCCTGTTGTGCAAGATGAGCCATCTACATATAGCCTCCATATAAGTAACTCGTCTTCAAACTTCTGATCTGACAGAGTTCCTCGGTGAAATATTTGTTGCTTCCTTTCATCTTCCCCTGATATTTCTCGCTCTTTGGCGACCATCTTTTCTTGCCCTTTTACCAATCGGAGTTGGTCTGAGCTCGAATTTGATGATCCTAAAACATCTACTTGCCCTTTTACCAACCGGAGTTGGTCTGAGCTTGTGTTTGTTGATCCTGTAACATCCATAGGTTGATCAGCGAGTAACTTTTGCTCCTCGGGGGGTATCAGGATAGTTGAACTCTGCTATAAAATCTGCTACAGCTTGCCCTTTAAGAGATGATCTGGGTTCATAGACTATATCGTAATCACCGAGCTCTATTGTCCAGTACATCAATCTCCCTAATTTTTCTGGTTTATGAAGGGCTTGTCTCAACCGCATATTACTATATACGACTATATTATGAGCTTGGAAGTATGGCCTCATTCTCCTACTCGCCTCAATCAGTGCCAGTGCTAACTTTTCCAGCCTTGGATATTTGATTTCTGCTCCTCGAAAGGCCTTACTCGTATAGTAAATTGGTTTTTGCACTCCATTCTCCACTCTGATCAACGCCAAGCTAACTGCATTCTCGGACACTGCAAGATATAAGTATAATTTTTCTCCCATCACTAGCCTGGACAACAGTGGAGGTGCTCCCAAGTATTTCTTCAAGTCTTGAAAATCCTTCTCACATTCATCATTCCACTCAAAAGTCTTTCGGAGTGTTTTGAAGAATGGGAGACATCGATCATTTGCTCGTGATACAAATCTTTTGAGTGCTGCTACTCGTCCTATAAGACTTTGCACCTCTTTCTTCGTCGTTGGAGATCGCAACCCTAATAGAGATTTGATCTTTTCCGGATTCGCCTCAATGCCTCATTGGTTGACAATGTATCCGAGAAACATGCCTTCTCGTACTCCAAATATGCACTTCGTCGGGTTCAGCTTCATTTGGTATTTATCTAGTTGATCAAAAGTCTGACTTAAGTCAACTAGATGATCAGCAGCTTTTTTGCTCTTCGTCAGCATATCATCAACATAGACTTCCATATTGCAACTGATTTGTTCAGCAAAGACTTTGTTCATTAGTCTCTGATATGTCGCACATGCATCTTTCAAACCAAAAGGCATAACATTATAACAATAAGTTCCCCTAGGGGTAATGAAAGAAGTACTCTCCCTGTCTTCAGGTTTCATTTTAATCTGATTGTAGCCAGAATAAGCATCCATGAAACTTAGCAGCTCGTGTCCCGAGGTAGCATCGACTAGTTGATCAATTCGGGGCAGTGGAAAGTGATCCTTTGGGCATGCTTTGTTGAGGTCGGTGAAGTCTACACACATCCTCCATTTGTTGTTCTTCTTCTTTACCATCACCACATTAGCTAACCAGTCTAGAAATTTAACATCTTTAATAAAACAAGCCTTTTGGAGCTTCTCGACTTCCTCCTATATAGCTTGATTCTTCTCGGGACTGAATACTCTTCTTCTCTGCTTCACAGGCTTAATCTCCTTATTCACATTAAGTTCGTGACATAAGAAATTTGGGTCTATCCCAGGCATATCCTCAGAACTCCACGCGAAAGTTTGCTTTCTGCTTCTAAGGAAAGTTATCAATTCCTGTTTTAGTGAGGCTTCCAACGATGAACCTACTTGAGTAATTCGCTCAGGGTGATCATCGTCCAGAATGATGTTTTTAGTAGCTTCCACCACTTGACCCTTCACGAGTTGTGACTCATCTCTAGGATCCAATGTTTCAATGTCGGCACCTTCATCCACTTGATAGGTAGTAGTCTTTTTCTTGATTCCTCCATTTCTTCTTGCTCGGTGGATGAATAATAGCATTCCCGAGCTACTTTCTGATCACCTTTAACAACTCCTACTCTAAAATTTGTTGGAAATTTCAGGAACTGATGCACTGTAGATGGTACAGCCTCGAACTTCTTCAATCTTACTCTTCCCATGATAATATTGTATGATGACTGAACATTCTTATCCATCACGAAGAAACATATTCTTTCTGTTCGACATGCAGGCCACGTACCAATGAATATATCCAACTTGATCGTCCCAAGTGGAAATACCTTCTCGCCAGCAAAACCGAGGAGGGGTCTATGATAAGGCTCCAGTTGAGATAGTTTTAGATTTAAACTATCGAAGCACGAGTAGAACATGATGTCTGCCGAGCTACCATTGTCGACCAGTACTCTTGAAATTATAACCTCCTTCATTCTCATCTTGATCACCAGTGGGTCATCATGAGGATATAGAACACCTGCAAGGTCATTCTTTGAGAACCGAATAACCAACTTCTCTTTATTCACCTTTCTCGGACGATCCTCCTCAGCTAGATTTATTCGTTGAATGTACGAGCAAGCTTGAGCCTCACAGAGGTAAGCTTTTCTCTCGACAGTAAGGTCTCCCCCTCCTACATCTCCACTGGTTATAACATTACAATCAAATGACCCAAAGCGTATCGAAAATACCTCTCGTTCTGGCTGCCTTGGTCTCTTGGGAAGATCGGGGTCATCCTCGGGATCAACTTCATGGTTTCTTTTCTTGTTCTCCTCTGCTCGACAAGGAGATCTAGACCTCTCTCTAGTTCGGTTGTTGTTTCTTCTTTCGCTTCCACGATCAACATACTTTGACAGTTTTCCTCGTCTGATGAGTGTTTCAATCTCATTCTGAAGAGCTATATAGTTTTTGGTCATATGCCCACGATCTTTATGAAACTCGCAATACTTCGCCTTATTCCACTTGTCAGGGTCTGCCTTCATTTTCTCAGGCCAGTTTAGTTCCTCGTTGTTCTTGATTTCCTCTAGAACATGGTTGATATCCTTCTTCAAAGGAGTATAATTATCATATTTCTTCATCACGTCCCTTACCAACCTATTTTTTGAATGTTTGTCATTACTATTGTTCTTATGCTCTTTCTTCTTAGCTTTATCACCTTCCACCTTGGTTTCTTTAGCATCCATATTCTTCTTCACATCCATAGCCTCCTCGGCATTCATAATTTTGGAGGCTTTTCCCATCAGGTCTGATATGGTTCGAGGTGGATCTTTGGCCAAAGTGTAGTACAACTTGTTCGGCAGTAGTCCACTCATCAAGGCAGTAATAGCTGTCTTCTCCTCATAATCAATAGCTTCTAGTTTCTCGTTATTAAAACGAGTTATGTAATCTCTGGTACTCTCTCCAACCTTTTGTCTAACACTTAATAAATGTGCTACTCGTTTAACTGGCTTTGCTCCAAAACAGAAATTCCCAATGAATAACTCGGCCAGTTGAAGAAAATTTGAGATCTTATCCTGAGGAAGATTATTATACCATATTTGAGCAGATCCGGTAAGAGTTCCTGAGAATGCCCTGCATCTCATCTCATCTGGAACAACATAGATGTCGGCTGCAGCCTGGTATTGTTCTATATGAAGGACAGGGTCTGTCTTTCCATCATATTTAGGTGTCACAACAGGTGCTTTGAACTTTGATGGTATTGGAAAATCTACAATAGCCTGGACAAAAGGTGTTCCTCGAACAAAGGTTCGTTGTAGGGGGTTCTTAGCTTTAACCATTTCCCCTAATCTATCCTCCAGCCTTTGAATAAAGCCTTTTCATGCATAATTTCCTTCCTCGGGCCTATTGATTCGAGCAGCTGATCGCGTTGAAGTGGCTTCCTGGGATCTCTCTTGACGAGCAGCTGGTCGCGACTGGGAAGATCCTTCCCTTAATTCTGATGGTCGTCGAAAACTCCTCGATGGGGCTCTAGGAGGACTTTTCCTCCTTCTAGGACCTAATCGATCGAAAGGAGATGCTCTGCTTAATCTTTCTAGCGCACTGGCCCTTTCTGGGGAGAGAGTGATACGTTGTTCAGTATCTGTGGCTCGCACTGACGAAGTTCGTCCAGGTTGATAAGAAAAATATTCAGACTCCTCATTGCGATATGAATTAATATGCCTAGTACGCGAAGAAGATGCACGGGTATTTATTTGAATACTTCGTTGTCTTGAATGGGTTGGTTCACCTCAATGGAGGGTTTGTATGAGTTGACGCATTGTTTCTTGCATGACGGTCTGGCCCTGAGCCAGATTTGTCATTATTCCAGCCAGATCTGGAATATTTGGCGGAGTAAATGGATTTGGAGGGGTTCCAGCGTTTCGATTGCTGGTTTCCGGAATGTCAGCCATTCGTAATGGATTATTTTTTATGGAAAACGATATTACCAATCTTTCCCACAGACGGCGCCAATCTGTTGATGTAAAAAATTAGATCACTCTAATTATTCAATCACAGATAAATAAATGAGACAAAGAATTTTAAAATGGTTCAGCCTTATAAAAATGGCCTACGTCCACTGTTATGTTATTGCTAAGTGTTTGGGAATTCTCGATTACAAGTTATCTCAAGAAATTCCCGTCCCCTTATAAGGAGGGTAGTACAATGTATTTATAACCCCGAGGCTGTAATGTGAAAGGGTAATACATTAAATGCTCCTTAAGCGTATGCGTCTGAATGATAAGCATTTAATGAACAGTCAAACTGTTGGTTATCCCGCTATTAATTCTTTGTTCGAGGTGCAGCTCGGACCGCCTAAGCTTCTCAGTGCTCAAGAGTTCCTCTGGGAGTTCTCGTTCCTCGGAGCGTATGAGTTCCTCGGGGAAACAGTGTTCCTCGTTGTAGTATGGTTCCTCGGAGCGTGTGAGTTCCTCGAAAGTGTTTGTTGTTGCCACGTAGACTGCCACGTGTCTTCTCTTTATTGATCCATGTCAGCAGACTAAATTTGGTATCAACACATATTATACCATAATGGTCGTAGTTAGTTTCAAATGTCTAAAAAGTTTAATAGGTTTTGGAATTTATTAGATCCGAGGCTCATAAACATGATAATTATTTATTTATATGGGAATTGGACAAAGAATTAATATGAATATCCCATAAGGATTTACTTTGCCTGAAGCTAAGTCAAAGAGTACGTTCTCAATTCAATTAAGATGGTTCATTGTAAAGCCTGAAGCTATCCCAAAATGATGTGTTAAAACCATCTTAATAAATAGTTGTTTACGAACATTTATGGAAGAAATCTTATTTTCCCACCTATCACTACATAATCATTATTGCAAGGATTCGTTTATAAAGAAATCTTATTTGCAAAATGCTTTTGAGATGATCTTAAAACATATATTTTTAGCCTCAAAATAACCAGGATAAACCCCTATGTGAATGTCTGTGCTTGTTACTATTTATAAATGGTCAACTATTCTTACACCACTTCATCCTTCCACAATCCACATTTGTACAAAAGTACACTTTTACCTTTACATTCCATTACTCTCACACTTTACCTCTCTATGTACGCTTGATTTTGTTAATAATTCAAAACACAACTCCAACACGCAATTATACTACACGAAATATTTTTTTTACTTAAAATAAATCCGATCCAAATAAAACGCGACATGACATGAAAACGTATTTATAAATCACTACAAATACAACCAAATTAACACGACACGACGCTGATTTTTTGAACCTAATACGAAACAAGGAAAATAAATTGGACACAACATTAAGCAATATTTTAACCTCATACAAACACGGCACACTTAAAACACGTCACGATATGAAATTATTTTTTTAAAACATAACATGAACCAATAAAACACGACTCAATATGAATTCGTATTTCTTTGACGGTGTAAAAAATGACCCAATTAAAAAATAAAGTAAATTCTTTTTAACCTAACACGAATACTGTAAAAAAAATGTGATGCGAAAACACCTCATCAAAACATGAGACGACACGAAATCTTTTTTACCTAACATGAATACGACCCAATAAAACGTGACATGATATGAAATCATATTGTTTTACCTAATACAAACACGACCCAATAAACAACAACATGGGGCATAAAAATACTTTTTTTACTTAGGATTCTTATTCATAAGGATTTGACAAACTTTTACGCTAGCTATCAACCTAACGCAACCCTCTTTCTTTATTCGGGCTTGGAATTGGCCGTGTATTTTATTTTTTTCGTGTTCGTGTTAGGTAAAAATAATTTTGTATCGTGTCGTGTTAGTTGGATTGTATTTGTATTATTTTAAAAATAAGATATCATGTCATGTATTGTTTTATTTTGGACTTGTTTGTGTTAAGTAAAAAAAATGTATAGAATTTAACCGGGTTATGTTGAATCATAATAAAAAATAATACTTTTCGTGTAGTGTTAATTGTACAACGGTGAGTTACCGCTGAAACAGTCAAATATTAGCTTATTTTGACCTTTTTTTTTTAAACATCTCTTCGGGGGGGGGGGGGGGGGGGGGGATTCATGTTGTCATAAAAGAAATACGAATTCATGTTAAGTCTTGTTTTATTTTGTTTGTGTCAGGTTTTCAAAAAATAATTTCCTGTTGTGACGTATTTTAGTCGTGTTTATATGAGGTTAAAATATGACTTTATGTCGTGTCCAATTTATTTTTCTTTTGTTAAAAAAAATATTTCATTTAGTATAATTGCATATTAGAGTTGTGTTTTGAAATTAGTAAAAAAACGTACATACAAAAGTGGAGTGAAAGAGGAATTAAATGTAAGGGTAAATGTGTATTTTTGTATAAAAGTGAAGTGGGGGAGGATTGAAAGGGTGTGAGAATCGCTAGACTCTTCCTAAATTTTTAGTGTATACCTTGTAATATACCTTATTAAGGACACTTTTCACACATAGAGAGTATTACTAAAAGAGTAACATTCCATTAACACCCAACATTAAAGACATGATTATATTCATAGCTATCCACAAAATTATTTAAGAACATAAAAATCCACATTGGGATGGAGGGAGACCTAGGGATGGCAATTCGGGGTAACGGATTGAGTTTGGACATGATTCGACACGACACAACTTCATTTTACCAATTATGAGCACGACACGATATGATGTTGTGTTTTTTTACCTAACATGAACACGACTCGGTAAGAACATGACCTGACACAAATAACATGGTAAATCAATTTCGTGCTAATTGACACGATTCAATATGAATCAATACGATGATCCGCTTATTTTTTAAAATATAAATGTCATTTTTAAATTTCATATTACATAACATATATTAATTATTAAAGGGTGATAATGGGCGGAAATCGAATTATAATCGGATCAAAATAAATCAATTTCAAATCAATTTTGTATTAATCAATGTCACAATTACGTGTTTTGAACACGATTGACCGTGCTAATTTTATATTAATTTCGTATTGAATCGTGTCACGTCGAAATTACCACGAAGAGAGACCGGAGTCCATACCTACTACTAACATATATTCTCTCTTCAGGTCACATATACCAACACATCTCACAAGTCCTTACCATTAATACCCCAAATCAAAAATCACAAACATCAAAATACCCTCTTCACCTGTCTTCTCAAACAAACGAAATGGTTTCCATCTTAAACCTCCCAAGCACTTGTGGGCTTCCCCTATGTCTTTCCGGGATCACTCATCCTCTCACTCTTTCCAAAGAGTATGCACCTACACATCTAAAAAAAATCTATCTTTTTTCTAATGTACATATGTGGGTAACATATATTTGTTTGTTTATGCAGGATTGCGGATCATGATCTCAGAAGGGAGACCATGAAAAAACAAAAATCAGAGGAGAGAGAGATTTGGAGTGCAGATCAGGAGATGGGTAGTGAGACAGTCCATGAGGGAGTGGTTTTAGAGATCATACAAGCTGAATTTAGTGGAGATCTGGCTACTGCAACTGCAACTGCAACTGATCCATCATATAAGTGCCTACCCTGCACAGCCAAAGCTGCATAGTATACCAAGATTAGCTTTTTACTGCAATTTTTCACCCTTTTGCTTTTATGGGTTTTCTTTAACTATTTCTCCATCTGAAATGATCTTTACTGTAAATTTTATTCTGTATTTGATTTGAAATGATCTTTCAATTCTCTCTCCTCTGCATTTAATTTATGTATGATGGCATGATCTAGGCCTAGTGCGTTCTTTTTTTGGATTGTTTTGCAATTTCTTATTTCATAACACAAATTAAAAATTGAAACTTTAGTAAATTAGTACTAAATTTATATATGTGGGTTTGATTTTTATTGAACGTTTCTTCCAGTTCAATTATATGCTGAAACATTTTATAAGTAGGTGATCTGAGATATCTTCAAATTTATATTATTCTTTGAAAAAAATCGTCGGCAATTAAAGTCGTCGTTTAAGTAATAAAACCCCTCCGGAAACATAATATATGCACTGACATTCAGTTTTTCAATTCTTCATACTAAAAATGGAGATCATATTGGGTAGGGTTGGTCTTCTTTCGAGCTCATGTTAATTGATAGTTAATATTACATTTATTATGTTTATTAAATGATGCTAAAAATGTAAGAAGACTTTATTTAAGATCGTGAACATCATGATAATGACCTACTTATCATGACCTAATAAGTATGTGAAAAGAGTGATAATCCTACTTATCATGACCTAATAAGTATGTGAAAAGAGTGATAATGTAATACCTCTCTTCATCTTCATGGATATAATGTCGTTCGACCTTCTTACGAGTCTTTCAGCGGATAATTTTGGTTTCTCTCTCCTATAAACCTTTTTATGTGTATTTAGTTGATACATTTTAGATGGAAGAAAGATATCTATTTATAGGTGGAGAGAAGTCTTAAATTTTAAAGGTCAATTAATATCACCTGTCCATCAAAGGTAGAGATTTAATTAGAATTTTAACTCCTTTTAATATCCAATTCGTTTTTGGAATATAAACCATTTTGTTAGAAAATAGCATGTTCTAATTTAAAATCGAAATACTGATGTTCATATTTCGGGGAAGGAATTAAACCTATTAAGTAACCTAAAGGTTAATTAATAATTTCCTTACAAAAAATAGTTTGATCTGCTTATGAATATCTCTTGTTTGTCCCAAAAGCTAACCCTTTCTTTTCAATAATGCAAATTACACTCCACTTATCAATTCTTTAAATTTCTCTATCACCACCACTGTTTGAAAATAACCTATTTATCAAGTCCTCAAATTAGTAAAAATATCAATTAATAATTTAGGTTAATTACAATTTTAGCTTTCAATATTGTTGATGTAAAAAACTAGATCGCTCTAATTTTTTCAATCACAGATAAATAAATAAGACAAAGATTTTTAAAGTGGTTCGGCTAGGAATAAAGCCTACGTCCACTGTTATGTTATTGCTGAGTGTTTGCAGAATTCTTGATTACAAGTTCTCTCAAGAAATTCCGGTCCCCTTGAATGAGGATGGTACATGGTATTTATAGCCTTTAGGCTGTACATGAAAGGTCCAATACATTAAATGATATACATATGAAAGGGTAATACATTTAATGCAGCGTGTGCGTCAAGAATATAATGAATAGTTGAACAGTTGTCCGTCTGGTAATTAATGATACGGTCGAGATGCAGTTTGGACCGCCTTAGTTGCTTGTTGATCAAGAGTCTCTCGAAACATTAGAGTACCTCGGTGCTATATAGTTCCTCGGTGTGTTAAGGTTCCTCGGCATGATAGAGTTCCTCGGCGTATTCTCGTTGCTCGGAAAGAAGCACGGTTGGTCGGGAAATGATCTTCCTCGCTGCTATTGTGCCATGTAGATTGACACGTGTCTTCATCTTCTTCGTCCACATCAGCACATTAATTTTGGTATCAACAAATATTATTACAATTGCATTTTTATGCATTACACACGATCATTTTCTATCTAAGTAAACGTTAAAAATTTTTGTTTGTTTTGATAGTTTGAGAGCTTAATTAATATTTTTGATAGTTCATGGATCATTTTGAAACAATCGTGATAGTTTAAGTGGTCAAATGAGTAATTTATTTTTTTTATAAGTTAAAAAATCGTAAGTTCATATATTTAAATAATTAAATAAAAAGTGTTTCAACTTACAATAATCTACATACGCTTAGTCAAAAAATGAAAGTACATAGACAATTTTCTTCACGTAATACTTGTTAAACAATTTTCCTATGTTAAAAGTGGCATTTAACAAAGAGCCCATAATATATTTTTATTTAATTTTTAGTGTAATACATTTTCAAAAATAATGTTTAGTCTCGCGTAACGACATGATTAATGACATTAACTATATGTATCGTTAATGTTGCTAGAGGGACATAACTTTATTTTTTAAAATATGTTTGACTAAACCTCTAATGAAACATTTTTTATTGACTAAATGCTAATCAACACTAAAAGAGTAAACCATTTAATTTACATAATATTAGTGTTAAGAAATCGTGTTTATATTTTAATTTGGGAAAACATGGTATTAAGTTTTAGGCTCTTTAGAAATTAAGGATAAGGAGAAACTAAAAATAGATTTGTCAACAATTCCACATAAAAATGTATCATACTTATTTTCTAATTTTATCTCATGTCTATAATCAAAATGTATGTATATACTCTTACAATACCGTCACTAAATCAAAATTAAGAAAAAAAAAGCTATTTTATGTATTTAAATCCATTTATACTACAATGAACATTTTTTTTTCTTCATATTTATATGTTTCTACTATTAAAATGTATTTACATAGTTTTACAACACTCGAAATATAGAAAACCTTAAATTTATATTAATTTATTGTCTATGAATAATTATGTATATGATTTATGTTTTGGTGTTATAGATTTAAATTAGATGTATTTGTATAAAATATAAAAGCGTCTTAAATAATAGATAAACTTAACATTAATTAATCGAAAATATGATGTTCTTAGGATAGTAAGAGATTTCTGCATATCCTTAACATAAATGAACGAACTTAAGAAGAGTCAAGGGGTTATCGAGAAATCTCCCATGTTAACTTAAACGCCACTATTTGAACATTAAAATATAATAATTTTAATGTAATTAATAGTGTATAAAAATTTATTCATCTATTGAGAAGTTTTGTATATTAGTTCAAATTCTGACTTTTAATTCAAGAAGTTTAAAAAACTGTGACTGTACTTTGAGGTAGAAAGTTATAATTTTTGGATTTGTATTAAAACCTACTCCATTACTATGTTGTGTTCAGAAAAAATGTCAAATCTACCCAAACACAAATATTGAAGAGACTCTCTTGTTTTGGGAGTAGAAGATGTGACAATACAATGTCGTATTAATAAGGCTGCTTTTGTTTATAACGTAACTGCATTTTCGTACAAGTTTTCCTGTTCTTTTATGGAGTTTAGTAAGGATTCATCTCCAAAATATTATCAGCTGGCCTTCTGATGAGAAAGTGATTAATTAGAGAAGACAAAAATGGAATCAATAGTTGCAGCATAAAAATTGAGAAAAGTGTTTTTTTCTTCCTTTTCATTTCGCTTGGTTACTCTTTTACTTTTTTACGACATATATTTTACACTTTAGGTAACTTTTTCACACACTTTGTCCCTTCACGAATATACAGGGTTCAAGGGCAATTTGTAAAATGGGATCTTTTAGTACATCGGAAATTGCTGATATCCTTGGTCATGGTGCTTCAGAGCAGGCTATTGAAGCTTATCAGTACTTGAAAGCTTTACTCGACCGAGCAGTGGCCAACAATGTCGCTTACTATGAGTTGATCGAAGAGCTTCATGGTTCCTTGGAGGATCTTCAAAATCAACACAACGAATCAATGGCTTCGCTGCATAAGGATTATGAAAATAGATATCAGCAGCTCTCTTCAGAAACAGGCCACAAGAAGATCATTGCTGGGTATGACGTTAGGGAGAGGACCCTAAAAGGTGAAGTTGAAGCCTGTAGACAAATTGCCGAGATCCTGGAACAAGAAAATAATAATTTGCAGAAAAAATTAGCTCAATATGAATCTGCTGCTTCATCTTCTACTGCATTAATACCAGTTACTGATGAAGGCTTCTCGTTCTTAGAGGTCGAAAATGCCAAACTAAGGCAAGAGCTGGAGGACTTAAGAAGATCTGCCATTTCTGGAACTGCTCGGGGACGAGGAAGAGGTTCTCGGGGGCGAGGAAGAGTCCTCAGCCAAAATGTTGAAGAGGCTCGCACTCAGTCTACTCTGGAAACTCAAGCATTCCAGTTGAAAGTAAAAGACCGTGCTCTGACTGAAATGTCCAATAAAAATATGTCTCTAGAAGATCAGCTGGCATCAACGAAATCTGCCTTGCATAACAAGGATCTCTTTGCCAAAAGCCTTCATGAACAATTGGATAGATTAACCTTCCAATTTCATAAACAGCCAAGGGAATTCTGGATGGCAGGATACAATGAAGCTCTCGTTCATCTGGATGCTCGAATTGAACATGCTAACAATGAAGGTTACAAGCAAGGATGGTTAAATGCATTGGGTGTATTAAAGTTGGAGCAAGGGCATTTTTTATGGGACTATCATGCTCCATCACTATTAGACCTGCCTGTACCACCTTTCAAATTGGATATGGCATGGATCCCAGCTCGTTCCATTCCTCGCAGTCTAATTTCAAAATACCTTGGTGATTATAGCCTTCACTCCCAAGTTGAATTATCTCGTCCTGAGCATCTTTTGGATACACCTTATGTTATGAACGTCAGAATGCTCAGAGATGTTAATTTCATCAATTCTCCCCTTTGCCTAGAAGACCCTCCTGCCGGCGAGGAACCTGTCTCTAAAGCACAGGGCAAAAAACCAATAGAATAGTAATATTCATATAACAATTTAGTACCTTCTTGTAATTTGTAATTTATTCTAGATTAATGAAAAGATTTTCATTTTTTGTTTGCCAATTTTGTTAGTCTTGTGTTTATCAAACACATTTATATTTGTACATATGTATCTGTTAAAAAGATAACGATAATATTGTTCATTAAGCAACTTAATAAAAAGTTACAAGTATTAGTAATGTTTCTCGATCACTTAATAATAAAGTAATGAGTAAAAATATTCAAACTGTTTCCAACCAACCAAGGTGGATGAATAATGTTTGTCGACCAATTACAGTTGATGGGTTTTTATCCCTGATCAGCTATAATTGGTTCAATTATAAAAATGTGTCCGACCAACTAAGATCAATAATTTGTCTTCGCCGACCAACTACAGTTATTGGGTTTTTATCCCCGACCAACTACAGTTATTGTATTTTTTGAACATTTTATTCTTCAAAGAACTCATTGTAATAATATTACCTCCCGACCAACATAAGTTGTAATATGAGAGTATATTTTTATCTTACCAACCATAGTTGATCATGCTGGTGTACAGTTTCTGGCTCCTTAAAGCTTTTGGCTCCTTAGAGCATTTTTTGGCTCCTTAGAGCATGTCCTCCTAACCAAAGGAGGTTGGCTACTTATAGCACTTTTGCTCCTTAGAGCATGTCCTCCTAACCAAAGGAGGTTGGCTACTTATAGCACTTTTGCTCCGTAGAGCTGTCCTCCTAACCAAAGGAGGTTGGCTACTTATAGCACTTTTGCTCCGTAGAGCTGTCCTCCTAACCAAAGGAGGTTGGCTACTTATAGCACTTTTGCTCCGTAGAGCTGTCCTCCAAAGGAGGTTGGCTCCTTAGAGCACTTTTGTTGTGTAGTGTATTACACTAGTATTCCGGAAAAATTTTCAACCAGAAAGAACATGGCGAAACATCCTCGTTTTATTCATAATGAAAGAAATGCTTTACATTTGACATCACTGATAATACTTGCGCAGGTGTTCAGCATTCCATGCGTTCTTAAATTCCTCTCCTTCTAGAGTTGCTATTCTGTAAGTTCCTGGTCGAACAACCTCTGTAACTCGGTAAGGTCCATGCCAGTTTGCTTCCAGTTTATTCTGCCTATGAATGACCTTCTTTAGCACATAATCCCCCTCCTTTAAATCACATTTCTTTACCCTTTTGTTGTAAAACAGAGCTGTTCGTTGTTGATAAGCAGCATTCCTAATGGCTGCCTCTTCTCTGACTTCCTCGAGCATATCCAAATCCATCCTTCTCATCAGATCACTGATCGGAGAATTGAAATTTAACACTCTGTGTGTTGGTAGGCCCAACTCGGCAGGTATCACAGCCTCACTTCCAAATGCTAGCATATATGGTGATTCACCTGTTGCTGCTCGGGGAGTTGTTCGGTAAGCCCACAAAACTGACTGTAGCTCATTAATCCAATTTGCTTTAGCGTCACTTAACCTCTTCTTCAACCCATTTAGTAATGTTATGTTCGTCACTTCAGTCTGCCCATTGCTTTGGGGATGGCCTGGTGCTGAATGAAGCTTCAAGACGCTTGACTGATGACAATAGGCAGCAAATTCTTCATTATCAAATTGCGTTCCATGGTCTGTGATGAAAGCGTGGGGGAGACCATACCGACAAATGATATTCTTCCATATGAACTGATACACCTTCTCGTACGTCATATCAATTAGTGGTTCAGCTTCCAACCACTTAGTAAAATAGTCTACTGCCACGACGAGATACTTGAACCTTCCTCGGGTCGTCGGCAGTGGTCCAACCAGATCAATCCCCCACATGGCAAATGGCCAAGGTGATGTTATGGGTGTCAACAATGCCTGTGAAGTTCTTCGGATGGAAGAAAAACGTTGGCACTTGTCACACTTCTTAGCATAGGCTATACAATCAGCTCTCATCGTCGGCCAGTAGTATCCCTGTGTCATCACCCTTTGTAGAAGAGTCCGACCTGCTACATGAGCTCCACAAGATCCTTCATGGATTTCTTCAATCAATTCTTTGACTTCTGATGGATGCACACATCTCTGCAAACCTGCCATAATGCCTCGTCTATACAAAACACCATTAGTTAACACATACCGAGCAACTTTATACTTCAATTTCTTGGCAGCTAGTTTGTCCTCTGGTAGCACTCCTTCTTCAATGTATGCTCTGATAGGATCCATCCACGACGGTCCTAAATCAAGGGTAATAATCTTCACCGTCAGATCTTCCTCTATGCTCCGACTTTCTAGTACTTCAATTGGTATTGTTCTTCGCAGCTCGGTGCGCGTAGCTGACGCTAGTCGGGCCAATGCGTCTGCTCTAGCATTCTCCATTCTCGGTATCCTCACCAATTGAATAGCATCAAATTCTTTCAATAACTCCATCACTTTTGCATGGTACTTCACCATTAATTCTCCCTTCACTGCATATATTCCCATCATTTGATTCACAATTAATTGAGAATCACTGAAAACAATTACTTGACGTGCCTCCATAACTTTCGCCAAATGAAAACCTGCTATCATAGCCTCATATTCAGCCTCATTATTGGAAGCTTTGAATTGGAATCTCAAGGCATACTCCATGTCAATATCATCTGGAGAATTTAAAACAATCCCTGCTCCACAACCAGCCGTGCAAGATGATCCATCTACATATAATCTCCATGTATGTAACTCGTCTTCAAATTTCTTATCTGTTAGAGTTCCTCGGTGAAATATCATCTGTTTTCTTTCATCATCCCCGGGTATCCTTCGTTCCTCGTCGGTCATTTGTTCGCGCCCCTCTACCAACCGGAGTTGGTCGGGGTTTGAATATGATGATTTTTCTACATCCACAAGTCCTTTTACCAACCTTGGTTGGTTTGGATTTGTGTCTGTTGATCCTGTATCGTCCACAGGTAGGTCAGCAAGCATCTTTTGCTCCTCGGGGGTATCAGGGTATGTGAACTCTGCTATAAAATCTGCCACGGCTTGCCCTTTCAACGATGATCTGGGTTCATACACAATATCATATTCACCGAGCTCTATTGCCCAGTACATCAATCTTCCTGATTTTTCTGGCTTGTGAAGGGCTTGTCTTAACGGCATGTCGGTATATACAATGATGGTATGGGCCTGGAAGTATGGTCTCATTCTTCTACTTGCTTCAATTAATGCCAGTGCCAATTTTTCCAGCTTTGGGTATCTGATTTCCGCACCTCGTAAGGCCTTGCTTGTGTAATAAATTGGCTTCTGGACTCCATTCTCCAATCTGATCAACGCCGAGCTAACTGCATTTTCTGATACTGCCAAATACAAGTACAGCTTCTCTCCAGTTATTGGCCTAGACAACAATGGTGGGGCTCCCAAATACTTCTTCAAATCTTGAAAGGCTTTCTCACATTCATCAGTCCACTCAAAACTTTTTCGTAGTGTTTTGAAGAAGGGGAGGCATTTATCAGTTGCTCGGGATACAAATCTGTTGAGTGCTGCAACTCGTCCGGTAAGACTTTGCACTTCTTTCTTCGTCGTCGGGGATCGCAACCCTAAAAGAGCTTTGATCTTTTCTGGATTTGCCTCAATACCTCGTTGGTTGACGATGTATCCGAGGAACATTCCTTCTCGTACTCCAAAGGTACATTTCGTCGGGTTAAGCTTCATCTGGTATTTATCCAGTTGATCAAAAGTTTGACTCAAGTCAACCAAATGATCTGCAGCTCTCTTGCTTTTGGTGAGCATGTCGTCGACATAGACCTCCATATTACGGCTGATTTGTTCGGTGAACACCTTGTTCATCAACCGCTGATATGTTGCACCTGCATTTTTTAAACCAAAAGGCATAACATTATAACAATAAGTTCCCCTTGGGGTAATAAAAGAAGTACTTTCCCTGTCTTCAGGTTTCATTTTGATTTGGTTGTAGCCAGAATAAGCATCCATGAAGCTGAGTAGCTCGTGTCCCGAGGTAGCATCCACTAGTTGATCAATTCTGGGCAATGGAAAATGATCTTTTGGACATGCCTTGTTGAGATCAGTAAAATCAACACACATTCTCCATTTGTTGTTCTTCTTCTTTACCATCACCACATTCGCCAACCAATCTTGATATTTCACATCTTCAATGAATTGGGCTTTCTGGAGTTTCTCGACCTCCTCTTGTATGTCCTGGTTCTTCTCGGGACTAAACACTCTTCTTCTTTGCTTCACAGGCTTGATCTCCTTATTCACATTGAGTTCATGACATAAGAAGTTTGGATCTATTCCTGGCATGTCTTCATGACTCCAAGCAAAAGTATTCTTCCTGTTTCTCAAGAAAGTTATCAACTCCTGTTTTATTGAAAAATCCAACGACGATCCTATCTGAGTTATTCGTTCAGGATGCTCGTCGTCCAGGATAACAATTTCTGTAGATTCCACAACCTGCCCTTTTACGAGTTGAGATTCATCCCTAGGGTCAAGAGTTTCAATTTCTGTGCCTTCCTCCACTTGGTCAGTAGTAGTCTTTTTCTTTGATTCTTCAAGTTCCTCTTACTCGGCAGACGAATAATAGCATTCCCGAGCTACTTTTTGATCACCTTTCATAATTCCTACTCCAAAATTCGTTGGGAATTTCAAACACTGATGTACTGTAGATGGAACTGCTTCGAACTTCTTCAATCCAACTCTTCCCATGATGATGTTGTAGGCGGACTTCACATTCTTATCCATTACAAAAAAGCGTATTCTTTCTGTTCGACAAGCAGGCCAAGTTCCAATGAGTATATCCAACTTGATCGTCCCAAGTGGAAAAACTTTCTCGCCAGCAAAACCCAGAAGGGGTCTGTGATAAGGTTCTAATTGAGATAATTTTAAATTCAAGCTATCAAAGCATGAATAGTACATGATGTCTGCCGAACTACCATTGTCTACTAACACCCTTGAAATGACCACATTCTTCATCCTCATTTTGATCACCAGAGGATCATCATGAGGGTAGAGAACACCTGCCAGGTTGTTTTTTGAAAAACTAATCACTAGCTTCTCTTTGTTTACCTTCCTCGGACGATCATCCTCGGCCAGGTTTATTCGCTGAATGTATGAACAAGCTTGAGCCTCTCCGAGATAAGCTTTTCTTTCTGCAGTAAGGTCTCCTCCTCCTGCATCTCCTCCTGTAATAACATTACAATCAAATGACCCAAAACGTATGGAAAATACCTCTCGTTCGGGTTTCCTTGGATTTTTGGGAAGATTGGGGTCATCATCTGGATCCTCTTCATGGTCCCTCCTCTTTTTCTCCTCTGCACGACGAGGAGATCTAGATCTCTCTCTAGTTCTATCATCATTCTTCCTCTCACTCCTGCGATCTACGTACTTTGATAATTTTCCTCTTCGGATGAGTGTTTCAATCTCGTTCTGAAGGGCTATACAATTTTTGGTCATATGGCCATGATCTTTGTGAAGCTCGCAATATTTGGCCTTATTCCTCAGGTCGGGATTTGTCTTCAGTTTCTCTGGCCACTTGATTTCCTCATTATTCCTGATTTCTTCCAAAACATGATTAATACCCACTTTCAATGGAGTATAATTATCATACTTCTTCAGGGCTTCCAACTTCATCCTGTTATTCTTGGAATGTTTGTCACCACCATTACTTTTCTGATCTTTCTTCTTAGAATTGTCGATCTCCACTTTAACTTCTTTATCCATATTCTTCTTCGCAGCCATAGCCTCCTCGGCATTCATGATTTTGGCCGCCTTTGCCATTAACTCTGACATATTTTTAGGTGGATCTTTGGCCAAAGTGTAGTACAGCTTGTTAGGCAGCAAACCACTCATCAGAGCAGTGATTGCTGTCTTTTCTTCATAATCTATGACTTCCAACTTTTCGTTATTGAAACGAGTTATGTAATCTCTAGTACTTTCACCTGATTTTTGTCTAACACTTAGCAAGTGTGCTACTCGCTTTACCGGCTTTGCTCCAAAACAAAAATTGCCAATAAATAGCTCGGCTAACTGAACAAAAGTTGAAATCTTACCTCGAGGAAGATTATTGTACCATATCTGTGCAGATCCAGTAAGAGTTCCCGAGAATGCTCTACACCTCATCTCGTCGGGGACAGCGTAGATATCTGCAGCAGCTTGGTATTGTTCTATATGAAGTACGGGATCTGTCTTTCCATCGTACTTGGGAGTCACTACGGGTGCTTTGAATTTCGACGGTGTAGGGAAATCCACAATGGCTTGCACAAAAGGTGTTCCTTGAACAAAAGTTCTCTGTAAGGGGTTCCTCGCCTTAGCCATTTCTCCCAGTCTATCCTCCAACCGTTGAATGGAACCTTTCCATGCTTCATTCCCTTCCTCGGGCCTCTTAGTCCGAGCAACTGATTTCTCTGACGTAGCTTCCTGAGATTTATCTCGACGAGTGGCTGGTCGTGATTGCGCAGATCCTTCTCTCAAACCTGGTGGTGGTCGAAAACTTCTTGATGGAGCCCTAGGTGGACTCATGTTCCTCCTTGGTCCTAACCGACTGAAAGGAGACACTCTGCTTAACCTTTCCAAAGCGCTAGTTCTCTCCGGAGAGAGAGTGATACGTTGATCTGTATCCGTAGCCCGTATCGATGAAGTTCGCCCAGGTTGATAAGAAGAATCATTAGACTCCTCATTGCGATATGTCCCAGTACGTCTAGATTGCGATTGCCTATGATCACTCCTTTGCCCTGAATAGGTAGGTGCACCGCCCTGAAGAGTTTGAATGAGTTGCCTCATAGATTCTTGCATGGCGGTTTGTCCTTGAGCCAGATTCGTCATAATTCCGGCCAGATCTGGGGATGCAGATGGATTTGGAAGATTTCCAGTATTTCCAACATTTCGATTACTGGATTCTGGATTATCTGCCATTGATGATAAGTGATTTTTAGGAAAAACGATAATAACAGTCGTTTCCCACAGACGGCGCCAATCTGTTGATGTAAAAAACTAGATCGCTCTAATTTTTTCAATCACAGATAAATAAATAAGACAAAGATTTTTAAAGTGGTTCGGCTAGGAATAAAGCCTACGTCCACTGTTATGTTATTGCTGAGTGTTTGCAGAATTCTTGATTACAAGTTCTCTCAAGAAATTCCGGTCCCCTTGAATGAGGATGGTACATGGTATTTATAGCCTTTAGGCTGTACATGAAAGGTCCAATACATTAAATGATATACATATGAAAGGGTAATACATTTAATGCAGCGTGTGCGTCAAGAATATAATGAATAGTTGAACAGTTGTCCGTCTGGTAATTAATGATACGGCCGAGATGCAGTTCGGACCGCCTTAGTTGCTTGTTGATCAAGAGTCTCTCGGAACATTAGAGTACCTCGGTGCTATATAGTTCCTCGGTGTGTTAAGGTTCCTCGGCATGATAGAGTTCCTCGGCGTATTCTCGTTGCTCGGAAAGAAGCACGGTTGGTCGGGAAATGATCTTCCTCGCTGCTATTGTGCCATGTAGATTGACACGTGTCTTCATCTTCTTCGTCCACATCAGCACATTAATTTTGGTATCAACAAATATTATTACAATTGCATTTTTATGCATTACACACGATCATTTTCTATCTAAGTAAACGTTAAAATTTTTTGTTTGTTTTGATAGTTTGAGAGCTTAATTAATATTTTTGATAGTTCATGGATCATTTTGAAACAATCGTGATAGTTTAAGTGGTCAAATGAGTAATTTATTTTTTTTATAAGTTAAAAAATCGTAAGTTCATATATTTAAATAATTAAATAAAAAGTGTTTCAACTTACAATAATCTACATACGCTTAGTCAAAAAATGAAAGTACATAGACAATTTTCTTCACGTAATACTTGTTAAACAATTTTCCTATGTTAAAAGTGGCATTTAACAAAGAGCCCATAATATATTTTTATTTAATTTTTAGTGTAATACATTTTCAAAAATAATATTTAGTCTCGCGTAACGACATGATTAATGACATTAACTATATGTATCGTTAATGTTGCTAGAGGGACATAACTTTATTTTTTAAAATATGTTTGACTAAACCTCTAATGAAACATTTTTTATTGACTAAATGCTAATCAACACTAAAAGAGTAAACCATTTAATTTACATAATATTAGTGTTAAGAAATCGTGTTTATATTTTAATTTGGGAAAACATGGTATTAAGTTTTAGGCTCTTTAGAAATTAAGGATAAGGAGAAACTAAAAATAGATTTGTCAACAATTCCACATAAAAATGTATCATACTTATTTTCTAATTTTATCTCATGTCTATAATCAAAATGTATGTATATACTCTTACAATACCGTCACTAAATCAAAATTAAGAAAAAAAAAGCTATTTTATGTATTTAAATCCATTTATACTACAATGAACATTTTTTTTTCTTCATATTTATATGTTTCTACTATTAAAATGTATTTACATAGTTTTACAACACTCGAAATATAGAAAACCTTAAATTTATATTAATTTATTGTCTATGAATAATTATGTATATGATTTATGTTTTGGTGTTATAGATTTAAATTAGATGTATTTGTATAAAATATAAAAGCGTCTTAAATAATAGATAAACTTAACATTAATTAATCGAAAATATGATGTTCTTAGGATAGTAAGAGATTTCTGCATATCCTTAACATAAATGAACGAACTTAAGAAGAGTCAAGGGGTTATCGAGAAATCTCCCATGTTAACTTAAACGCCACTATTTGAACATTAAAATATAATAATTTTAATGTAATTAATAGTGTATAAAAATTTATTCATCTATTGAGAAGTTTTGTATATTAGTTCAAATTCTGACTTTTAATTCAAGAAGTTTAAAAAACTGTGACTGTACTTTGAGGTAGAAAGTTATAATTTTTGGATTTGTATTAAAACCTACTCCATTACTATGTTGTGTTCAGAAAAAATGTCAAATCTATCCAAACACAAATATTGAAGAGACTCTCTTGTTTTGGGAGTAGAAGATGTGACAATACAATGTCGTATTAATAAGGCTGCTTTTGTTTATAACGTAACTGCATTTTCGTACAAGTTTTCCTGTTCTTTTATGGAGTTTAGTAAGGATTCATCTCCAAAATATTATCAGCTGGCCTTCTGATGAGAAAGTGATTAATTAGAGAAGACAAAAATGGAATCAATAGTTGCAGCATAAAAATTGAGAAAAGTGTTTTTTTCTTCCTTTGCATTTCGCTTGGTTACTCTTTTACTTTTTTACGACATATATTTTACACTTTAGGTAACTTTTTCACACACTTTGTCCCTTCACGAATATACAGGGTTCAAGGGCAATTTGTAAAATGGGATCTTTTATATAATATTTTTTTTTCGAAAAATATAATATATTTTTTTATAAGCTAACAAGAAACGAACAAAATAGAATACACAATAATTCAACAATCAATCTAAAAATTTTCGACCTCAACAAATAAAGGAACATTCCAACCTGTTTTGCTGAATTTGTAAAGTAACTTTGAAAGTTCTTCTTTACTAAAAAAATGCTGAAAAAACACATAAAAAAAGAACGTCATTAGAATAAAGAAATTAATAGGAGATTATAAGGAGCAACACTATTAATAACAAGAACTTAACAAAAAAAAATTAACACTAAGAGCTATAATTAAAAAAAATGACAGATTAACAAAAAAATGATAACAAGAACATATAACTTTCTATTCACTTTTAAACTACATCATTTAAATCTTTAAATATAAATGTTGTTTGTACTGATCTAAGTATTTAAAATATAAATAAAAATGACAACAAGAACAACATTTAAATTCAAAAATATAAAAAACAACATTTAAATCCAAAAATTAACAACAATAATTATAATTAAATAAATGGCAGATTAATAAAAAAATGGCAACAAGAACTTAACAAAATGACAACAAGAAGTGGTTAAAAAATGACAACAAGAAGTCGTAAAAAATTGACAACAAGAAGAGATAACTTTATATACACTTTAAACCTTAGATTAGTAAAATAACAACCCTTAAAAAAATTAATAAAAGGGTTTAACATATTAGTAAAAAAATGACATTTATATTTCTGGATTTAAAAAAAACATGAACAAGAATAACTTAACAAAAAAATTAACATCATTTTACAAGTGTTCAATAAATTAATAAAAAACAACATTTATATTTAAAAACAATGAAGATTTCAATCTAAAAAATTAACATGAGATAATGAGAGAGGGTGAATAAAAAAATACAAACCTCTAGAATATTTTTGGGTTGAAACTTGAGAGTATCGTAAGCATTTAAAAGAGGGTCGATTTTTTTTAGAGATAATGAAAGAGAGTTTAAATGGTTGGAACTTGGATGGAATTTGGAAAGTTAGTCTTGGGTGGGGTGGGAGCCATTTTTTTTCAGTTCTTAAATGAGTGCAATGAATGAGCAAGTGGAGATGAAATGTTAGTTGTTGGTTGGTGGATTTTAAGCTTATCTTTTGCGCTTGGCCCAATTTTTAGAAACTTATATAATATACATCTATACAATATTTGGAGCGTGTATTTTTATATCAGATTTGGAGGCCCAAGACGATTGCCTCATTGCCTACCCCTTGGGCCGGCGCTGCGAATATACACAAAAAATAAAAATAATATATATATATATATAGTCATGCTCTTGTGCGAATCGGACATGTGTCACCTGACGGTGAGCTCAGAAAAGAGAGAGAGTGTGTCTATAATTTAGGCGATAATTTCTAGGGGCACCGCCAGGTGACACATGTCTGGTCCGCACTTTTAAAATGCGGACTGGTCCGCATTTTAAAAGTGCGGACCGGACATGTATCACCTGGCGGTGCGCCCAGAAAAGAGAGAGAGTGTGCCTATAATTTAGGTGATAATTTCTACGCGCACCGTTAGGTGACATATGTCCGGTCCGCATTCTTAAAATGCAGGGTAGTCCGCACAAGAGCATTATTGTATATATATATATATATATATATATATATATATATATATATATATAGTACTTCTTTTGTGCGGATCACTCCGCATTTTAATAGTGCGGACCGGAGACATGTCACCTGGTGGTGAATCTAGAAATTATCGACTAAATTATAGGCTCACTTTCTCTATTTTCTACGCTCACCATTAGGTGACACGTGTCCGATCCACACTCATAAAATATGAATTTATCCATATAAAAACAGTAATATATATATATATCACTGTTCTAAAAAACCCGCCTAGGCTTAAGGCTTGGGAGAAACGCCCCGCCTTACGCTTTTCACGCCTTATTCTTGGTAAAACCCTTAAGGCGCACTTTGTTTCTAAAAACAACAATGATTTAGTGAAACGATGTCGTCTTTTAAAGAATTTGTTTACAAACCGGACCATTATCTCATCCAAAATAATCAAATAGTATTTTAATTTGCATATATTCAGACATATTTTTATGATCTGTGCAATTTTTGTATTTTAATAGCCTTGTTATGGTTAAAAATATTAAAATATATTAAGAAGGCCTAAACGCCTTTTCACGCCTTTTTACGCCTAGGCCCGCCTAGGCTTCTAAGGCTTAAGGCTTGACCTCCACACCTCAATCACGCCCCGCGTTTTTTAGAACCTTGATATATATATATATATATATATATATATATAGGGAAAGGTTCACAAGTGGACCAAAAGAATGGACTTTTTAATGGACCTTAACAAAAAACACATAATAACACATTAATTTTAATTCCTATAGTGTAATTGGTCCGCGCCAGCGGCACCAAATACTCGTGTCAATCGATCCCCCACCCCCCACAAGCCCCCCACCCCACCCCCACCCCCATGGCAGTCCTACTGTCATAAGGGCTGCCACAAGGGCTGCTATGGTGATGGTGGTGGTTGGGGGGCGGTAGGGGGTGGGGTGGGGGGTTAGTGGGGTGAAGGTGTGGCCTCGGGTGCTGCTGGCGCGGACCAATTACACTATCGGAATTAAAATTAATGTGTTATTATGTGTTTTTTATTAAGTTCCATTAAAAAGTTCATTCTTTTGGTCCACTTGTGAACCCCTCCCTATATATATATATATATATATATAATAATAATAATAACTTCCATACAATAGTACCATAGGAGAATAATCCGGAGTGCATTGCGTGGCAAATGTATAATGCCGATCCTCTTTCATCTCTCCTCTCACGCCTCTTTCTTTTCTCTCTCATCCCTCCTCTCTCCTCTTTTTTTTTTTGTCAACAAAAAATCAACAATATTTTAAACTTCTGCACAAACTTAATTTGCAAGCTTCTTAAAGGTGGGATTCATTTAACGCTCCGTAAGATAGCATTTTTTCTGGATAATAAAAAAAGTCATTTTTGTATTTTGGTACTCATTAATTTATCGAAAAATGAACTAAAAAAGTGAGTAATTTGGTACTCATTATTTTTGTACAATTCATTCATATAATGCTTTGAATTGATGATGAAATAGCAAAGTGAGTAACTCAGATATGAATGACCATATCTTTTACTTATTTGAAGTTTGATTGATAATTAATTGATTAATTATCAAAAAGTTTCAAAAATATTTTTTAATATTCATTTAGCACAAGTATTTGTTTTTCAAAAGTTCCCTCAAACACTCATTTAATTAATATTTTCTTATTTTTAAAGGTCTGCGCTAGCGGCACAAATTGAGTGTCTTTAGGCGGTGAGGGAGTTTTTGAAACAAAATAAAAATGCTTAGACTAAACGGGTATTAAAAAAAATATTTGGTTGACTATTTGGTAAATAACCCTTTATTAAATCTATTTTCTTTAATTATTTGAAATCTACTTTTACTAGTAATTTCATCTATTTTTATTAATAATTTTATAATTTCAAAAAGTAAAGAAATATCCCATACGTTTAATAATTTCATCTTAAAGAAATATCCCATACGTTTAATAATTTCATCTTTATTAAACATGTATTAAAACATTATCGGGGTCAATTTTTTATTAAAGTATTAATAAAAATAGATTTTGAATAATTAAAAAAAACAGATTTAATAAAAGGGTATTTACCAAATAGTCCATCAAACATTTTTTTAATACACGTTTAGTCCAAGTCTTTTTATTTTATGTAACACCCCGTCCGCGCCCTGGGAGAGCGAACGGAGCGCTACTATCGATATAAAACTAATCAAATCCACAAATCACAAGGTATAGAGCATCTAAATCCCACAACAATAAAAGAGAAACCACTAATTTCAAATCTCTTCAAATAAAATACAATAAGTCTCTCGAATAAATCCAACTAAAATAAATCTCCAATGCTCTATACATCAAAATAAATAAATACAAGTCTTCTCTCTTGTATAAAAATCTTCCCAAAATAATCCACGCTAAAATCCATCTCCAAAAATTCCAAGCGCCCAAAATTCGTGCTAACCTGCCACTAAAAGAAAATATGGAGAAGTACACAATACGATAGGAAAGATGCTCAACAAATATGAGCAGTGAATAAAACGTAACAATACGAGTACAAATATTCAAATCAAATGCGAATTTCATAAGCAATTATATCAATATAATTTCTCAACAACACATTAACCGGATCACCACGCCTCACCACCGTACCGTACCGTACCTATGCATTTTTTTAGCATATCCGGAAAAAGGAATATTGGCGGGTGCCCAACCTTAGTGCCATATTAAAATCTCATGACAACATGCTCAACACCAAATATAATACCACATGAATCGAAATTAGATTCCAACAAATATTTCCAGATTTCCAAATGAATTTATCAATTCAATTATGAGTCAATAATCACAAGAAAACAACGAGAATAATACTCGCAAGATTAAGGAGCATATTGTGTAAAACTCCATACCTCAGACCACCAAAAGGATACCAACATAAATCTGCCCAGAAACGCAGATAACACCATCAAAAACAGTCCTCAAAGATGCACAAAACTCCTCCAAGAATCAACACCAAAACAACCGCAAGAACACCTCCAAAACCTAAGGTTGAATGCATAAATTAAAGGGCATGTTTGTGTATAAAAAGAGAGGAAATAAAAATATATTTTCTGAGTATTTTTGTGCCCAAAGGTTGTTCCAAAACAATAGCCAACGGTCCTTTTTTATAAGGTAAAAATATAATAGTTTGAATCAAACCACACCTCCTCAAAAATAATTGTTGTTCACGTTTTCTGGGACAATCGATTGATCTATAAAAATCATCGATCGATCGATCATGCCTAAAATCTGACAGTTTTCCTAAAAAATGCCATAAGGCAAAATATTAAAAAATTCATATAAATTCCGTTTTAACTCCGATTTCAATTCCGCTTGAAGTTTTATTCTTCTAAAATCATAACTAACATATTTAAATAATAAAAATAATTTTATCTGAAAATTTATTTTTTCTCTTTATTTTAAAAAATACCTCCAAAATTACGCGGGTTGTTACACTTTCCTGCTAACAATGGAATTTCGCCCTCGAAATTCGCCGAATGCCTAACTCTAAAAAATCAGGCCACAAATCTCCAAAAATAAACTCGTCACCAAAACTAAATTTCTCACATATAATCTAGATGCCTAACACGAAACGATCATCTAAAGATTCTATCTCCAAAAATACGCGCAACAAAAATGCAACAGACCCAAAATCCAAGACCCGAGGGTGGTCGTATACCTAAGCTCTGATACCATTCTGTAACACCCCGTCCGCGCCCGGGGAGAGAGAACATAGCTCTATTATTGATAAAACTAATCAAATCCACAAATCACAAGGTATAGAGCATCTAAATCCCACAACAACAAAATAGAAACCACTAATCTCAAATCTCTTCAAATAAAATACAACAAGTCTCTCGAATAAATACAACAACTAAAATAAATCTTCAATGCTCTATACATCAAAATAAATAAATACAAGTCTTCTCTCTTGTATAAAAATCTTTCCAAAATAATCCACGCTAAAATTCATCTCCAAAAATCCCAAGCACCAAAAGTCCCCACTAACCTGCCACTAAAGGAAAATATAGGGAAGTACACAATACGACAAGAAATATGCTCAACAAATATTAGCGGTGAATAAAACGTAACAATACGAGTAGGAATATTCAAATCAAATGCGAATCTCATAAGCAATTATATCAATATAATTTCTCAACAACACATTAACCGGGTTACCACGCCTCACCACCGTATCGCGCCTATGTATTTTTTTAGCATATCTGAAAAAAAGAATATTGGCGGGTGCCCAACATCAGTACCATATTAAAATCTCATGACAACATGCTCAACACCAAATATAATACCACATGAATCGAAATTAGGTTCCAACAAATATTTCTAGGTTTCCAAATGAATTTATCAATTCAATTATGAGTCAATAATCACAAGAAAATAACGAGAATAATACTCACGAGATTAAGGAGCATATTGTGTAAAAATTCATACCTCAAACCACCAAAAGGATACCAACATAAATCTGCCCAGAAACGCAGATAACACCATAAAAAACAGTCTTCAAAGATCCACAAAACTCCTCCAAGAATTAATATCAAAACAACCACAAGAACACCTCCAAAACCTAAGGTTGAATGCATAAATTAAATGGCATGTTTCTGTATAAAAAGAGAGGAAATAAAAGTATGTTTTCTAGGTATTTTTGTGTCCCAAGGCGGTTCTAAAATAATAGCCAACGATCCATTTTTATAAGTTAAAAATATAAGAGTTTGAATCAAACCACAACTCCTCAAAAATACTTGTTGTTTACATTTTCTGGGACCATCGATCGATTTATGAAAATCATCGATCGATCGATCATGCCTAAAATCTGACAGTTTCCCTAAAAAAATGCCATAAGGCAAAATATTAAAAAATTCATATAAAATCCGTTTTAACTCCGATTTCAATTCCGCTTGAAGTTTTATTCTTCTAAAATCATAACCAACATATTTAACTAATAAAAATAATTTTATCTCAAAATTTATTTTTCCTCTTTATTTTGAAAAACACCCCAAAAATTATGCGGGTTGTTACATTTTGTTACAAAAAGTCCCCCACCGCCTAAAAACACTCAATGTGTGCCGCTAGCGCGGACCTTTAAAAGTAAGAGAATATTGATTAAATGAGTATTTGAGAGAGCTTTTGAAAAAAATAAAAAGACTTGGACTAATGTATATTAAAAAATATTTTCGAAACTTTTTCATAATTAATCTAATAATTAAAAATCAAACTTCAAATAAGTAAAACATAAGGTCAACCATATCTCATATACTCACTTTGCTATTTCATCATCAATTCAAAGCATTAAATGAATCGTACAAAAATAATGAGTGCCAAATTACTCACTTTGTTAGTTCATTTTTCGGTAAATTAATGAGTACCAAAATGCAAAAATATCTTCTTTTATTATCCAAAAAAAAAATGCTATCTTACAAAGCATTAAATGAATCTACCTTTAAGAAGCTTGCAAATGAGGTTTGTGCAAAAGTTTAAAATATTGTTGATTTGTTGTTAACAAAAAAAAAAGGTGGTAGTCTTCTTATATAGGCATTAAATAAAAGACAAGAAAGAGACGTGAGAAGTGAGAGGCTAGGAGAGAGGAGGGAGGAGAGAGAAAAGAAAGAGGTGTGAGAGGAGAGAGGATCGGCATTATACATTTGCCACGCAATGCAGTCCGGATAATTCCCATACGATACTACCGTATGGGAGTACTATATATATATATATATATATATATATATATATATATATATATATATATATATATATACTACCGAAGTGATATTACCAATTTACTTGATTCCTTAACTTAGATTTTAACTATAGAATAAATATTTTATTGTGGTTGTTAAATAATTATAAGGGAAACATGGTGATAAATCCTTAAACTCTTAGAAATTAACAATAAGAATAAGTTAAAAATAATTTTCAATAAGCTTAAGTTTGTTACAATTATTAATGTAGATGCATGAATATAGATACAATTATATTTGTTGATATAATTAGAGTTACACTTATTAATATAGAGGGAATTATAATTGCAATTATATGTATATTAATACGTGTAATTGTATCTACATTAATAAGTGTAACGATATCATTTTGAAGTTATCGTTAATTAATTTAAAAGTTTATGGGTTTAAGATATTAACAAGATTATTGCTTGGGATGATCATATATAAATAGACTTTTAAGAGATTTATTACCTAATGCCCTTAATTATAAATTTGCCCATCTATTTCTCATGCTAGATCTTAGTTCGTGCATTCTATAAGTATAAATTTAATAAAAATAGAAATGAAATTAGTTTAAAATTTAAACAAATATTAAAATGGATAAATGTGTGCTTTAATCCCCAAAAATACAAACGCAGACCAATATTTTCTATGATTAGCATAAAGGACTAACAATGACAACAAAGTTAGGAAAGGGATTCAATTTTTGTTCAAAACCATTTCAAATGGCCCAAAATTTTCGTCAGCATCATACATGGAACAAAGTTAATATTTACTATTTTTTTCTTTTCTGTTTTAATTATAATTTTTTTATCATTTAAAAGATATCCAAATACATAATAGGGTAAATTACAATAAATCCTTGTCACATTTATTTTTCAAACTCGTAGTGCGTCAGAACTATTTTACCTAACAATATACCCCTCAACAATTTACCTTTCCTACTATTAAATCATATTCAAGGCATGGAGCAAAAATAGAAAATTCTATTTATGCTCCACCATTTTTGTGATTTTAGTTCTTCAAAACATGTAACAAATTAATAAAGTTATTCTATAGAAGGAAAATTATGAGTAAAATTCTCCTGATAATACTCATCCTAAACGAGCACAAGTATAATTGGTACGATAAACCAATCGCGAGGAGAAGACCTAGTTGTATAGGAGAAGTTTGACTTCTGAGAGCTCCGGTGCACGAAGCCAAACTATTTTTGTTGATTATTTATAATTACAGTGATGTTTAAGTTCAATTAGAATCTATTTTTTCTATAAATGATAAATTAAGAAAAGTGAACAAAGAAATAATATTTAACCGAAACATATGCATCAAAACCAACGTCTCAAATTACAAGCATATAAAATAACTATTCGCCTCACAATGTTTAAAGAAAAATAATAAAAATATAGAAGGGTGCGTTGCCCTAGCTGATATGGCACAGTGTATGTCGTTTTAGTTAAGATGAGGACTCCGACTCGTCCTGGGTATTGTCTTTCGGCCCATCGTATATTTGTTGGAGGACATCGCACTCCAATCAAGTCTAATCATGGTCATTATGCATGACAACAAATTCGTGCATAGCCTGCCTTATAAGCCATGTGACTATCGATGCTGTGGTGTCGATCATGTATTTGGAGGTACAACGCCTCTCTTAAACTATGACTAAATAGGTGCTCTTGACATAAGCGCCTTTTTTATTCGTCCACATTAGTGAAATAAGTCAATAAATATGAAAAACACTACACCAAAAAGGCCAAATTGGCACTCTTTATCCGGTCAGACTTGTCACAGTCATTGACCATGACAAAAAAATACGCATTTTTTTATCACGGTCATTGACCGTGATAAGTCTGTGACAAGGTATTGTCACGATCAATGACCGTGACAATTCTTATAATATTGTCACGGTCAAAGACCGTGACATGTCCGTGACAAGTTTAGCAGTAAAAAACCCTTTTCCCTCCTTTTTTTTCCACCGCTTTGTTTCCCTCCATTTTCTCTCTCTCTCTTCCATTTATATATATATATGTGTGTGTGTGTGTGTGTGTGTGTGTGTGTGTGTGTGTGTGTGTGTATATATATCTGCGTGTGTGTGTGTGTGGTGGTAGGGGAAGGGGGTGGGGCAGGGTAGGGGGAGGGGGCAGGGCTGGGGGGGCTGCGTGTGTGTGTAGGTTCACGTGTGTGTAGTGTGCATGTATGTGTGTGTTTGTGCGTATGTGCGGGAGGAGGAAATGATGCGAGGGGTGGGGCTACGTGCGTGTGTGTGGGGATGGGGGTGAGGGTGGGGTAAGGGGAAATGGGACGGGAGTGGGGCTTGTTAATTTTTTTTATTAAATTTTGATTGGTTTACTAGATATTTTCCCTCATATGTAAGTAGTGTCCATTGTAAACGAATTGATTGATTATTAATTTTTTTAGTAAATTAATATATGAAAATAGGATTGCCACTCATTGTAAATTAGTAAATTAATAATTGTATACTTTAATTATTAGTTTAATTGATGAAAATAATTAATTGAGTAGATGAATTAGAAGGAGTACGTGATACACATTTGTTATTGACATTGCGGTTGGATTATAGTGGATCGATGTTGGGTTGGTTAATTTTAAAAGTGGCATGACCACTGGATTATTGTCCATATGGGGGTGGGATTTTTCAACTTTTTTTGAAAATTACTTTGTATAACGAACAATATATATATACTTGAAATTACATATAGTGCGCATAGATACTAACCTTCTAGTTCTTATGCGTACGCATTCAATAGCCCTTAGACCTGTTCGAGAGTCATTACCCCTGTAATGAGACCTCTCGAATTGTCCCGTTTGGACAGTTTGGGACTGCATAATTTCTGTATAATAATATTCTTAGTGGCTTAAAGTTGTTACTTTTGGAGGAAGTTCTGCAGTCGTATCCTAATGTTCTCTGGGTACATACTAGATTGACAAGTGTGACTGTTATTTCAATTAATCGATTGAAATAACACTCACACTTGCCAATCTACGTCGTATACTTGGAGAACTACGGGGATATGCTGCCGAATTTTTCTCAAATCGTAACAATGTGCATGAGCTGTTAAGTATATTACAGAAATATGCGGTCTTGAATGGGATAGGACCACTCACCCTTTAGAGGAGATGGAGGAAATAGGAAATTCTATTATAAATTGAATTTAAATTTGAAATTTAAGAATCGAAGACATAATTAAATAAAACATACTATAAATCTAAGTTTTGTTTATACTAATCCATGAATATACGCTTCTTACCTTTAATATATGATTAGTTGTGGTATTTGTGATGGGATATCCGAAATACAAAAAGTGGATGGGTGATACAAATAGAATGGGGATGTGTTTCGCAGAGGTGCTAATGAATTTGTGAAATACGCAAAGAGATGTCATAATGATGACGAGTTTCCGTGTCCGTGTGCTAGATGTAAGAATGGTAAGGTGTTTGAGTGGAAAACAGTTGAACTACATTTGTTAAGATCGGGTATGCAAGATACTTATCGATTTTGGAGTTTTTACGATGAATTAAAAGTTCCTTTTGTCACCGAACAACCTTCACAATAACCTTTAACAAGTAGGATAGATGTAGAAGGGGACGACGTAGATCATAATATGTTAGAGGATTTAGTTGATGATGCGTACAGAGTTTATGAAGTAGAGGAGAATGAGGTTACTAATGATGTACAAGGTTCAAGTGTTCGTGAAGATATCACGATAAACCTTGACAATGACTACCAAAGTTTAAAATATAAGGCGACCCAACTGTTATACTTTGGCTGTGAGAAAAATCAAATAAATTTACATGTCATGGTTGGTCTGCACAGTTTGAAGATGCAGTACGGCTTGTCTGGCTATAGCATGACAGGAATTCTGAAATGGGTGAAGGGGTTACTACCCAAGGAGAATACGCTTCCAAATAGCTATCCTGTTATGAAAAACAATTCGAATGGTTTGGGAATGAAGTATAAATCGATTCATGCTTGTGTGTATGACTGCATACTATACCGAAAGGAGTATAAAAATCTCGATCGTTGTCCGGTATGCGATGAACCTAGATATGTACAATATACTAGTAAGGAAGGCACAAACTCAAAAGTGTCTCAAAAAGTGTTGAAATATTCCCCCGTTGGGCCTAGGTTAAAGAGATTTTTCACAGTACCATGGATAGCGGAGGCAATGACTTGGCATGTTAGGGCAAAAGTGGTGGGTAATCTCATGCGGCATCCTATTGATTCTATAACCTGGAGGAGGATGAATTACGAGTATCCCGATTTTGCTCGAGAACAACTTAACATTTGTTTGGCTATATCAACAAATGGTTTCAATCCATTTGGAAATTTAAGCACCAATCAGAGTGTTTGGCCAGTGATCCTAGCCCCACTCAACCTCCCCCCTTCACAGTGTATGAGACCTGGATTTTTGATGATGTATTTATTGATACCTGGGCCAAAGGCACCAAGTGATTACATCGATGTCTACCTGGATCCTTTGGTAGAAGAATTAAATAAGTCGTGGGAAGAGGGTGTGCAATCATTTGACTCTTTTAGAAAATAAGAGTTTACGCTGAAAGCTATGTTGATGTGGGCAATTCATGATTTTCTAGCTTATGGGACATTATTCGGTTGTGTAGTACATGGTTATTTGGGGTGCCCTATTTGTGGAGGGGAGACTGAATCTCTTCATATATCCTTTAGCTCAAAAAATATATACCATTGCCATAAGAGTTTTTACCCATGGCTCATAGTTTCAGATTTGAGAAAGGTTCCAATTTTTTATTGGGCAGGGTTGAACATAGGCTACCGTCGAAACAACTTTTAGGTTCAGAAATTGAAAGTAAATCTTCAGAATGTGGCCCTAATATGCCATGTAAGAATCCCAAATTTAAGAATCTCAAACATAAGAAGACCCCAACTGGGAATGAAACTGAGACAAAAAAGGCATGGTCTAGGAGGTAAATTTTATTTGACTTGCCTTATTGGAAGAATAACCCGATGCACCATGTATTGGATGTGATGCATGCGGAGAAGAACTTCGCTCAATATATTATGGGCACTTGCCTTGGGGGGATTCATTCGAAGGATGGAGAAAATGCACGAAAAGACCTTAAATCATTGAAACTTGAGCCACAACTATGGTTGAAAGAAGATAGTAGGGGAATGACAATAATTCCCCCTGGTACGTTTACTTTGACGAGCGGGGAAATGAAGGTGCTTTTAGACACAATATATAATTTGAAGGGCCCATCTAATTTTTCGTCCAACTTGCAAAGGATTGTGAATTATACTACTCATGATTTACATAAGTGTAAGTCCCACGATTGACATGTGATCATGCAATTGGTTCCTCTATTGTTTAAGCACTATTTCGGCTATCATGCAAATTAGTATTACCTTATCACTCTTGTGTGAGAAGGTAGTCAATCGAGAACACATAGGGGTCGCAAAATTGGCGGTGATCGAAGCAATTTGTGTGTTGGAGAAGTACTTTCCCCCCAACATTCTTTGATATATATGTTCACTTATTGGTACACCTATGCGATGAGGCACTTCTTTGTGGTCTAGTTAGATATCGGTGGATGTATCCGTTTGAAATATTGATGAAAGTTTTTAAAGATTATGTCAAGAATACACGATACATTGCAGGATCAATTGCAGAGGAATACATCAAAGTGGAGTCATCAATATATACTCGGGAATATATGCCTGACTCGTCCAGCGTTGATGACACTGATGAGTTCGTCGATGATGGTGGTCATGTGATGGGAAAACGAGTGAAATTAACGAGTTTACAACATGAACAAGTAGCTCGTTATCTATTTGACACACATGAAGATGTCGATGAATGGAAAAAGTAAGTTTCAATTATTATAATGTTTAATATTATTTTGGATTATTTTATACATGATTAATTTTGTAATATGCATAAAATATGAAGCTTGTGAGAACAATAAAAGACAAAAAATAATGGTACAATCAGACAACGAATTTAGGCTGTGGTTGACACAAAAGGTAATTATAATGAAAATCATCATTATATAAGGTTACATTACACTCAAATTTTACAACTAATATAATTAATTTATATAGTCTCAGCTTTTAAAGATGGGTGATGCGACATCAAGGCTTGCTCGTCTAGACACTGGACCCTTTTGTAGCACAAGAGTACAAAAAGTATCGATTGAAAGGTTACATTTTCGGCGCTAAAGTGTACGAGGAAAGTAAAATGTACAGAACTCGGGCATTTCATACAAGGCTCTTACTTTCTTTCGAGCGAGCGCAAAAGATTAAAACTTCGTTGAAGCTGAAATGGCTTACTATGGTGTAATTCGAAATATATTTGAATTGAATTATATAAGCTTCAAAGAGGTTGTATTTTACTGTGACTGGGTAAGAGTTGAGGATAAAAATGCTTGTAAAGTTTATCATGTCACCAATTTTATCATGGTTGACTGGCCCAAGTTGAAGAGCAACGACCACGTGAGTGATTAGCCATTTGTTTTTGCATTTCAAAAGGTTAACCAAGTGTTTTACTCGGAGTATATCAACAACGAGCCGTGGTCAATTATCCTACACTCGCCAAAGTGTCTAAATAGTAGTGTGGATGACTTGACTGCTCCTACCGAATATCAATCCATTTTTTATGATAACCCGAATTTGAAATAATTTTTCAATTTATAATAAATATTCCAATTTGTACTTTATCAATCCATTTTTAATGATTTTAATTGATTTGTACTTTATCATTTTCTCTCTTTTGTAGTGTGCATGTGTGTGGGCAGTAGAGGTAGGGGTGGGGATGTTTCAGATTTGTAGTAATTTTACATATTATGAGCTAGATGTTGTTGTTTTGAAATTTAGAATTGAGGTGTTAAATAGTAACAATTCATTTGGATTTGTAGTAATTGTACAGATTTTCATGTCTTCTTCTAATTCATTTTGATTTATACAAATAACAACATTTTTTTACAGAAAATATCTCCTTCAGATATTAAGGCGAGGTGATGATGCTGGTTATGATGATGTCGTCTGGGCTCGGTGGTAGCGAAGGCGACGAGGGCTTCTCGGCCCTTAGGCTCCCCAAATATGGCAAATTGGGGATGGTCGTCGAGAACAAGACGGGGCTATTAGTGAGATTCCTTGAGGTGGTAAAGACAATCATCGACCCAGGGTACACTACACTACACCAAAATGAGAAAATTGACACCCTTTCAGCGACTAGCCTTGTCACAGTCATTGACTGTGACAAAACAACACGTGTTTTTTGTCATGGTCAATGATCGCAAGAAGTGCGTGACAAAGGCTTGTCACGGTCATCGACCGTGACAATTCTATAAAGTTGGAGGGAGGTGCCAAATGAGCTCAAGTTAGCTGTTTGGGTGGCACTACAGGTAATGTATTTATATTTATACTTATTTGAATATTTCAATTTTAATTTCAATTTCAATTTCAATTTCAATTTCAATTTCGATTTCGATTTCGATTTCGATTTCGATTTCATTTTATATTTATATATATTTTGTAACACCCCGTAATTCTGCTTAATTCTAAATTACGTAAGTAGAGTAATTTAATGGGATTAAATACGCTTTAATTAAATTACGTGAGTAGAGTAATTTAATTTGATTAAATATGTTTGATTTAAATTACGTGAGTAGAGTAATTTAAATAGATATTATGTTAATAAAGATGAATATGTGTTATAAAAAATTTACTAAGGTGAATATAAATTTTCAATGTTAATATGTACGGTCTAGTGACTATATGGACGTACCGGATGTAACTCGGCAAAATTAAGGATGAGAGTAGACAAATATTTACGAGACTCAAATGATAATTTAGAGTCCACGGTTGATTCCGAAAGGGTCGAATTAGTCAAAATAGTGTACCCGGGGGTACTAGTTGAGTGCCGGGTCATTTTAGGGCTAAATCGGGACCATTCAGGGGCATTTTGGTCTCTTTACAATTATGGGAAAGAAGACCTACGAATTTTTGTAACACTAAATCTGAATATAAGAGTGGTGTCTAGGGTTAGATAATGAGAGTTACACCATAGCCATTAGAGAGAGAGAGAGAGGCAAATTCCTTAGGCAAGAAGGAAGGAGGGATCATCTTAGGAAGATTTCACCACAAAGATTGTTAGGAAGAAGGATTGAGGCACCAACATCATCAATCATCACCAACAACCACGAAATCAGACCCTACAAATCTTAAGGCAAGTGTTTAATTGCAAAATAATTGAGTTATAATACCCATGTTTAAGCTTGAGGAAGAACATGATTTTTATGATATTCTTGGGAACAAACAATTGATAATAATCCATGATTGATTAGGATTTGCATGTAGGACGTTTTTGAATTGCCAAGTATGTTTATATCATAGAAAACTTGATGAGAAATTCGTATGAAAATCTGGAAGTTTGATGAAAAATATAAAGAATGCAGTTTTAGGGTTCTTAAATATTAGAGAGATTTTCAGTGAATTTGGCCAAGATTCATAATGATTTTGTTGTTTTAAATCGTTAGTAATCATCCCAGAACATGTAGGAATGATTAGAAATTGTTGGTTGTGAATAAGATGGCTTATCATGAAAGTTAGAGATGTAACAATGGTGAAACCCGTAGGAAGAAGATGAACTGGGTCTGTCACTGCTCGATCGATCGATCGACCCTTGAATGTCGATCGATCGACCATCTTCCTTCGATCGATCGACCCTGTCTGAACTACAGAAAATTTGGGTAGAAATTTCATTAAATGCTGTTACTTAATGGGAACCTTAGAATTGATATTTTTCCTATGAGGGGACTTGGAATTTACCAGTAGGTGTACCATTAGGTTCCTCCACTAATGATTGAGTAGGAATATTGGAGAAATGGAATGACGATAGAACGATTGACTTAGCCATGAGTTGAAATGGTTAATTTAATTACGGAAAGAGTGAGACTTACTTCGGGAAAGAAAATACCAGTAGGTTAAAATTAACTTAACTACTGAATTAGGGGTGGGTAACTAGGACCCTTAGAGTTACGCGAATACTCGAATAAATACAGTAGTGAGAAATTGTAATTAATAAGTACTGAGAATATAAGTAAAATATATTACGTACGGGTATGATTTATTAGGTCGAGTGTGTACCTACTATATCTATATAAATAGGTTTGGGTTAAGAGAATATTACCTAAACTAATTATGTTAGGGTCGATGTGACATTCCGAACTAACATAAAGTTATTATATATTTGGGGTCGATGTTAATGCCGAACCAAACTTTGAACTGGTGCCGCGATGAAAGAGTCCCGAACCAGAATATGTGTATATATTTATATTTGTAGATAGTTGGGGTCGATGGATCATTCCGAACCAACTTTCACTTGGAGTCGATGAATTATTCCGAGCCAAGGGTCCTTTGTGTGTAATAAAAGGATATATTAGAGGTAACTAATATTAAATACATTGTTGTGGGACAAAATGTTTCAATATGCATAATCTACAAATTGAGAATAGTAGACAATGAATGATATGTGAATGTCTTAGTAATAATTTTGGGCATAATGAAATTATTACAAGACTAAGGAAAACGAACGGTAAATGAGTTAACTACGGTTATGGGAAGTATAACTAGGTAGGCTAAGTACCCTTGATAGTTACGTATCACGTAAGATAGTTGAGGAAGTTTAAGGGAACGTGCGAAACCTTAAAATGTGTAATCAATAACTTAATTATGATAACCGCTTGCAAAATATTTCCAAATGTTTTGAGTACTAACTCTTGCTATGTAAGATTTTAAAAACCTTTTAGGTGTCCAGCCACAAGGACACCCTGCTTGATTCATGTCAGAGATTTGGGAGCTGCAGCCAGTGTGGAGGTTGCAGGGATTGTTTAGATGCTTCCTCTTTTTCAGTTCTAGTGCAGGATCTCAGTTTTATTATTCTTGTTGGAACATGTCGTTCCACCGTTTCTATTACAGTTTATTCTAGTTATGGATTTGTAGTTGTCTTTTTGGGTCGTGGTTTACGGCAAGACTTTAAATGATTTCAGATTATTTTTACTGCGTATTCATATCTAGTTTTGGTAATGTGTGGTTTGGATTATTTTGTTGTTTAAGAAAGATAAAATTTGGCACCCGTTTTAATTTCATTTAGGTGGTTAGTATTATTTAAAAAAAAAAAAAAAGGCTTTCAACAGTGATGCTAAGAATGAACCATTTAAGAACCTGTTTATATTAAAATAAGGCTTGATCACCCAAGGTTTAATTAGGCGGGGTGTCACAGATGAGGGTAACTAGGACCCTTAGAGTTACGCGAATACTCGAATAAATACAATAGTGAGAAATTGTAATTAATAAGTACGGAGAATATAAGTAAAATATATTACGTACGGGTATGATTTATTAGGTCGAGTGTGTACCTACTATATCTATATAAATAGGTTTGGGTTAAGAGAATATTACCTAAACTAATTATGTTAGGGTCGATGTGACATTCCGAACTAACATAAAGTTATTATATATTTGGGGTCAATGTTAATGCCGAACCAAACTTTGAACTGGTGCCGCGATGAAAGAGTCCCGAACCAGAATATGTGTATATATTTATATTTGTAGATAGTTGGGGTCGATGGATCATTCCGAACCAACTTTCACTTGGAGTCGATGAATTATTCCGAGCCAAGGGTCCTTTGTGTGTAATAAAAGGATATATTAGAGGTAATTAATATTAAATACATTGTTGTGGGACAAAATGTTTCTATATGCATAATCTACAAATTGAGAATAGTAGACAATGAATGATATGTGAATGTCTTAGTAATAATTTTGGGCATAATGAAATTATTACAAGATTAAGGAAAACGAACGGTAAATGAGTTAACTACGGTTATGGGAAGTATAACTAGGTAGGCTAAGTACCCTTGATAGTTACGTATCACGTAAGAGAGTTGAGGAAGTTCAAGGGAGCGTGCGAAACCTTAAAATGTGTAATCAAAACTTAATTGTGATAACCGCTTGCAAAATATTTCCAAATGTTTTGAGTACTAACTCTTGCTATGTAAGATTTTAAAAACCTTTTAGGTGTCCAGCCACAAGGACACCCAGCTTGATTCATGTCAGAGATTTGGGAGCTGCAGCCAGTGTGGAGGTTGCAGGGATTGTTTAGACGCTTCCTCTTTTTCAGTTCTAGTGCAGGATCTCAGTTTTATTATTCTTGTTGGAACATGTCGTTCCACCGTTTCTATTACAGTTTATTCTAGTTATGGATTTGTAGTTATCTTTTTGGGTCGTGGTTTACGGCAAGACTTTAAATGCTTTCAGATTATTTTTACTGCGTATTCATATCTAGTTTTGGTAATGTGTGGTTTGGATTATTTTGTTGTTTAAGAAAGATAAAATTTGGCACCCGTTTTAATTTCATTTAGGTGGTTAGTATTATTTAAAAAAAAAAGGCTTTCGACAGTGATGCTAAGAATGAACCATTTAAGAACCTGTTTATATTAAAATAAGGCTTAATCACCCAAGGTTTAATTAGGCGGGGTGTCACAGATGAGGGTAACTAGGACCCTTAGACTTACGCGAATACTCGAATAAATACAATAGTGAGAAATTGTAATTAATAAGTACGGAGAATATATGTAAAATATATTACGTACGGGTATGATTTATTAGGTCGAGTGTGTACTTACTATATCTATATAAATAGGTTTGGGTTAAGAGAATATTACCTAAACTAATTATGTTAGGGTCGATGTGACATTCTGAACTAACATAAAGTTATTATATATTTGGGGTCGATGTTAATGCCGAACCAAACTTTGAACTGGTGCCGCGATGAAAGAGTCCCGAACCAGAATATGTGTATATATTTATATTTGTAGATAGTTGGGGTCGATGGATCATTCCGAACCAACTTTCACTTGGAGTCGATGAATTATTCCGAGCCAAGGGTCCTTTGTGTGTAATAAAAGGATATATTAGAGGTAACTAATATTAAATACATTGTTGTGGGACAAAATGTTTCTATATGCATAATCTACAAATTGAGAATAGTAGACAATGAATGATATGTGAATGTCTTAGTAATAATTTTGGGCATAATGAAATTATTACAAGATTAAGGAAAACGAACGGTAAATGAGTTAACTATGGTTATGGGAAGTATAACTAGGTAGGCTAAGTACCCTTGATAGTTACGTATCACGTAAGAGAGTTGAGGAAGTTCAAGGGAGCGTGCAAAACCTTAAAATGTGTAATCAATAACTTAATTGTGATAACCGCTTGCAAAATATTTCCAAATGTTTTGAGTACTAACTCTTGCTATGTAAGATTTTAAAAACCTTTTAGGTGTCCAGCCACAAGGACACCCAGCTTGATTCATGTCAGAGATTTGGGAGCTGCAGCCAGTGTGGAGGTTGCAGGGATTGTTTAGACGCTTCCTCTTTTTCAGTTCTAGTGCAGGATCTCAGTTTTATTATTCTTGTTGGAACATGTCGTTCCACCGTTTCTATTACAGTTTATTCTAGTTATGGATTTGTAGTTGTCTTTTTGGGGCGTGGTTTATGGCAAGACTTTAAATGCTTTCAGATTATTTTTACTGCGTATTCATATCTAGTTTTGGTAATGTGTGGTTTGGATTATTTTGTTGTTTAAGAAAGATAAAATTTGGCACCCGTTTTAATTTCATTTAGGTGGTTAGTATTATTTAAAAAAAAAAAGGCTTTCGACAGTGATGCTAAGAATGAACCATTTAAGAACCTGTTTATATTAAAATAAGGCTTGATCACCTAATGTTTAATTAGGCGGGGTGTCACAGATGAGGGTAACTAGGACCCTTAGACTTACGCAAATACTCGAATAAATACAATAGTGAGAAATTGTAATTAATAAGTACGGAGAATATATGTAAAATTTATTACGTACGGGTATGATTTATTAGGTCGAGTGTGTACCTACTATATCTATATAAATAGGTTTGGGTTAAGAGAATATTACCTAAACTAATTATGTTAGGGTCGATGTGACATTCTGAACTAACATAAAGTTATTATATATTTGGGGTCGATGTTAATGCCGAACCAAACTTTGAACTGGTGCTGCGATGAAAGAGTCCCGAACCAGAATATGTGTATATATTTATATTTGTAGATAGTTGGGGTCGATGGATCATTCCGAACCAACTTTCACTTGGAGTCGATGAATTATTCCGAGCCAAGGGTCCTTTGTGTGTAATAAAAGGATATATTAGAGGTAACTAATATTAAATACATTGTTGTGGGACAAAATGTTTCTATATGCATAATCTACAAATTGAGAATAGTAGACAATGAATGATATGTGAATGTCTTAGTAATAATTTTGGGCATAATGAAATTATTACAAGATTAAGGAAAACGAACGGTAAATGAGTTAACTACGGTTATGGGATGTATAACTAGGTAGGCTAAGTACCCTTGATAGTTACGTATCACGTAAGAGAGTTGAGGAAGTTCAAGGGAACGTGCGAAACCTTAAAATGTGTAATCAATAACTTAATTGTGATAACCGCTTGCAAAATATTTTCAAATGTTTTGAGTACTAACTCTTGCTATGTAAAATTTTAAAAACCTTTTAGGTGTCCAGCCACAAGGACACCCAGCTTGATTCATGTCAGAGATTTGGGAGCTGCAGCCAGTGTGGAGGTTGCAGGGATTGTTTAGACGCTTCCTCTTTTTCAGTTCTAGTGCAGGATCTCAGTTTTATTATTCTTGTTGGAACATGTCGTTCCACCGTTTCTATTACAGTTTATTCTAGTTATGGATTTGTAGTTGTCTTTTTGGGCCGTGGTTTACGGCAAGACTTTAAATGCTATCAGATTATTTTTACTGCGTATTCATATCTAGTTTCGGTAATGTGTGGTTTGGATTATTTTGTTGTTTAAGAAAGATAAAATTTGGCACCCGTTTTGATTTCATTTAGGTGGTTAGTATTATTTAAATAAAAAAAGGCTTTCGACAGTGATGCTAAGAATGAACCATTTAAGAACCTGTTTATATTAAAATAAGGCTTGATCACCCAAGCTTTAATTAGGCGGGGTGTCACAGATGAGGGTAACTAGGACCCTTAGACTTACGCGAATACTCGAATAAATACAATAGTGAGAAATTGTAATTAATAAGTACGGAGAATATAAGTAAAATATATTACGTACGGGTATGATTTATTAGGTCGAGTGTGTACCTACTATATCTATATAAATAGGTTTGTGTTAAGAGAATATTACCTAAACTAATTATGTTAGGGTCGATGTGACATTCCGAACTAACATAAAGTTATTATATATTTGGGGTCGATGTTAATGCCGAACCAAACTTTGAACTGGTGCCGTGATGAAAGAGTCCCGAACCAGAATATGTGTATATATTTATATTTGTAGATAGTTGGGATCGATGGATCATTCCGAACCAACTTTCACTTGGAGTCGATGAATTATTCCGAGCCAAGGGTCCTTTGTGTGTAATAAAAGGATATATTAGAGGTAACTAATATTAAATATATTGTTGTGGGACAAAATGTTTCTATATGCATAATCTACAAATTGAGAATAGTAGACAATGAATGATATGTGAATGTCTTAGTAATAATTTTGGGCATAATGAAATTATTACAAGATTAAGGAAAACGAACGGTAAATGAGTTAACTATGGTTATGGGAAGTATAACTAGGTAGGCTAAGTACCCTTGATAGTTACGTATCACGTAAGAGAGTTGAGGAAGTTCAAGGGAGCGTGCGAAACCTTAAAATGTGTAATCAATAACTTAATTGTGATAACCGCTTGCAAAATATTTTCAAATGTTTTGAGTACTAACTCTTGCTATGTAAAATTTTAAAAACCTTTTAGGTGCCCAGCCACAAGGACACCCAACTTGATTCATTTCAGAGATTTGGGAGCTGCAGCCAGTGTGGAGGTTGCAGGGATTGTTTAGACGCTTCCTCTTTTTCAGTTCTAGTGCAGGATCTCAGTTTTATTATTCTTGTTGGAACATGTTGTTCCACCGTTTCTATTACTGTTTATTCTAGTTATGGATTTGTAGTTGTCTTTTTGGGCCGTGGTTTACGGCAAGACTTTAAATGCTTTCAGATTATTTTTACTGCGTATTCATATCTAGTTTTGGTAATGTGTGGTTTGGATTATTTTGTTGTTTAAGAAAGATAAAATTTGGCACCCGTTTTAATTTCATTTAGGTGGTTAGTATTATTTAAAAAAAAAAGGCTTTCGACAGTGATGCTAAGAATGAACCATTTAAGAACCTGTTTATATTAAAATAATGCTTGATAAGGTTTAATTAGGCGGAGTGTCACAGATGGTATCAGAACATCAGGTTCTAGTGTCCATAGGATCTGTACGGCTTACTACGATTCAGCATTACGTTTGTTGTATTAGAGCCCGACTATTAGGATTGTTGATAAAAATTTCCAACTGTTGCGTTATCGTACTTCTGCTCTTAAATTTTATATAAACTGTGTACTTATACAATTTGAATCTTATTTCAGATGCCGCCAAGGAGACTGAGAGTAGAGAGGGCTGAAGCCAGAGAGGAGGTGAGGGAGGCTTATCAGGAGCCACAGGTACCGATACCACCACCCCCACCCGAGATAATCTCCACTACTTAGGTTGCAGTGATAGTGGCTCAGGCAGTTGAGATAGCGATGAGGGCAATGGCAGCCCACTTTCCACAGCCCCAAGTACCTCCCCCTATGGCACCGGCAGTGCAAGTTCCGGTAGGACCATCTACTTGGCAACGAGTCAGGGAGACATTTCAGAAGGGGCACCCACCCGAGTTTCAGGGCAGTACTGATATAGTGGAAGCGTGCAACTGGAAGAAGAATATCCAGCGCCACTTGCGCATGCTAGAGTGCACCGGAGTGCAGGACCAGATGCTAGCCACTTTCCGTCTGTCAAGAGAGGCCCTACAGTGGTGGGAGTCAGTTACCACCACCGAGGAGAGAGATACTTTGTCTATTTCCGAGTTTTGGGTGCGGTTTGACCGCAAGTATTTCCCTCCAGCAGTAGAGTCAGAGATGAGAAAGAAGTTCAGTGAAGTAGTTCAGGGTGATCGCTCAGTTGCTGACTACGAGGAGGAGTTTACCCGCTTGGCCAATTTTGTGCCAAACGAGGTGAGCAATGAGGAGAGGAAGAAGTCCAAATTTATGGAGGGCCTAACCTGGAGAATCAGACAGCACTTAATTGGTAATCCGGCATTGGTAACCTACACAGATGTCGTCAATGCCTCTCTACTACACTGTCAGGATACTAAGGGAAGTAAGAGGGGTGAGCCTAGCCAACCGGGCAAGGTGGATGGAGGTAGTGGCAGCAGTGCAACACAGCAGCAGGTAGCGGGTCAGTTGGGACAGGATTCCAGACAGGGGAACCCTGCCAAGAATTTTAAGCACGGGAAGTATCGCTTCGACAGACAGGGCCAGCAGGGTCCTCAGCAACCAGTCCCTCAGGGTCGACAGGGTCAGGGTAATCAAAATGGGGGACAACAAGGCCAAGGGCAACAGGGCCAACGTTAGGGCCAACAGGGCCAAGGATAAAGACAGTTCCAGGGTCAGTGCTTCACTTGTGGTCAGTAGGGTCACAAGAGCAGAAATTGTCCACAGCAAGACCGGGCACGACAGCAGGGTGCCCAACAGGGGCAGCAGGCACCAGTAGCCCCAGCAGCAGTACAGGCTCCACAGCCAGGGCAGATGCAGTACGGACGTGTGTTCAACATCCGTGACATTCCATTTCAGCCGGCACCGCCAGTACCGCTGGCAGTTGCGGGTATGTTTCCTATTCATGGGCTTGAGGGGAATATATTGTTCGACACAGGGGCAACGCATTCATTTATTTCCACTAGATTTGCACGGGCAGCCGACCTATTAGCGACAGCAGACACTCATCTTATGTGTGTGAAGTCACCGATGGGTAGTGGGTCCCTCATACACTCGATTTGTAAGGGTGTGGACATTATGGTCGGGAGATTGAGTCTAGCGGCGGACCTTCTAGTGCTGGATATGGAGGGATATGACGTCATCCTAGGCATGGATTGGTTGGCACATAATAGGGCAATGGTAGATTGTTATGAGAGGACCATCGTGTTCTCTATCCCGGGGCAGGAGATGTTCCTTGTGGTTATGCCACTTCCCGAGGGAGGATCGCGAACTCACTTATATTATATTGAGGAAGAGACCTCACATGGGGTGGTCGTTTCTCTGGACTCAATCCCAGTTGTGAGGGACTTTGAGGACGTCTTTCAGGAGATACCAGGGTTACCACCTAGCAGAGAGATAGAGTTCGTGATTGATCTAACACCGGGGATGAGACCGATTGCCAGAGCACCATATCAAATGGCTCCTTCAGAGATGTGGGAACTGAGGGAGCAAATCCAGCAACTGTTAGGACAGGGTTTTATTCGACGGAGTACATCGCCATGGGGTGCGCCAGTACTGTTTGTGAAGAAAAAGGATGGTTCACTTTGTCTGTGTGTAGATTACAGAGAGCTGAACAAAGTAACGATACGTAATAAGTATCCATTACCGAGGATTGACGACTTGTTTGATCAATTGAGAGGGGCTGCATACTTCTCAAAGATCGATTTGAGATCGGATTACCACCAATTGCGCATTCGTGAAGAAGATGTACCTAAGACCGCTTTCCTATCGCGGTACGGGTCATATGAGTTCAGAGTGATGCCTTTTGGGCTAACTAATGCACTGGCAGTATTCATGGATCTCATGAACAGGGTATTCAGGGAGTTTTTGAATCAGTTTGTGATTGTATTCATAGACGACATTCTGATTTACTCCCGTACGGAGGAGGAGCACGCAGAACACTTACAATTGGTCCTACAGACATTACGGAACCATTAGTTATACGCCAAATTTGAGAAGTGTGGATTTTGGCTTCGGGAGGTGCAGTTCCTAGGCCACGTCGTATCTAGCAGGGGCATTGCTATTGACCCGAGTAAGGTATTGACGGTGAGGGAGTGGGGACAGCCCACGACACCGACAGAAATCCGCAGTTTCTTGGGTTTGGCTGGTTATTATCGTCGCTTCATTAAGGGATTCTCAAAAATTGCCGGACCGTTGACGAATCTGACTCGGAAGGGAATTCCCTTTGTATGGAGTGATAGTTGCCAGTTAGCATTTGATGAATTAAAAGACAAGTTGACATCAGCCCCCGTTCTTAACTTGCCTAAGAGCGGAGTGGAATACCGAGTCTATACTGATGCGTCCTTACAAGGACTTGGGGGTGTGTTACAACAAGAGGAGAAGGCTATAGCTTATGCGTCACGAAAGATTAAGCCACATGAGAAGAACTACCCCATCCACGACCTCGAGTTGGCAGCGGTTGTTTTTGCTTTGAGGATTTGGAGACACTATCTTCTGGGTGAGCAGTTTACGTTATTCACGGATCATAAGTCATTGCAATATATGTTCACTTAGAAGGACCTGAACATGAGGCAGAGAAGGTGGCTTGAATTCGTGAAGGACTACCAATTTGATATACAGTATCATCCTGGTAAGGCTAACGTGGTGGCAGATGCGTTAAGCAGAAGACCTATCGGAGAGTTAGCAGAAGTTTGGAAGGCAAAGTGGAGTGAGCTCCGACACGAGGATGATATGGCAAGAGCATGTATGGCAGTTCTAGCTATCACTTCCGAGAACGTTATGCGGATAGTGAGGGAACAAGTAGAAGACCCATTTTGTCAGGATAACGTACGGCAGTTACTGGCCAAGGGGGCAGAGTTCTACTCCATCAGTTCAGAGGGTGGACTACGCTTCAACGGTAGACTGATAGTACCCGAAGACGATGATTTGAGGCATGCCGTTATGACAGAGTCGCACGGGTCAAAATTCTCGGTACATCCAGGTGGGGACAAAATATACAAGGATATGCGATGAGTATATTGGTGGTTAGGTATGAAACGAGATATTGCAGAATTTGTCTCAAAGTGTGTTACATGCCAACTCATAAAAGTTGACCATCAGAGGCCTTCAGGAATGCTACAACCACTAGAGATTCCCGTGTGGAAGTGGGAGAGTATCTCAATGGATTTTATTACCGGGTTACCAACCTCGCAGAAGGGCCACGATTCCATATGGGTGATAGTGGATCGTTTGACTAAGGTCGCACATTTCTTACCGGTTCGTACGGATTACGATACGATGCGATACGCGCAGCTTTTTATTTTAGAGATTGTTAAGCTACACGGAGTTCCTATTAATATCGTGTCGGACCGAGATAAGATATTTGTGTCGCACTTTTGGCAGAGTTTCCAGGAGGCCATGGGCACCGACTTACGGTTGAGTACGGCATATCACTCACAGACGGACGGCCAGACGGAAAGAGTAAACCAGATGCTAGAGGACATGCTGAGAATGTGTATTCTAGATTTTGGGGGAAATTGGGAGCCATATCTTCCTTTGGTGGAGTTTGCGTATAATAACTCTTACCAATTCACTATTGGCATGGCTCCATTCGAGGCGCTTTACGGGAGGCCTTGTCGTTCACCCGCTTGTTGGTTAGAGGTGGGGGATAACAGACTTTTAGGGCCAGAGATGATGCAGGAGACTTCCTCCAAAATAGAGTTGATTCGAGGACGTATTCGAATAGCCCAGGATAGGCAGAAGAGTTATGCTGACGCCGGCAGAAGGCATGTGGAATTAGATGTGGGAGACCAGGTATTAATTCGAGTATCTCCTATGAAAGGGGTTACGAGGTTTGGCAAAAAGGGGAAGTTAGCACCGAGATATGTGGGGCCGTTTCCTATCATTGAGAGAGTGGGACCGGTAGCTTACAGATTGGGACTCCCTGAGCATCTTCAGCGAAAACATGATGTGTTCCATGTAGCATCGCTGAAGAAATACAAGAGAAGCGAGAGAGCCTTCTGGCACATTCCACTGGAGGAGATCGATTTGCAGCCAGATATCTCGTATGAAGAAAGACCCGTGGCGATCCTGGATTATAGTGAGCGCAAACTAAGATCCAAGGTGGTGCCCTTAGTACGAGTACAGTGGGGACACCACAATATGGATGAGTCCACTTGGGAACGGGAAGAGGATATGCGAGAACAATATCCAGAATTATTCATAGCAGGTATTTTTCCTAATTTCGAGGACGAAATTCCTTTTGTAAGGGGGGAAGTATGTAACACCCCGCAATTCTGCTTAATTCTAAATTATGTAAGTAGAGTAATTTAATGGGATTAAATACGCTTTAATTAAATTACGTGAGTAGAGTAATTTAATGTGATTAAATATGTTTGGTTTAAATTACGTGAGTAGAGTAATTTAAATAGATATTATGTTAATAAAGATGAATATGTGTTATAGAAAATTTACTAAGGTGAATATAAATTTTCAATGTTAATATGTACGGTCTAGTGACTATATGGACGTACCGGATGTAACTCGGCAAAATTAAGGATGAGAGTAGAAAAATATTTATGAGACTCAAATGATAATTTAGAGTCCACGGTTGATTCCGAAAGGGTCGAATTAGTCAAAATAGTGTACCCGGGGGTACTAGTTGAGTGCCGGGTCATTTTAGGGCTAAACCGGGACCATTCGAGGGCATTTTGGTCTCTTTACAATTATGGGAAAGAAGACCTACGAATTTTTGTAACCCTAAATCTGATTATAAGAGTGGTGGCTAGGGTTAGCCAATGAGAGTTACACCATAGCCATTAGAGAGAGAGAGAAAGGCAAATTCCTTAGGCAAGAAGGAAGGAGGGATCATCTTAGGAAGATTTCACCACAAAGATTATTGGGAAGAAGGATTGAGGCACCAACATCATCAATCATCATCAACAACCACGAAATCAGACCCTACAAATCTTAAGGCAAGTGGTTAATTGCAAAATAATTGAGTTATAATACCTATGTTTAAGCTTGAGGGAGAACATGATTTTTATGATATTCTTGGGAACAAACAATTAATAATAATCCATGATTGATTAGGATTTGCATGTAGGACGTTTTTGAATTGCCAAGTATGTTTATATCACAGAAAACTTGATGAGAAATTCGTATGAAAATCTAGAAGTTTGATGAAAAATATAAAGAATGCAGTTTTAGGGTTCTTAAATATTAGAGAGATTTTCAGTGAATTTGGCCAAGATTCATAATGATTTTGTTGTTTTAAATCGTTAGTAATCATCCCAGAACATGTAGGAATGATTAGAAATTGTTGGTTGTGAATAAGATGGCTTATCATGAAAGTTAGAGATACAACAATGGTGAAACCCGTAGGAAGAAGATGAACTGGGTCTGTCACTGCTCGATCGATCGATCGACCCTTGAATGTCGATCGATCGACCATCTTCCTTCGATCGATCGACCATCTTCCTTCGATCGATCGACCCTGTCTGAACTATAGAAAATTTGTGTAGAAATTTCCTTAAATGCCGTTACTTAATGGGAACCTTAGAATTAATATTTTTCCTATGAGGGGACTTGGAATTTACCAGTAGGTGTACCATTAGGTTCCTCCACTAATGATTGAGTAGGAATGTTGGAGAAATGGAATGACGATAGAAAGATTGACTTAGCCGTGAGTTGAAATGGTTAATTTAATTACGGAAAGAGTGAGACTTAATTCCGGAAAGAAAATACCAGTAGGTTAAAATTAACTTAACTACTGAATTAAGGGAGGGGTAACTAGGACCCTTAGAGTTACGCGAATACTCGAATAAATACAATAGTGAGAAATTGTAATTAATAAGTACGGAGAATATAAGTAAAATATATTACGTACGTGTATGATTTATTAGGTCGAGTGTGTACCTACTATATCTATATAAATAGGTTTGGGTTAAGAGAATATTACCTAAACTAATTATGTTAGGGTCGATGTGACATTCCGAACTAACATAAAGTTATTATATATTTGGGGTCGATGTTAATGCCGAACCAAACTTTGAACTGGTGCCGCGATGAAAGAGTCCCGAACCAGAATATGTGTATATATTTATATTTGTAGATAGTTGGGGTCGATGGATCATTCCGAACCAACTTTCACTTCGAGTCGATGAATTATTCCGAGCCAAGGGTCCTTTGTGTGTAATAAAAGGATATATTAGAGGTAACTAATATTAAATACATTGTTGTGGGACAAAATGTTTCTATATGCATAATCTACAAATTGAGAATAGTAGACAATGAATGATATGTGAATGTCTTAGTAATAATTTTAGGCATAATGAAATTATTACAAGATTAAGGAAAACGAACGGTAAATGAGTTAACTACGGTTATGGGAAGTATAACTAGGTAGGCTAAGTACCCTTGATAGTTACGTATCACGTAAGAGAGTTGAGGAAGTTCAAGGGAGCGTGCGAAACCTTAAAATGTGTAATCAATAACTTAATTGTGATAACCGCTTGCAAAATATTTTCAAATGTTTTGAGTACTAACTCTTGCTATGTAAGATTTTAAAAACCTTTTAGGTGCCCAGCCACAAGGACACCCAGCTTGATTCATGTCAGAGATTTGGGAGCTGCAGCCAGTGTGGAGGTTGCAGGGATTGTTTAGACGCTTCCTCTTTTTCAGTTCTAGTGCAGGATCTCAGTTTTATTATTCTTGTTGGAACATGTCGTTCCACCGTTTCTATTACAGTTTATTCTAGTTATGGATTTGTAGTTGTCTTTTTGGGCCGTGGTTTACGGCAAGACTTTAAATGCTTTCAGATTATTTTTACTGCGTATTCATACCTAGTTTTGGTAATGTGTGGTTTGGATTATTTTGTTGTTTAAGAAAGATAAAATTTGGCACCCGTTTTAATTTCATTTAGGTGGTTAGTATTTAAAAAAAAAAAAAAGGCTTTCGACAGTGATGCTAAGAATGAACCATTTAAGAACCTGTTTATATTAAAATAAGGCTTGATCACCCAAGGTTTAATTAGGTGGGGTGTCACATATTTATATTTATATTTATATTTATTCACAACTAACATTATATTTGTTGGATATGAACAATTTATCCTAGATCCAAGGCTACGCGATTCCGTCTTGGAGCGGTTGAGGGAGCAACACAAGACGTGGAAGAAAAATATGCGTACCCGTTACTTTGGGAAGATCCGAGAGTCCGTTATTCGAATGTGTGAATTCGTCCCGTCAAAGGACCCGATCTCATTGGCAAAATGGCAACAGTTCATTGACAATGAGATCGGGGAGCGACAATTGGCATCTCGCCAATTGGGGAGGGAAAATCGGGTAAAAAAGATAGACGTGCACTACTCCGGACGAACGTCTTACACTGAGGTGGAGCATTCGATGATGGTAAGATTTAATTTTCCAATAACTACAGAAATATATTATTTTTTATTATTTTACTTTGTGGGGTCGATACTAATTTTACTTTATTTTATTTCAGGGGACATGGAGTGGCCCTGGGGGTAGGCCACATGGGCTCGATACTTATGTGGATATTCAGACGAAGAAGGGGAAGGATAATGAGGTGTCCCCAAGCGTTTCGGCCATGATTGTAAGTAATACGACAATTTACTTTTTGTTAATAACATTATAATTTATTTATTTATTTATTTTACTAATCATGTTTTTTTTGTCATTTCAGGCAAAACTTAAGGAAGTGCATGAGTCACAGTTTGATGCTGCCATGGCATCTTTGTCCACAGAGGCACTCAGCCAAGTGCTTGGTGCTGATCAAAAGGGGAGGACAAGGGGGGTGAGCTCACGAGTGGCCAAATCTAGGATCATCGGATTAGAGACAAGCGACACCGGGTTGGCTCAAATGGTGGACTCCCATGACACGAAGCTGTCCCGTTTGAAGGCGATGGTCTAAGATATGTTCTTATTCATGAAGCGTTCGTTGGGCGGAAACCATAAGGGGAAAGGGAAGGAGGAGGTGAAAGATGACGAGGATGTGGACCTCGCTACTTCATCGCCGACACGTACGGACTTTGATGATCTACTCCCCTATTTGGCTCCCTTCAACCGACCGATGTCGATACTTGGTTGGCCGAGCATGTTTATACTGGACATATTTGATGGCCAGCGGATAGGGCGGGGGTTAAGGGACCCGAATACCGTCTTGGGTATGCCAGTTCATAGACGTTTGCTTCAAGACATCGAGTCCAAGGTGCTCGTCACGCATGTGATACCCGGTAAGGAGAACTCCCCCTTGTGGTTGCGCGAATAATGCGGCACGATGTATATTGGTGGGTGTGTCAATTCGTATATCGTGTGGCCTACTCACTTCCTCAGAGTTAACCTTACCCCAGACATTTAGTGACATTATTTGAATTGAATTGTTGTTTTAAGTAGTTATATTTGAACTCTATTCGGATTATATCGTGATGCATATTGTTTTGAATGTATATTTGCATTATCTCTTTTTTAGTTGGATATATAATGTTTGAACAGGTATAACGTTGCTATAAATACTACTGGGCAGTGGCAGTGGCCATACTGCCCAACAATTTTTTTTTTAATTCTGCCCAGAATTATCACGGTCATTGACCGTGATAATTTTTTTATTAAATGTCACGTGTTTGTCACGGTCCTTAATCGGGACAAAACTTGTCAAGGTCAAGGACCGTGACATGACCGTGACAAGTCCAATGAACTTGTCACGGTCAATGACAAGTTCATGACAACAAAAGTTGTCACCCCCAGAATTGTCACGGTCATTGACCGTGAAATATAATATATTATGTTTTAAATGTGATGAACCAAACATATATAAAACTAGGTTTGAACCCCGAGCGATGCGCGGGCTAGTAAACAGTTTAGTGTGTAACTGTATATCCATCATATAGTAATCCACATAGGGTGAGTCAAATAGGATGACCTGCAAAACAAAAGTAAATAGAAAATATGATCACAATGAATAATCAGTTTGAAAATTAAACCCCAATACATTTCATGTATGAGCAACATAGGTTAAATTAGAAGAAGTAGCAATATTACTTGTGATTTCCTTTATTGCACTACATGTTGCCTGGTGGTAATAAAGTTCAAGATCAATTAAAATTCCTTAAACATATACCAACAAATTGATTGATCAGTACATGTTCACATAGCAACAATCATATAGTTGGTATTCAACAATCATTGAAAAAGGATAACATTTTAAATTCTACTAAGAATTTTAACAAACACCTTCTAGGCACATGGTTTCTTTTCTTAAAAAAGTAAGATTGTTAGTTGAAGGCCAAAACATTCGACTTAATATTTAAAAATCTTACATTTCTCAAACAAAAGTCTAAACTAAATTGCTCATTGGAGTGTTTTCCTTGATCAATTCTCCATCGCAACAACAATAAACTACCAATTCTGACAACACCCAAAAAACTGAATTGAAAATTTCTTAGTTGATGTGAAAGAAAACTGATCCCAAACATTAAAAACTTGAGATTTAAAAATAATTTAAGATAACATTTTACATATTCAAAAGATAACAAACGCATTCAAAGGATGAGAAACAACAACAAAAATTAAAGTTTCTCTCTCTCTCTCTCTCTCTCTCTCTGTGTGTGTGTGTGTGTGTGTGTGTGTGTGTGTGTGGATATGTGTGTGTGTGTGTGTGTGTGAGAGAGAGATGTGTGTGAGGATTCAAAAATATATGTATAATTTCAGAGAGAGAGAGCCTTTGACTGTCAGACTATGATTCTGAGAACCTTTGAATGTCAAACTATGATTTTGGACAATAATTTATTCAGATCTGCATAAACAAAAAAAAAATATGTTAGATGAATCAATTTGATGTATATCTACGTAAACAAAAAAGAAATCATATCTGCTTCTCATATACAATCCAAACCCATGCATGGTTTTCTCGGGAAACAAAGTATTTGATATTCCAAACATGGAATTTCCATTCACTAACCATCGGTTCTAATAGTTGTTTTGTAAGAAGAAGAGTCGCTTTAGAAGGTGCACCAACAGGTGAAGGTTTCGTAATAAATGAAAGTATGGGAATATGGAGAGACGGAGAAAGTTAGTAGGGGGATATAGAGAACGGAGCAAGAGAATTAATATTCAAACCAAGCCATGAATCAATTTTCTCTTAAGAGACACCAAAATTATATTTAGTTATTAGATAATATTAAATTAGAAGGCCACGCGATGCGTGGCTGAATATATATGTATTTCATTATAAACACTGCTAAAATATGTTTTATGAAATCATTTTAGAATTATTTGTTCGACATTCAACTTCAATTGTTGCTACGTACTTCGACAACATGGACATGGAGTTTTAATCTCAGAAATGATTCGACCCAGAAACACAACCATCCTGTCCCGTTCACAGTGCTGTTACAAAGACCTATTTCCCCGTTGGCCACCAAACCGAACCCCAAAAAAAATCATACCTTGCCCAAACTACTGGTCACCTGTTTGGTCCTAGATTTTAGTAATCCAAGTGAGTATTTCATATAAAAAACTCTACCCCTGAACATATTCAGACCCTGTTTTTTTACTGGCAAACATTGCACCAAAGTTTTCTATTAAAATGTCAAATCATATCTATGTAACTATACAAATTTATAACCCTCCCTAAATGCTACTCTAACTCACAACTCCAAAAAAATTTCAAATCAAATAGTCGTCTCTTTTAAGTTGTTCGAGTTGAATCAGAAGTTGGACGAAAACGCAACTCACCTACTGACTTTGGGAATATGGACATGGAGTTTTAATCCTAAAAATGATTCGATAGAGAATCACAAACATCTTGACTCGTACACAACACTGGTACAAAAACCTATTTCATCGTTGGCCACAAATCCCGAGCCCCAAAAACAGTCATTTACCCAAACTCATGGTCACCTGCCTATGTCCGTTTCAAATAAAGAAAATCTTCGAACTCGAAAACCCATTCCAGACATGTCGACCAGAAAAAAATGGAACAGAAAAAGAATAGTAAAATTGAAGACTGTTAAGTCAGATATTTTCATGAGTGGATTATCACTTTTATGAATGTGGTAGGATTTCTAACTCAAAGAAAAATATCAAATGTATGTAAAATATGATTAATATACAATCGTATTTCAAACAATAGATGAACAAAAAAATTCAGAAAAGAACAAAAAAAAGAATATATTTATTCATTAGCTAAAATGTGAAATATCATAAATGAACGAAATGTGAGATTTTGCCCAAAGTTATGGTTTTCATTCGTAGATCCTAACTTCAAACCTACAAACAGAGCATAAAAATAATTAGAAAAAGATGATCAATAAAAATAATTGGTTATGTGTCCAAAATTGAAATACAAACAACGTTAAATCCATTACATTGATATTTTGAAATCAAAATATTCGGCATTAAAGTAAAAAGGATCTAAATTAGAAGAGAAAAGAAAATAGGCGGAGCTTACTTACTTTGTGCGATGATGATGGATGGTGAAGCTCTAATGGTGTTGTTGTTGGTGTGGGTGATGCAATTTCGGAGCTGTCATAATGGTAAAATACCCTAGCAGATCTCTACCAGCGTAAGTTATAACATAATACTCCCTATCTCCGTTTTGGGTTTTAGAAATTTTTAAGGGATTTTGTTCGACTATAGCATTTCGTTTGGGTTTTATAAATTTGCAGGGGATTTTGTTTATTGTAGCATTTCATTTTGTTACCTGACTGAGGTTAGGGTTTTGAGATCTAGTGATTGGTATGGAAGTATTTCATGAAAGTGGTGTAAAGTAAGAGAGAAGAATGGGATTGGGAAGATGGAATTTTCTTGGGAAGCTTAATAATGTACTATTCAGCTCCTACGACATTTTCTCGAGAAGGTTAATACATGAAGGATAATTAAAATGCTTTACATCAGGCATGAAAGCCAAGTTACGTGTCAAGCTAAAACTCTTTGCATCAGGCATTAAAACCAAACCACGTATCAAGCTATTGTTAACAGACACCAAAATTATATTTAGGTATTAGATTACCAAATGGTATAAATCCAACACACTACACATGGCAATCGATACCGGGTCATCTAGATGTAGTCGCCAATCCCATGCACGCTTGACACATGATGTGACAGTGGTGCGGCTTCATGGTACCCTCCCAGAGCATTGTGAGGCTCACTCGTGTACGAGATCTATAGCTCTTGGAGTATGGAATCGATAAGAACGACATTGAAAATAGCCATTTTGTACATCAACGGTACCAACAACCACCGCTCCTAATCCTTCCACCATGTGTACTATTCGAACTTCATATCCATAAAAGAGATGACAATGAGCCATTTGTTGGGATATGAATAATATATGATATGCTCAGCTTGAAAGTGCTGGCATGTTATGTTGATCGACGAAAAGAATGGGACGATTGAAAATCAAATGTGCAGTTATCAATGATGATCCCTTAATACTAGACATGGATAATATCCCCAACTGCTAAAAATATCTCTTTTGCCTATGAAAATATGGGATTGCACCACCTCGTCCCTCTCTAGATGCATGCGCCCCACCCATACTCGACACACTATTGTTGTGGCTCCCTACATCTCCTCTGCTTACAGTCAATATGGAGGTTGTCATGAACCTTACCTGCAATAACAAGCCCATTCTCCCATCCCCCTCGCATGATATATAAGAATAAATCGACGTGGACCTTCTTCGCATCCAATAAAGGTTGTATGCATCGCATTACTGATACAACCAAAACTGCAAAAGAAATGTATAACGTTAAATTAGGTAAATTAAATCAAGTAAACAAAACTAAGTAGAAGAAATTAATTTTTGCAAGGACCAATGAAGATTACCCTTTAAGCGACCCTATCAACAAGCTACATCTAACCTGACGTAAAGATTCACTATGATGGTGCCACCCTAGTCATACTCACCCAAGCAATCCAGGTGAATCAACGTATCTAACCAACAACTATGATGAAACTATTCCCACTTGTGAAGAACAACTGGTCCAGAGTATACAGAAGAAATACTCGAATGTACCCATATGATCAATGAGTCACACATCGCCCCTGATCATATTATTCAGCCTTTGAAAATAAATCTACTAGATCGCTAGATTTGACATCATTTCGCTCAAACCCAAGAGAGATGTTCCCATTGTTGAAGGTATTGATCTCTACCAACCTCACCTCCAACCCCGTCATTGTAGTGAAGTCGATAGGTATGAACTCTATTTACAAATAGGGAAAATAAAATATGTGGGTCGTTTCCCATAACCTCTCAAAGAGTGCTAAAATAAGGCCCGAATCAATGTGCCGTGCCTCATAATAGTAGGGCCAAAATTCTAACCTGAATTCATTGAACTATATGTGTCCAATGCTAACCTAAGAGTGATATATAACGCCACCATGTATAAAATGATCTCATCGCACAACAATAATTTCATAGATTACCTAAAATTTAATCAACAACATATAAATAGAATCATCAACTGACTAAACAATTCAATAATTAGCTTTATGTAATTAGTTTTCCAACTAGCTTATTTATTTATTAAATGAGTAAATAGTTTAATAAATTAACTTTATTCAATTAATTCACTAACTAACCAATTTATTTATTATATGACTAAATAATTTGAGAGTGCGTGTACTCGAATCTGAGATGGAGCGAAGGTATCCAAATTTAAATTATTATCGTAATAAAGGTAAGTTTTTTCTTTTAATTCCTTAAGGGTGCAAATAACACAACCTCGAGATATGTGACAAAATGTTGTACGGATTATATTACACATAATCTTTCTTTGATATTAGCTGATTAATCTAAATGCGAAATAAGTATAACAATCACAAAACAAGTACGACAATCATAAAATACCAAGACATACGAGGAAAATAATCCACAATCGGGAAAACATTTAGGTCCAAAATTAAAAACAAATGAACTATGATAGAGTTTTACAAATATAAACTAATGAGCTGACCGACTATATACTCTTTCACAATATCTCTTTTGCAGAAGGAGCCAACAACTGGAGAATGCTTTACAATTGTGAGCGATTTTAGCCTCGACCAATGTCTTCAAATCTGTACACGAGAATCAAACTCTTCTTTGAAGATGAGTATGAATTATGTTGAGAATCCACTAAATTCACAAGTACCACTTTCTAGGTAATGAGTGATCCTAAAGGTTTTGAAAGTAGTGAAAAATACTCTGGCTTACCTAAACCTCACAATGAATTTTTGAGAATTTACACAAGTCACTCAAGAAAAACAATATAAATATATTTTCTCAAGAATATATGTAGAAGATTTTTAGATTCAATAGGAATTATGATTAATAATTTTTAAAAAAACATCACAAAAATACAAAAGATAGAAGTGAAGAAGAAAATAATAATTTAAAATTTTAGAGTGTTTAAACTCAAAAATTAATTTCTTTCAAAAAATCCTCTTGGTCAAATGTCTTTTTCACTCCAAGAAAATTTCTAAAATAATATTTGCTCTTTAGAGTTTTTGAGAAAGATGGTGATAATGAGCTTACTCACTACACTTATAACATGTTTCTCCACATGTTTGGTGAACCACAAGTAGCACAAGTGGGGAGAGTAATCTCATCATCAATATCTCACACTTAAGTGTATAAATAAGAGAAGATATGGTTGCAACAAAGTAATACACGGATTCCTAAAGATTTTTTTTTTTTATTAAACTATTTTTCACACATACAAAGTTTGCATCCTCAAAAAGCACCGCTGCGATCCTAACAAAAGTCTTCGCTGAACCGAACGGTCCGTGAAGAGGGAGGTTGCGCTTGAGACCTGCAAAATTGAAAAACATCACTATTAAAGTTTGCGAAAAGCGAAGTGAATTTGGGGGCGTGAATCATTCCTTCATTAACACGGCCAAGTCGACATGGACACCAAAAATTTGGTAAAGGCATTGTAGTTTTTGAACCTTAATAAAAAACACACATGACATACATGCAATATTCCCTTTAAAAATATTTTTGTGCACACATCTTTGCATACTTATTAAACTAATATCGAATCCATATCCAAATCCAAGCACACACAAAAAAATATTTTCCAATTTACGAAAAGCATAATTTAAGTATGACAAAATTACAAGCTTAGTATGTTTGTTACCTCAACGTAAGTGGAGTTATAATGAATGTGATAATAAATGATGCCCGATTGAGTATTGATCAAGCTTCCAGGTGAATATGACTATTCACGATGTTTTGTAGGAACAACCTCAAGGACAAGATACTCAAAGTATATTTTGTAATATAGAATATGGAAATCCAATTACTGACGGAAAATATTAGTATACTTATACTCTTAATGTCTCCCCCTTTATCTATTTTATTAAAAGATATACAAAATAAATATTACAATTAAAATTCTATGATTATCATTATAATGAGAAATAAATACAAGAACATGGAATAGTAAATAAGGGCATTTCATCGGTGCTGATTCAAAAGGAGACATAACAAACACTTCAAATACACACTAGAAGCTAAGTAAGAACCAAGGGCCAAAGGAAATATGTGTTTGTAGATAATAAATGATGGTGATCTTTGTGAGAATGAAATAAATGCACTAATGATTTTCTGATCTTTGAATGTTTCTTTGACAAAGGTTTTCAGTATGATAAAATTGATGATTTAATTAGTGATAAATTTGTTGTTTGATAGGCAAAAGAGCTTAAAGGTACCTCTATGTGGCATTAATGTTGTATCAGCATACGACACATGTTAAGAGAATTAAATGCTAATGGAAATCACAATGGATCGCTGTATTGTATCATGTGGCATAATGCATTGTCAACGCACTTCCAGCCACCAAACATGACAACTGTTAGTTTAAGGTTGGTTGTTGATTTGACATGTTGGGCATGATATGACATGGCTCAGATTTTTATATAAAATATTTGGTGTTTCGGTGCCATAATATATATGGCTGAGAATGCATGCCAATAAGGTTGTTCGAATGAGAAAAGTTTGAACTGCATTGATGATTTACTTGGTGTAGATTAAGTTAAATTCCCTAACGTTGCTTTACTCTTTATCCTCCAGACTAGTTCCCTCAAAGAATCCCTTGAGTGATCTCTCTCAATGGACCATGTAAGATCTTCAAGTCCTGCCAAACTTGATTTATCATTAATATCGAAGGATCTCACATATTACAAGATAACCTGTACTCAAATAAAGAAGTTGGATCCATGTTGGGTCGCTTGTGATTCCTCTATGAAGCTTGGGTGTGGTTAATGTAGATCTTCTTTGCCTTCTTCTACGATTATTGACTTGATGAGGAGTTTTATCATTAATCTCCATTGTAATTTTTCCATTCATAGATAAAGTTTTTGGTTTAACAAGAAATTTATATGAGAAACACTTCCTACTGACGTACTAGCAGTCGAAACATCTTGATGTGGCGCATGCTTAGAGATTCAATTGATACCAAATCTTACATGCATATTTATCATTTAATTTTAATATCCCATCATCTTCAGTTGATGTTCCCCAAATACTTTTGATGGCACGTGGCATGTTGGGTTAACTTGAACTCTTTAGGGGTTATGTAATCATTATTTTTGCCCCGAATATCAAGGTTCCCCTTGGATCTACCAATAGACGAGCAGTCTAAGAGCATCCGTAGCGGTGGAGGCCAACGAAAGGTAAACTTGCAAAACTAAAAGTGAAAGTTACATTTCATAATGAGCAAATGCCACAATGGTGGAGATGGATGAATTTGTAAAACACTTCCTATGAACTAATGTTGTTCGTAGGAAATATAAAACATATTTGTTACGAACAAAATTTGTTCGTAGGAAATGTTACAAACAAATGTCGTTCGTAAGAACCCAAATACCCATTGAAAATATTATTTATACTTTCTACGAACTTCAGAAGTTCGTAGGAATTTCTATGAACTTCAAAAGTTCGTAGGAACCCTTTACAAATTCTGCACCCGATTTGTAACTTTGGAGAACCACTACAAATCGTTCTATAGAATTTGTCCACTTTTACCTACCATTCGAGGCCTCTCAATTTGTAAACTTACAAATTCTTTCGGCTTCTAGCATCCCCATTGTGGATGCTCTGACGCATGCCTGTCCACTCCTATAAATACCTTCATAATATTTATTTTCAAACTTCTTCAGCCTTCCACAATTTAAGATACACCGAAGCTTTTATTTTAAAGAGAGAAATTAACCTATTCTTGTGTTTTCTTTAAGTGGCCACCCTTTTTTCCTTGTTATTTATCGGAAGTTTTTTTACCTCTTTTTTTCTTCGATTTTTAAAAGAATTTTCTTACCCAAAGAATATTTTTTTTATTATGTCCTCTTCATCTTCCATGTCCACTACCCATTCCGGCAGATCCAATGATTGAGGAGGTGGAAAGGCAAATGTCATTTGCCTTTACTGTCGTGTTCACTTTTTTAGTCAGAATGATTGCTTTGCTAAGGATTATGCCAATTTTGAAGACACAATGGAATATATAGATCATCCACTATTGATGTTTCCAGATCTTTTGGATCATACCACGGGTGGGTTCCTATATTGCTTGCACTACTATTATGAGGCTTATGATGGATAAGGGGGACTTCCCAAAGAATACTTATTCCAACGTTGAATTTGAGGAAGAAAGTGGATTTAATGATGGTTTTAGAGCTTAGTTATACTAAATTTGAGGTAATTATACATACTAACTTCTCGAGGTTGGTCTTATAAAAGCAACCACCAAGTTTGGCGATTTTACTTTCTTCAAGAATAACCCTACTCTTCAACTTCTGATTTGATGGAGCATGAAGACCCACACATTTGTTGCTTCTAAGGGGAATCTATAATTAGTTTTAAATATCTCTATGCAAAAATTATTTTGGATCCTTATGGTAGATTTCCCTTTGATGAGGAACCCACTGATGAATTTGAGGTGGTTGATTGTGAGAAGTTATATCAGCTCTTTCATGAATATTTTGGTGATTCCAAAATGGCAACTTTTTATTAGTTTATCATATTCCTTTTTAAGGGTCCGATGACGGTTACAGCTGAGTAGAAGGAGCAATATGTTGAAGTTCCTAGACCTTTTAGTCCAGGTTATAGGAACTCCTTAAAATTGGTTGCCTACATTCTTAGCTTGTTGTCACGATTTTTTTCCTACTTGGGAAACCCAATTATTAACCATGCTTTGATTCGGTCTCAGTCGGTTATTGAGGTTATCCCGTGGAACCAACGTCCCATTGGTTATGATGACCCTTAGATCATTGTACACTTGACTGGACAAAACCCATTTATATATGGAATGATTAGTTCGTAGGTATGATTTTTCCAATTATTCTAACTCTAGTATGATAGTGGGAATTATATATGCTCAGTTCCCAAAACTTTCCCCAAAGGTCAAACAATCAAGGTGTTCCTTATAAAATATCCAAGGATAATGCACTTGAATAATAAACAAATCAAGAAGTATTTCTACCTTTGATAGATGACTATGCTTATTTTGACAATCGCCACTATCAACGTTTAAACTACCATACCTGGTCTTTCTTTAAGTTTGAGTAACAAACTATACAGGTTGTTCCCAGAGAGGAATCTTTTTTGCCTGACCTATTTTATGTTGTTGTTTAGATTTGTAGCCAAGTCATATGCCTTTCCTTCACTGAATGGGATTCTAAGAGCGAGGCATATTAATCCTACCATTATGTAAGACAGTTTAGCTATGACTAAGGTATATAAAATGATATTTATGGTTCCAATAGAATGGATGAATCATTTGCTATTACCTCTCAAGACTTTATTTATCGACTTATGGTGGTTCTGACGATAGAGAATAATGGCAATTTGGTCATTCCTGAAAACAAGAGGTAAGGTTAAGCTTCTTTGGTTTGGTTATGCCACCATTTCACTAATCAAATCCAAGAATTCTAAGAGTTCATTCCAACTGAGCCCGTTTATCCACTCATGGAGATATTTGGCTCTAATGAGTTGGGTTTAAAAAGTAGTTCAACAATTAGTGTAGAATTTCCCACCAGTCTAATTGATAAGCACTTTCTTGCTCATCAAACCTCTTATTATTTCCATTATCGATACAAGTCCTGAGCCTAAGAAGGAGAAGAAAAAGATTCCCGCTGCTAGTGCTTCGATGAAAAAAGATAGTACAAATATTGGTTCCTCAAGGAGATGGTGCATCTGAACCATAAAAAAGTCCAAGAATAACAAAGGCGTGACAAATCTTAGTGGTATTCCCCTCGGGAAATTTAATCTCATAGAATCGATATTGGGAGAAAAGGTAAATTAGGTTATTTCCTTATTTTAGACTGGACATGTCTATTATAACAATTTTTGCAGGTCTAGAGAGAGAACCCCTAGTTGACCATCTTATTTCCTTTCCATGGGTTATCGTGAAGGAAACTATACACAAGGATCAAGTGGAAGCAGGGGTGGACCTAAAGATTCCCAATGGTGGGCGGCCGCCCCCTCGGGTTTCGGGAGTTTATTTTTACCGAAAATATGCCAAAACAAATTTCTTTTGGACCTAAGCGTAATTTTCTGAAGTGAAAGGCATTGGGTTTTTGTTGTTTTAAAAAGGGTGTTTTTATTTTAACCGGTCTTTTTTATTTGGAGCCCAAAACTAAATTCACACCCCTTTAGTTGGGCTGATAGACTGTTAACATCCCCACATATGCGGTTTCCAAATAAAAATAACAAAATGGGGTGAGATCTCATTATATTCGGACAGTAGCCTCATCTCTCTCATCTGAGTCATACATACCCATCATCTCTCCCATCCTTTTTCATACATTACCCATTATCTCTCATTCGTACCCAACCCACATTTTCCAAATCTGTCCTCCATCCTCACGACTGTAATGGCCCCAGCAACGATCTGAGATTTAAGGTCCATTTTCAATCAATGGGAGAAAGTGCTTTAAGGTCCATTTTTGTTAATTCTTTCTTTTTGTGTTTCCATTTATAATTTTCCTTTTTAAACTTAGCTTTTGAGCAACCACCACAACTGATATTGAAGAACAACTAACAAGCCTTTTCATGAACAGCTAGCAAGCCTTCTTAATAAGAATCTGTTCAATGATTATTTCTAAATAATTCTTAGTTCAACAATGGTCCAAATTATTCCATACTACATAAAGAAAATGGACATTTCTACAAATGTTGTACCGAGATACCCAATTTGGTATAGCATTTGTAGAAAAAAGTGAGAAAAAACGTAATTCTTATTAAAAAACATGTTACTGTTATATATAAAAAAAGAGTTATCAACGTAATTAATATATGAATAAAATATTAGTCTCAACCGTTGACTAAATTATTATATTAAACACTTGCTTCTGAAGAAGAATCCGATCCGAAGAATAGTCCGATGATAGTTTCTGCTCCAACTTTTCTGAAATATACACAATATATAAGTAAAGTATACGATAAATTTCAAATGACTTAAAATAAAGACTATGAAATTTGTTATACCTTAGTTTATATCGAATACCCACATATGATAGTCGATGAATATATGATCAAATCTACGTTTCGCTGTTTCAAAGACATGTCAAATTTGACATTAAATAATAACCTTGAAAAAACACAAGCACAATATTTAAGGGATAAGAAGTTTTAATTTATTAAAAACATACCTTTTTCGATCTTCGTATCAATTGTAATTGTATCAGTTATTGGATAACCAATAAGCATATCCCACTTTTGAATCAAATCGCTGACCACATCTACCCATTGTTGCGCATCTGGATACCGATGGTGTTCCCATCCCGGAACAATGTGCAGCATTGTAGCTCCTTGTTTGAGACTGACTTGCATGAAATGATTATTATCATATAACACGATGGGCACTATATGGGCTACTTCTGATGATGGTCCTGTCCTTAACGGTAAGTAAGTGATATTTTGTGCCGGAGAATAAACACAAGGAATACAATTGAAAGTTGTAGGAAACAAGCAAAGAATATTAAGTCGAATTTTTTTCCATAAATTAAATGGTACATTGTCAGTAAAAAAATGAGATTTACAGTCCCATTCAAATTTATCACGATGTTCAATTTTCTGGTGTTCTGCCATGTCCTCCATAGCACTACTACTATCACTCTGATATGATTGGACGAGGGATAAGGAATTCGCAACAATATTTTGACTTGCATTTTTTTGTAAATTAAAATTAACAATACGTTTTATCGATAGCCAAGAATAGTTTATATATGATGGTACTTACATCTTGCTTGGATTTTTGGTCTTCCATTACAGGTTCTTCAGAATTTGGAGATTGCAAGAAACACTAATATGTGTGAGATTTTTTTTTACTACTTGTATTGACAAAAAAAAAATGTTGTTATTCACAAAAAAAGTTGTCAATACAAGCAAAGAAGGTAACAATTGACAAAAATATTTTTTGTTGTTATTCACAAAAAAATCTGTCAATACAACCAAAGCAGGTAACAACTGACAAATATGTTGTTATTCACAAAAAAAATCTGTAAAAAAAAAGTATTGACAGATGTTTTTTAACAACATATATTTTTGGAGATTGCAAGAAACACTAATTCAGTTGTTATTCACAAAAAAATATGTTGTTACCTGAGTTCAAATGGTTGTTATGCCAAAGCAGGTAATCCAATTTTTTTTCTTCTTCTTATGCAGTTACTAGAGTTCAAAAGTTGTGTTCACATGGTTGTCATATTAAAAAAATTCTACTGTTTTTCTTTCCTTACGTTGATAATTATGTGCAGAGTATAATTTTTTTTAATACCCTTCATACTCTAGTAATTGTGTGTAGAGTCCAAGGTTGGGAGGTTTCTCATCATATATCACACATCCTGTTGTGAGTTTTAGTTGGGGGTTGTTAATAGGGGTGAAATTGGGCATTCAATTGTTTTTTTATTTTGATAACCAATGTTTGATCGTGGGTCTGTTGAAAGATAACGTGGGTTTGAATGAAATCACCCTTTAAAAACTAAGGGGCGAAACGTATACGTCGAAATAAAACACACACTTCTTATACAACATACGCGTTACATTTTAAAAGAAAACTATTTTTCCATTCCCTCTTTTTCTCACACTCTCTTCAGCCTTTTTCCCCTCTTCTCTCATCAAAGATTGTGACAGACTCTCTCCATTTATACCGACAACCGACAACTGACAAACCCAACCTTTGATTTATCAATTCCTAAAATTTCAATCTAGTGACCTCTCAATCCATTCTTTCCCTTTTACATTCTTTTTAGATCTGTTTCCATCCAAATCATCATTTGTTTTATGTGTCATTTGGTTTTTGAGATTGCTTAACTATTTCAATCCTATAACGCAACTGACAGATCAACCACACGAGGAACAACTCAACTCAAAGGTTCCTTGTTCTGTTTATTGAGGATATTTATTGACAAATTTATCTAAAAGTTCAATGTTCAATGTTAAAAATTAAATGTTACATTAGTTCATGTTATGTCTACTATTTATTAAAAATAATAGTACAAAATTAGAATTATTAATATAATTACAGAAATAAAAGTAAATTACAGAAATTAACACTTACTTGATTTTGCAAAAATAATAACAGAATTTAAAGATAAATCCGAGCCCTGAAGAATAGTCTCCTTAAGGAAAATTTATTCCCTCCAATGTGCTAGAAGGTTATTGAATAATTGCCTCCCAAGATAGAACGGATCTTTCGAATTAATTATGTAGCACAACAATAATTAATCCCAACGAACACAAATCTGTGTTAACACTCAACTATAACAATGATGTGATATGCAGAAATGAAGAACATTTTTTTCTGGATAAAAGAACATTTTCAGAATTTTTCTGGAGGATTATTTTGACAGCATTTAAAACAAGAGGGAAAGGTTTGTATTTATAGCTTTTGTGGAACAGTCAAACCGAAATTAACTGTCAAAAATAGTTAATTTGTTAACTGTTGACCTTTGGCAATTAACTGTCAAACAGTTAATTAATAATTAATTAATTTCGTAATTAATTAATAAAAGCCCAAAAAGTTTATTAATTCGGCCCAAAAATGTAGGAGAATTTTATAAGCCCAAGCCCGATTCGAGCCGAGTCGGCCGGACGGCGTGCGCACGTGTGTTGACTTTTGGCCCAAGCCCAACACATGCATAATGTAGGCCATCTCCCTTTCAAAGAGTTGGGATACCCCAAGGTATCCAAGCCTTAGTCCATCATTTGGGTTTTATTAACTCATCATTTTTCCACTACTCTTCCAATGTGGGACAAGAGTTAAAGCGTACCATTCATTAACTTTCATTGCTTTTTGAGTCACTTTGGGGACATATTTATCATTCATAACTTATTGAATATGGACACATGAACATAGTATGTTAATCTCCTTGCGGAGGAGAAAGCGTTCGTATATGGTCCCACAATTATCGTATTGTGGGTCCCACCTAAATTTGAGCTCAAAGTTGCTCAAAATTCTGTCCAAAAAATTCTAGACAGCTTTTTAATTCCAACTAAAGTCCAATTTTCCAACAATCCCCCACATGAATGATATATCGCTATAAATAAACCAGAACAGATGCTAATGCAGATGTAGACACAGGTTGAGTAAAAGTGAAGACTTATTGCATCGGGAGAAGTAGCCTAGTGGACTTGAACTTTTCTTAGTGATATACTATCGGGTTTACTTCATTAATCAGTAGACTTCACGTCCTTGAACCGTCAACCATTTCTGTAAACCTAGATAATAGTATTCACACAATAATTCTTCAACACAGTTGGTTCTCACGTTTGTGTTCATTTTGGCCATGAACACCACTTGGTTCCGTGAGTATTTTAGAGAATATGCCTTTCATTATTCTCATATAAGTGGCCCCCTTCTTACTCACGTAGGTGACTTCTGTAAAGAGTATCCTACAATACCCCACTTAGACGTACTAAGATATAGATGTCATTAAAAGCATAACTTATCCTAATTTCGCGGCAGATATGCACGGTCTCATATTTGGAATGGATGGGATTAAATATCCTACAGTGCTTACTGAATATAACGTAGTTCAGTTGGCCCATTGAACCTAGATCTTGGGATCTCCAGTCAGTTAGGTTGGGTTGCCACTATATTGATTCTTATTTATTTATAGGCTTTAGACCCATTCCTCTCGATGATCTTTCAACTTGCTCTCGGTTAAAACCTTTCATTAGTGGATCTGATATATTATCTTTTGACTTTACATAGTCAATTGAGATAATTCCATTTGAGAGAAGTTGTCTAACGGTATTGTGTCGATGACGAATATGTCGTGACTTTTCGTTATACATGTGATTACGTGCCCTTCCAACCGCTGATTGGCTATCGCAATGTATACATATTGCGGGCACAGGTTTAGACCAATTTGGAACATCCTCTAAGAAAATTTGAAGCCATTCAGCTTCTTCTCCAGCTTTGTCTAGTGCAATGAATTCGAATTCCATTGTTGATCTAGCAATGCACGTTTATTTTGGAGATTTCCAAGATACGGCTGCACATCCAAGGGTAAACACATACCCATTCGTAGACTTAGAGTCTTTTGTATCGGATATCCAATTTGCATCGCAATGTCCTTCAAGAAGAACTGAATATTTTGAGTAGTGCAGTCCATAGTTTTGAGTATATTTCAAATAACCCAAAACTTGTAATATTGCTTTCCATTGATCTCTCCATAGATTACTCATAAATCGAGTTAGTGTACTTATTGAGTATGTTATGTCCGGTCGTGTACAGTTCATGGTATATATTAAACTGCCGATAATACGAGAATATTTTAGTTGAGATATGCTTTCACCATTATTTCTTGCTAGATGTAAATTTACATCTACAGGTGTCTTGGTAGGACTAATATCATACTTCTTGAATTTTTCAAGTATTTTCTCTATATAATGAGATTGAGATAATATAAGTCCATCCGATGTTTTAGAAATTTTAATTCCTAATATAAATACCTTGGTAAGGTTATGTTTTAAATACCTTTACTTTTCACTTAGAGCTTTTGGGAGATTTTTACAAAATATTTTCTAAGTGTTGGAGCGGACTTTTTCGTCAAAATTTGAGAATGAGTATTTTTTCTAAGTGTTGAAGCGGACATTAAAATAATAATTTTTCCGCAACAGTCGTTCGAGCAACATTGTATGTTGTGCGCGTGAGATAGCATGTCGCACGATCTCGTTCGAACGACAGCTGTCCTTCGTTAGAGCGACTTGTTGATCTCGTTCGAACGAGCTCTGTTTTCGAGGCGGAACAATTTTCTATAAAATCTCATTCTCTGGTTCCGTTTTCATTAAGAAGTCACAGCGTTTTGACGAACATAAATACTATAAAATCATAATCCTTTTTGGCTTCTTCCTTTAGGGTTTTAATCCCTTTTTGTTTTCAATTCACAAAACTCCCATATGCCTTAGTGAATTGTTTTGGTTTTCAAGAACATACTTTGCTCTCGTTTATACTTTGTGGGGAGTTCTCTACAACCGGCAGTTGCATGCTATTGTGGAGGGAGTCCTTATAAAGTTCACTCTTGTGGAGAAGCCATTTTTCTTCTTCATTGCTTCCCTCCTGGAAAGGGAAAATTCCAGTCGTAACTTGTGGAGGAGCCGTCTTCTTCTTCTTCACTGCTGCCCTCCTAGAAAGGGAAAGTTCCAGCCGAGACATCGAAACCTACCCCTGCGGGTATTTCGAATGTCACCCTATTTCATTGTAATTCGTGTAAGTCGTTTTCTTACAAATTATAGTTAAATAAAAGGTTTTGCCTCTTTGGGGGATTTTTCCTGAAATTATTTGTTTTATCCTGCATGCTTTATTTTATTGGATAAATCATCTAGATGCATATTTTAGGGTTTAACTAAAATTTGGGATTAATTAAAATTGGATTTTATTTGAGAAGTCGCAATATTTTCGCTGTAGCGATTCTACAAATTGGTATTAGAGCTTATTTAAGCGATCACCACTTTACAAATTGGTATCAGAGCCTGTTGCACTAAGTTATTGTGTTTTAATCCTGATTTTGTACAAAAATGGCTTTTGATGGTTTTGAGGATCTTCGATGTCAAATTTTTGAAAAAGTTAATTCGAAAATTCACACGAACTCTTATTTTAAATCTTGTGTTGAAAACGACTCTAAGAGGTGTCCTTGTTGTGAGGGTGTTGGTCACACGTTAGATGAGTGTACCACCAATTTAAAGGAGAAATTAAATCAACCGGTTTCTTAAAGAGACATGTGAAGAAACCTACTTTAGATAATGATAATACTGATACGTTGATTAAGGATCTTAGGGAATGTGAGGAGTTGCTTAAAGAGAAATTAGGATATGTTGAGGGTGAAAGAGATAGTCTTAGAGGGTTGATGGAGACTATGAAAAATGAGCTTTTAGAGTTTGAGGATTCTAGACGTGTACTTGAATCTAGGATAGGTGAACTTGAGGTGAAGTTGAAAGATTCAAGTAAGGTGAAATTTGATTTGGAGTCTAGGTCTGAAAAACTTGATAAGATTTTAGGCACCGTCGAGATAAAAAAGGATAGGGGTGGGATTGGTCTTGAAAAATATATTGCACCCATTCCCACACATGTGAGAGAGCCTCCTAGGACTGTTAAAAAAGAGGCACCTAAGTTTGTTAGGAAAGAGCCCCGTAGGGACATCGTGAGAGAGCCACCTAGGATCATTAGGAGAGAACCACCTAGGCAAATTCGAAGAGAGCAACATAGAAATTTGAAGAGAGGGCCACCTTTAGGTAACACACACCGCCCGATTTACACTTGCACACATTGTGGTAGGCAAGGTCATCTTAGGCACTTTTGTTACAAGCTTTTAAATGGACCTAGGAAGGTTAATAGAAGAATAAATTCGATTCCCCACACCCCCACACCTCGTTACACATCGATTTTGGTCAGGAAATCGGATTTAGAGGCTTATGGTTTACTTGTCCACGATTCCCGTTTGCTTGCACGTGATTCACCACACGTAAAATCTTTTGGTTGATTGTGTTAGATGTTTGTCATACACTAGCGACACATCATGTTATACTCTTTCTAGTGTTATGATTCACTTTGATATAGCGCACATTGGTATATTTGTTGTATTTGTGTGTTTCGCTACTGTTTTAGCACTGTTTTTTATCTGTTTTCCCCTGATACTGTCTTCACGAAATTTTTTCAATGGGCAATATTATTTTATTTTTCTGGGAATCTGGGAAATTTTTGTAGGTCGCGAGAAGTCATTCAAACGACATTACATGTTGTGAAAATGATATCTGTCCTTCGTTCGAGCGACTTCCTCAACTCGTTTGAGCGAAGTCCCTGGCTCATTCGAACGACAGGCTGAATCTTGCCTCTGATTGATTTGCCACCCTCTGGGTTATTTTAATATTTTGGTACTACTGGAAGTATTTTTGGACTATCTGGAAATTATATTTTTGCTTCCCTTCTGATTTCAGTACCCGGTATTCATATGCTTAGATTTTTTGTACTGATGAGTCTGCTTCTGGTCAGTTTATATACAGTTAGTCTTGGTATCCATGCTTAATTGATAACACTGCTTTACTCATTTATCACATATACTTTCATTGTGGATTCTCTTGTGTGATTACTGTTTGCTAGCATAGGATGTTGCGCATATCAATATTATATGCCTATTGCTGGTTGTATCATTCTGTAGTTATATTTTTTTCTGTTTGAAAATTTTGAAAAAAAAAATACAAAAAGATTTTATGTTGATAAAATTTTTTAAAATCATTTTTTTTATATTTTGTTTACACCGTTTATGGATAGACACTTAGGATGACCGAGTCACAATTTCATTCCATTTATTCATGTGACTATTTGATAGTGTTTTGAGACAATATGTCAATTCATCCATGTGCTTTATAATATTTAGAGTCATTAAGATGTATTTAAGTGTCACCTCCTACATGTTTGACTCATAATTTCCTTTATTGCACAAATGCACGGATTTGTTTGATTATTGTTCTTGACTTATCACATGTTTGTTGGGTGTTTTCATCTCAATCATGTCCTTAAAATGAACCAAGTGCAATAATACAAGAGTAATAAAAGTAGTGCATGTAAAAACCATTGCCCGTGAGGAATTTGTTTAGTTTAAAAAAATGATGAGTGGCACGGGAAAGGGCTGCGAGTGAATAATAATCATGTCGTGAAAGCCATCATTTAAAAAGATCCCACACAAAAAGTAAGGCAATAAAAAGATGAAATATGCCAAAAATTTGGGCCAATAGGTTTTCTCTAAGTTGAGAATTTAGTACCTCTTTAGATATAAAAAAAATGCATTATTATATATGAGGAAGTTTTGGATGGATATATCAATGGTTTTGCACGTCCTTTGAAAAGTTCTCGAAACGGCACTAAATAGTTTTGGACGTTATTGGTGTGGAAATCATTTAGACTTTTGTTGATTTGATTAAGACGATGGCCTTTAAATTCAACAATTTTTATGTGACACCCCGCCCAATTTAATATCGGGTGATCAGTCATTTATAAAATTTAAAATAGAATGTTCGGTTGGTTCATTCTTAGCATCACTGTCGAAAACATAATAACTTATTTAATCACCTAATATAGTTAAGCTAAGTGTCAAAACATTTTTCTTATTTATTTAAAACCATTTTTTTTATTTACCAAACCCAGTAATCTAATATAAAACATCCACGCACAATTAATTAATACAAATACTAAATTGGAATCGTATGCTGAAATAAATAAGTCTGGATAAAACATCTCAGTTCACAACACTAAACCAAAACAATAGTACCCATCAATACAAATGAAAGTAAACGAGAAATAGAGTAAACATAGTCTGTGAAACTGTCTAAGGAAGGGGAGACAAATGCCCTAAAGAAATGTCATAATGAATAGGAATGAAATAGTCGAAGCGTCTAAACAGAGTCCTGCAGCTCCCACAACAGCTACAGCATACCACGCAATCCGAAACTCTAAGCCTGATGTCCCTGCCGTTGAGCACCTGATATAATACATACATATATAGCAAGAGAGAGAGAGAAGATGCAAGAAACGGGTCAGAGCCCGATGTGTAAAAATATTGTTTTAAGCAAGTATTTAAAATTTGCAGTAAAGCAAGTATCAAGTACATGTTAGTTCGAACTCTCTCTTGAGATTCTCATCCCTCTTCTATTGTGCACGCCTAACACGCATCTAAATTTTCTCCTTAGCTATACCTCCCAATATAACTAGTCTGAATTCATCCTAATAGTATTTACCCTCACTATGAGTACGCCCGTATCACCCATACAATACGTTAACCAATTAGCCTATATCGAAAACCTAATTAATACATTTTCCGTTTCCATAATAAGTCAAATATTCGATTAGAATTTTCTTAACAAATTTTCATGCCCACATTCATTACTATACACACTAGATTGATTTACAATTCTCATATATATATATACATATAGTCACGTCTGCCCTATATCTATATATATAACATAATATTGCACCCCCGGGTTATATCCCATTAGTGCACTTAATCAATTCTGTACCCCCGGGTTATCACCCTTTAGTACACTTACAATACATATTTGTACCCCCGGGTTGTCACCCATTAGTACACTTATAATCATAAGGTCCTCACACTCCCGGGTTATCACCCATTAGTGCTTTTAATAGTAATAATACATAATAGGCATACACGTATCCTATTATAATAAATAGGTATTTCCCTTACCTACATATGCTTCTCTTACGCATTTTAATTCCAACATTTCATAATAGTTATTGGGTTATTCTCCCTCTCGAAATTTCTACGGTACATTCTCTTCATACTTAATTCATTGAAGTATTTAGCTTCTCATACTTCTTCCGAAATTCTGCCTTACTTAAGTTTATTATTAGAAAATATATTTCTCATTTCTGAACTAATAAACTCAAAACTGGCCTTAAAAGAAATTATCAAAACTTCACTATGTCGCTCGAACGAGGTGGCAAGTCGTTTGAACGACTGCCACATGTCGCTCGAACGACTTCGCGCGAGATAGCAATCTCGCTCGAACGACTTCGCGCGAGAATTCGCTGTTCGTCCCCTACCTTGGTTTTTCAATGTTTTCCACCATTTTTAACCTCAAACCTTCTCAATCAACACCCCAAACTCCAAATAAATAGTTCTACATCGAACCCCATCAACAACACATGATTTCTAACATCCTAGAATCATCAATTTATTACGAATCGTTCATAAAACGTGAAATCCCCAATTTAATTTTATCAAAACCCTAGTTCTTCCAATACATGTTCAGGAAGCCATTATTTCCAGATTTGTTCTACATATCAATTCCTTAAAACGTGATTTCCAGTCTTCATACATTAGGGGTTTCAATCTAATAAATCTCTGAACTTATTTCTACATTCAAGTTCATCAATTTTACCATTTTGATAACCTATAACATAATCCTAGCAACCCTACACTAACATGAATCAAATTAATACCGAAATACAACAAGTTATAAACACTTGCCTTGAGTGAGTAGTCTGATTTCTGGATGTTGTTGGTATAGGTGTGTTCCCCTCGTCCCGATCTACACGATGGTGGTGGTGGTTGTGCACAGTGATGTCGATTTAGCCCTCTTCTTTTGGCAAAAGTTTTCCCTCACACTTCCTATGGCCGTTCTTGCTTTCTCCATCTTTCTCACCCTAATGCAAATGTTTTGTCTGATAAATTAAGTCCTAATTTTCGTCCATTAATTAGGCCTAAAAATGAAATTTACCATAATGCCCTTTTGGGGTGCCGGTTAGACCTAAAATTGCCCCGGGACCCAAACTAAACCCCCGTGTATACTATTTTGACTATCTCGACCCTTTCGGACTCAAAGGTACACTAGAAATCATCATACGAGTTACTAAAAATAATTGATATATTTATTCCACCAATTTAGTCCCGACACGACTCACACGCGCGTCTGACTCAATTTACTAAACCGTCGTATTATTATCTCTCGACAATTTATCAAAGTGTATAGTTCCATATTACATATCGCACAGTAATATTGAACTAATAAGTATTAACCCTTAGCACGCTAGTTAATATTTATTTTTATTGAATACGGATTAATTAACAATTTAATTCTTCACGTTTAAATTTAATTAATCCCGTTGTAATAAATAATCCCTTAATTATTTAAATCATCAAAAATGTGGGGTATTACATTTTACACCTAAGGATACTTTTGATGCTCATTCATTAGGAGTACACGTATGCATCGCGCACATATGATTGATTGAGTTTATTTACCTATCGAATGTGTTCACACCCATACATTTCATATTCATGACTTGGTTGTTTGAGTTTAATTCCATGGTGTGATTTTTTGTATCTTATTTTTGTATGAAAAATAAAAAAATAAAAAATAGTTTGTGAATGTTTTTTGGATACTCCTTTACATGCGCGTTGATTGATTCATATTTGCTATGTAATTTTATCGTGACACTCCATGTTTTGATTGTTTCTTCTTATATGTCTATTTGGGGACATCATAAAAAGGGGGAGAAAGAATTATCAGTTATGGGGGAGATTTGATTATTAATGCTTTATTCTTATATCATTTCAAACTCGATGCGTCATGAAGGTTTTTTCTTTATCTCATGTGTGTAGGTACAAAATTGAAGATTGATGTTGCACACCCTGATGAGAAAAGCTTTGAGATTTGATTAAAATTTTTGAAGAACAGTTTGAGATCTTGCAAATTTATTCATGGGAGGGTAGATGTGTATAGGAATTTTGGTTTTTGATAATTCGGATTTTTTATGTATGTACCGGCATAGACATAGGGGGAGATTTGTAAGGACATATTTTCATAGGTCCGTTATCAATTTATTATGTCATATACCGCTACAACGTCGAAGAGCATTCAAGAGACATCTATATCAAAGACAGATCTGAATTACTCAAGTTCTTCATCATTCAAAGCTCTGCGAAGTTTACTTTGGTAAGGTAATGTTTTAAATACCTTTACTTTTCACTTAGAGCTTTTGGGAGATTTTTACAATATATTTTCTAAGTGTTGGAGCGGACTTTTTCGTCAAAATTTGAGAATGAGTATTTTTTCTAAGTGTTGAAGAGGACATTAAAATAATAATTTTTTCGCAAAAGTCGTTCGCGCGACATAGTATGTCGTTCGCCCGAGATAACATGTCGCGCGATCTCGTTCGAACGACAGTTGTCCTTCGTTCGAGCGACTTGCTGATCTCGTTCGAACGAGCTCTGTTTTCGAGGTGGAACGATTTTCTATAAAATCTCATTCTCTGGTTCCGTTTTCATTAAGAAGTCACAGCGTTTTGACGAACAGAAATACTGCGAAAGCAGAATCCTTTTTGCCTTCTTCCTTTAGGGTTTTAATCCCTTTTTGTTTTCAATTCACAAAACTCCCATATGCCTTAGTGAATTATTTTTGTTTTCAAGAACATATTTTGCTCTTGTTTATACTTTGTGGGGAGATCTCTACACAACAGTTGCACGCTATTATGGAGGGAGACCTTATAAAGTTCATTCTTTTGGAGAAGCCATTTTTCTTCTTTATTGCTGCCCTCCTGGAAAGGGAAAATTTCAGCCGTAACTTGTAGAGGAGCCGTCTTCTTCTTCACTGCTGCCCTCCTGGAAAGGGAAAGTTCCAGCCGAGACATCGAAACCTACACCTGCGGGTATTTAGAATGTCACCCTATTTCATTATAATCCGTGTAAGCCGTTTTCTTACAAATTATAGTTAAATAAAAGGTTTTGCCTCTTTGGGGGATTTTTCCTGAAATTGTTTGTTTTATCCTGCATGCTTTACTTTATTGGATAAATCATCTAGATGCATATTATAGGGTTTAACTAAAATTTGGGATTAATTAAAATTGGATTTTATTTGAGAAGTCGCAATATTTCCGCTATAGCGATTCTACAAATTGGTATCAGAGCTTATTTAAGCGATCACCACTTTACAATAAATAAACCAATAACCGAAATAATGAAAGTCTGCCACTATGACCTCTAAATAAGAACGGGCGGCATGCCTTAACTGATTCAAATGACTCTGAAGGAACCAAGGATAAATATGAAGGCGTCTAATACCAAGATAATGCAGCTTCCACAGCAGCTACAGCACGTCATCAGAATGGAACTCCTATGCTTGGCGTCCCTGTGGCTGGGCACCTAAAATGTTTTTACAAAATAGATTTGAAAGAAAACGGGTCAGAGCCCGAGGTGAAAATATTTTTAAAAATTCAAGTGTTTAAATTACAATATTAAACAACACATATGTTAAACATGTTAGTCACGTACTCTCACATGAGTTTCTCACCTCTCAACTAATGTGCACGCTTAACGTGTAGCCTTAACCCCTTCTAGTTATGCCACTATCTAACTAGTCCTTACTGGCCCCTTCTATCTCATTCTTATATAAGGTGATTGCTCACATTACACAACCAAGTTATATTTATAACATACATCCACATTCATTAAATTGCTTATCACAAGTTTTATTTAAATTTTCCACATTCATAGCCCATTCAATTTTCTTAGTTATTCACATGTACTAAGCAACACAATATATATATATATATATATATATATACACCCGTATTATATCTCATATACAAATCAGGCACCCTACAAGGATAGAACCTACGATGCCCACATACCCTGCTATCGAATCCTGGTACATCACGTACGTAAGGATCACAAGTTTCGAATCACTCAGGAACCGTTTAAATATAAATCACACATATTGGAGGCGAACATAGTTCACATACCCATGGGTCACGCACATACCTACGATCCCACGGTCAGCTAACTTATCAACTCATAAATAAGTCATTCACAATCCTATGTCCTTAAGGTACCAATATAAATCCCCCTGAAGGTACACAAAGATAAGATGGCCCTTTTTTGAAAACTAACCTCCCGTGATAGCAAGTATGGTAGGTATGTCATACACATAAAAAAATCCATACACTAGGCTTTCACACAACCGGTATATATATACAATTTTAATATAGGCATACTCCTCCCCTATATATTAAATCTCACCCCCAATATTTACGTTCCGAATATTCTACATAATATATATTTAACGCGACAAGTTTCGTCATACGAATTCGGTACCTATACCTATCCCAAGTGAATACTAGGTTTCCCATTTGTTCCTAAGGTTATCTTAGCAAATATATATAATCCCTTAAATTATCTTTCATTCCACTTTCAGTCCCAAAATCGAAAGATCTCACATCGTCCTCACTCGGTAACCGTTCGTAATTATAACGCTCGATCCCATAAGTTATAACATTTTCTGACAATAGTTAAGACCCTAATGACCTTATTTAAGTCCTACAATATTATACTAATCACCCTAAGAATCAACATCGGCTTTGGGATTTTCATTAAACATTAAAGGGAAACAATTGTCAAAAATCAGAAGGGGTCGATCGATCGAAGAGAAGAGATCGATCGATCGATCGTCGATCGATCGACATTCTTGAGTCGATCGATCGATCAAGCAGGTATTCGCCCAGAATTTCTTAACAGTTACGGGATTCTCCATTTTTACACCTCCAAATCATATTATAACGTCCCAGACTCCCCAAATGAGTATAATAATTCATGGACCAACATTACTACATCCGTCTTAACATTCAAGATATATCAAAACATCATAGATGATCGATTTCTTGGATTAAAAGTCATTAAAATACCATAACCCTAGTATTTCGTCATCCCTTCAAAACTTATTAAAACCTCAATGAAATTTCGAATTTTTCTAACTCTTAGTTTATAATTCATTCCCTTATGATTTCAGAAGCTCCACTACATGCAAGCCTATCCAAATTCATGATTTAGTCCCCAATTTCATATTATCACAATTATTGATAATTTGTCTCCAAATCTAATTTATCAAGTAGAACATATGCCATAAATTTTTCAAGATAAATCACTTGCCTGCAAAAATATAGATTCTGATACGATGATGACGTTATTGGTTGTTTCCCCCTCTCTTTCCGGTCATAAATCCGGCAATGGTGGTGGTGTGTGGTGGTTTTAGCCATTGAAGCCCTCGGACTTCTCCTCTTTTCCTCTCTAACTGCCGTTATGATCCATGGTTGTGAAAACCCTAAGGAACTCAAGTGTTGGCTAATAAATATCTCCTCATTTTCGTGGGTCACTATTCACCAAAAATGAAAATGACTAAAATACCCTCCCGGGTTGCCGGTTAGGCCTAAAAATGTCCTGGGACCTAAACTAAACCCCTGGCTAGTGTTTTTTTACTATCTTGACCCTTCTGGACACGTTGATGCACTCAAAATGCTCATACGGATGATATAAAAACAAAATACTTTTAAATCTATTAAATTGGATCCTTACACGACTGACACGCACGTCCCAACTTAATTATCGAAACTGATGCATATTCGACTCACGAAAATTTTAATAAATATAATAATCACATATTACCATAATCACTCGGTAATGTTCAACAACATTTTAGTAATCAAATACTAACTCTCATCTCGCTAGCATTTAAATCCGGATAAATTTCCAATTAATTATCCCAAATTATTTTTAATAAATCTCATAGTTCAAAGCAATTTAATTTATTAAATCCCATAATTAAAAGCCATAAAAATATGGGGTATTACATACTTCCCCCCTAATAATGGATTTTCGTCCCGAAATTCGAAAAAGTAAGGCATACCTAAAAAATTTAGGTATCCTCCAGCACACCAAAATAAATTCAAAGTAAGGCTCAATCACTACAACCCTCGCTTCACAACAAGCTTATGAACACCCTTGACACTCTATGAGTAATAGGGTTATACCTTAATAAGTGCACCTCACATTGTACTCTTACTAAACAACATTCGAATAAGAATAGCCTATACATTATTGGCCGCATTATCTCAATATTATTGTGAGTACGCACCTCACTTCGTATTAACTCCCGCGTTTCTCTAGACACAAAACTTCCATCCTGGGAGAAGCCATAGAACATTTGACTACTCTTGTCCGTTCTTTGAATCTCTGTTCCCGGCGTTATAACGTTTACACAAGGGAAAGCCACTCACGAGTGTTGGTGGTTCTCCCATTTTATTCATCGGACTCTAACTCCTGATTGATCTAAAATTTTGATAATCCGCTCACCTCTAAACATCGAGAGAAATAATGATAAGGTTCATCCACACAAAACCTCAGTAAGCACCTTGCTCACTATGAATGGGTACGGGTACTTTCACCAACTCTGCCATTAGGTAATATCTTCTCCCCATTACCACAATATACCTCACTTACTAGTTATACCCGTTTTGGAAATGAAAGGATCGTAATGAATCCAAAATTGCTTTCATACAGTTCCACCAGTCATCAATCACCTTGCGCCTACTCCTCGGGCTATAGATGATACAACCTTCTCAGAACGAAACGTTATCTCCACTACTTGCTGATTCCCCATGTTGAAGGAGGATTTCGGGGATCTCATCCTAGTTCTTGAATAATACTGCATAGGATCACGTACCGACGTGTTCACTATCTAATAGTGTAAATCACCCAAGAATATAACAATTTCTCTCCTTCTGGACAACCTGTCCCACATATTCGAAGGAACTCGTTACTTATCTATAAGTTGGCAACCCCTCGAGGAAATTTACCAACTTGACTCTTCCATCACTGGAATCGTCGGTTTGATACAAAATTATCGGGTTGATCATCTTACCCCAATCGATCTACTACTTACTATACCCCTTTCAATGCCGACTTTCACGTATAATGATTCCCGTTAAGTGATACTTACTAACCCTCTTCTTCTTTCAGCGTATACCAAAAGTTTCGACCCCTGTAATTTTCTCCACGATGCGCGCTTATGAATTTTTTCCCCCTTATTGACATCATCACTCTATTTATACGTAAGCCACTCTCAACATTCGATTGGTTGGAACTCCACTCCAAATTGTCCATAATAGTTAAATATTTGCCTTCTCAAGAGATACCCTTTTATTAAATGACTTTCCACTGCCCTTTTCACTAAATTCGAATGTGCTACACTGATTGCACATGAGCATACTGATTATCACCTTCTCTTACTACGCTTAATCTATTCTACCACTTCCATTTCGTCATATTAATCCCATAAGTAATAATTTCACCCATCTATGCCTCTTCTTCCGACGATTACTACATCATCAAACCAAGGTGTATACACCCCTTATAACCTATGCATACGGGTTTAAACATCATATACGCTTCATACATACTCTAAACTCTTTATTTCCCCTGCATTTGTAACGTGGCTATACCACTTGGGCGTTCTCAATCATCCTCGAATTTGAAATCCTAAATCCTCCTTAACCTTATTTCATTCTTCAACCTGTCGTAATAAGAAACCCAAAGTTTTCAGTACTTCCTCACCACACCACTGGCTCTACTGGCCTTATACCGTAATTTTCCTTTTAACTTCTAGTTATAACTACATACTTTCCTAACGATCGAGGTACCCAAATCACAGACGAATGGCCAAAGGTCTCCTTACTACCAACCTTACGCTAAGTTTCATGCGTGGGACGTCTCGCAAAGAGAAATTCAAACAAGGAACCCACCGATACACTACTTCCTAGCATTGTCGGTCATCGGAATCTGTTAGGCCTTCGGTCCATAACATGCACCCCCTATATTACCGTTTCTTGATAATCCAGTTATATCTCCTTCCGTAATTACCCTTAAACAAAGAACTCTTTCCGAAAGACACTGTCTCTTAACATTGATGGAAATCACCTTCCATAAACATCATGCAAATATAATCGGGGTTCTCAAAATCCCGTCCCTAGACTTACAATTATGAGTATTAACTCCCACGTCTCTAAAGGGTGATATAACAATGAATTCTCTTATTACCATATTCTGAGCATTGATTATAACAATCATCTAAATCTTCCGTTGTATAATAAACTAAATACACTCTACATCATAATAATAAAGTCCCTACACATACCGGGAACAAATATCCGATACCATTATACTTTTCAAACTCTCAACAATATATATATATATATATATATATATATATACAAATATACAATCACGAGCCCGACCCTCTCGCAGATGGGGCCTCGCCAGAGCAAAATATTCTACACCAAGGTAGTAATCTCGATAAACTAGCAATATCTGCACACTATCGGTATAAGAATATTATAAAACCAGAATATCATACTCGTATAACACAACACTAAAATGAGTAATTTCAATGAAGTATATACCGCTATCGATATATGCATTCATCCTTCGCGGATAACACTAAAGGTAACCCCATTATACCAAGGAAAAATATCTACATAAATAATAACATTGCCGAGATACTCACTAAACTCGACTCTCATGCGAATATAATAATAAAAAATGTAGTAATTTGTTCCTGACACATACAACACGCAACATCATCTGAGGATATAACTCACACTTCTCACACTTATATCTATCTTGTCAATCGCCCTGGCTGCTTAAATGGTTCCTGGACTTAACACACCTGTCCGTACTGAACCGAAAATTTCAATAACTACAGCCCTTGCTAGGCACCATACCCTTATCCCTATACTTTCTTAGGGAAACATTTATAATGTACGGGTTTTCACTCCCCACAAAATACCACTACACATACTCCACTTATCTCCGGTCATATTGAGCATGTTAGGGCTGTCTTACCCTCGTTCGTTGGTAGTCTCGACTCTGATTACTATCTTTGTTGTTCCCTTATTTTTGATGGCCCTAAGAAACACGATACTGGGTTCGACAACTCTTACTGAAATCACCATCGCTCGATAACAATTCAGCTATCCGAATTATTTTAATGGGTCCCCTGATGGGTCTCCCCCTTGTGGTGCTTCTCCAACACCGTTTCCACCAGTCTTACTCTATATAAATTCTTTTATTCTTGTATCTCCCCCACACAAAGAAGTGTTTTATCTCCATATTAACAAAACGCGACATTATTACCATCTGCATTGACCGTTCAAGCAGAATTTCACAGAAGTGCTAACAATTCTTCTTGTATGTAAATTTTCCTTTTAATGTCCTCTTCTCCATTTCACCTACTTCACTTGATGTAAGGTTTGCTAAATAATTACATTTCTTCTCACAAAGTGACCTCTGTCCGACCCTCTTGTGTGAGTTCAGAACAACATTCTCATTTCACCCTGAACATCTGATGAATGAACTTATGGTCAAACCATACGTGTGCGCCTTCTCTCGACGACACATTTCACTTCTAAGTGTGGTAGTTGTCTCTCACCATGGTAACTCCGCTCTTACGAGCCAAGAAAAATTTTACCCCAAATTTTCACTCTCGATTAGTCATATTCGTCATATATCCAAGATTTTAGATATTTCACGTTAGCTGGCTAGTACACGCCATCTCCTCATTTCTTGTATTTCCACTGCTGGTTCTCTTCAATGTTTCGTCTGACTTTCTCCCAATCCAACCTTGCTGGATGAGTCTAATTTGATCCCACTTTCTACTATAGAGGTATCTGAAAGTCACAAGTTGCGCCTTAGCCGTCTTTACCGTCCTGAACTTCCGTACCATAATTTGGGTGACTTCAACTACGGTCATCCTTCTTTAATAAATCAAATAACCTCAACTGATCTTTGCCTACTCCTATCCGCCCAACTGTATTCGCCTGACGTACTGCATTGTTCGGCACACAAACACACCCGAATGCAAATGAGATTTACTATTATATACATCATAGCAGGAGAACGGAATCTCACCAAGGAAATCAACAATCCTAAACATAGGGCTCTATATCACAGAAAGCTACGCTGGAAGTATAATAAGCCGCACAGATCCTAAAGGACACTAGAACCTGATGCTCTGATACCACCAGTAACACCCCACAAATTAAATACCGGTTAGCTACTCCTTTATTAAATTAATACAGAATATCAAGTTGGTTTAGTCTTAGCATCACTATAGAAAATATTTAATTAATTACTAGCCACCTAATATTTAAAAAGAGAGATGTAAAATTTTATCAATTAAGTTAACCAATAACTAAAAATTTGATCCTTACTTAACCATCAATCGCATAAACAATCTCATATGAATAACTAATGAAATAAAATCAACTGAGTCTGGAGTAAACACTCCAATAATAATAATGCCAGAGTATATAAAGTCCCAATACAAGAGTCTGAATAAATAAACCAATAACCGAAATAATGAAAGTCTGCCACTACGACCTCTAAATAAGAATGGGTGGCATTCCTTAACTGATATAAATGACTCTGAAGGAACCAATGATAAATATGAAGGCGTCTAATACCAAGATTCTGCAGCTTCCACAACAACTACAACACGTCATCATAATGGAACTCCTATGCTTGGCGTCCCTGTGGCTGAGCACCTAAAATGTTTTTACAAAAATAGATTTAAAAGCAAACGGGTCAGAGCCCGAGGTGAAAATATTTTTAAAATTGCAAGTGTTTAAATTACAATATTAAACAACACATATGTTAAACATGTTAGTCACGTATTCTCACATGAGTTTCTCACCTCTCAACTAATGTGCATGCTTAACGTGTACCCTTAACCCCTCCTAGTTATGCCACTATCTAACTAGTCCTTACTGGCCCCTGTTATCTCATACTAATATAAGTTGATTGCTCATATTACGTAACCAAGTTATATTTATAACTTACATCCACATTCATTAAATTACTTATCACAAGTTTTATTTAATTTTTTCACATTCATAGCCTATTCAATTTTCTTAGTTATTCACATCTACTAAGCAACACAACAGAAATATCTCAAGTATATATATACTAGGGTGTGCCCGTGCCGATGGCACGGCGATAAATTTGTTCCCGTGATTTTTTGTACCCGTATCGCGACATGGCAATAAATTCATCCCGGTCCTAATTTTTCCCGATGCGTTTTTGTTATCGACCTATGAAATACCGACACACATAAGATTTATATGATTCATATAATTGATTAAATAGTAGACTTTTGCGCTTTCTTTAGATTTAGTATCTCATGTTCTTAATTGTGTTTATCACTATTTTTTTTAGTATACTACTTTTAATGTAATCTCCTTAAAACTTAACCCCACTTTTGTCACACATTTATTCGGCACTAAAAATGTCCCATTCATTACAAACTCGTTAGTTTCATTCACTCACTATTTAAAGTTCACTCATAACTTTATAAACAATGATTTGAAGTGTAAATACAATCTCTTTATAACTATTTTACAATACATTTTTTATATATTTTAACAAAAGAAAAGTTTATAGTTGTAGTTTTTTTAAAATAAAAAAGTATTATAAAAAAATAGTATTTTTTTAATCAAAAGTATCTTTTTAATCAATAGTATCTTTTTAATCAATACGACCTTTTATAAATATGTTTGTTTAATTCAAAAGTATCTTTTTATAAATAAAAACTATTTTTTATGAATTAAAATTTGACTTTTTTTGAATTTTATTTTTTTAATATATTTATTTTGTAAAATATTTTATACCTTATTGATGTGGATTCCGTCAAGACAGAGTGCAACTGGAGTACAAAATGAGGGTACAAAACAGGAATCCATGTAGTATTACTCTAAACCACATAAAAAGATAACTCTACTCTCTAGTTATTACAAAATACAGGCAATTTTAAAACCAAAAAATGGGTTCAAAATCATTTTTTTACGTTAAAATACACTAAAACATTTTAACAATGACTTTATCTCTATGTTCTTCCTTTACATTATTCCACTTCATGAATTAACTTAGACAAATTTGGATCTGAAATATATAAAACAAACACCGAACATAATTAGGACTGTGAAAATTGGGGACAAAATTTGGAATAGATTTGGCACAAAAATCATACAAAACCCCAACAACAAAAAACATCGTACAAAAACCCAACCTCATCAAATCATAAAAAGATTTTCAATATAAAAACAAAAACTCAACACCAAAAAAAAACTACTGTCATCTTCCCCTAACAATCCTCTTGATGTCCCTTCCTCTTCATCGGCACAGTCACACTCTCAACCATGAAGTCTGCAAAAGCAAAGAGAACTTTTTGAGCCTAGTGATAGGTTTGCAGTTGAATTTTGATCCTTTAAATATAACTTTTTTACATTAAACTTTTTGGTTATTTCACAAAGTAGGATCAGTACTATTCTCTTATTGCATACCCAAAGTTGATTATTAAATCATAAGGAAACCATAAACTTGGGTGTTTAGAAGTTGTCTGCAACAAAATAGAGTATTATTATGCACAATAAATTTGGGTATTTAGAAGAAGGGGTAGCTCACAAATACCATTTAATAAGAAAATACAGTCTTTCCTATTTTTCATAAGGAAAAAAATGCAAATAAACGCATGCATAAACAAAAAAAAATTACCATTTTTTTAGAAAATATAGATGTAAAAGCACAAAAAAAAATAATGCTATTAATTAGCACACTACCAAAAAAACGCATGCATAAACTAACATCTATTAGAACACCTAATAAAACCCAAAGTACATGACCCAAAAAATCAAATGCATAGAGAGAGCGAATTAAAAATTAGAGAATACCTCTGACATTTTCAAATGCATAGAGAGCCAAATAAAAATTAGAGAATACCTCTGACATTTTACCAAACAGTAGCCGGATCTGCAAAATAGAAAAATGCAACGATTAGAACACATTGCACAAAAAATGATAGTGAGAGATACAAAGATGGAAAAAAATAAAGACACTACCTGTAAAAAGAAAACAAAAAATGAGTATGGTGTTACAATAGTAAAGAAATGAGTACCGTGTGTATTATATATTCACATCCGTGAATTTCATCTGGGTCCGTATTTGTCTATCAATGCCTACAACAAAAAATTTTAAACATAACCTTACAAACTGTAAAATAGAAATCATCTTCTAGAATCGCAAAAAATCTAAAGATAAAAACAAACCTCTTTATTAAGGGGGCTTTGAAGTACGAACCCATCGTAAAAATACAAACCCATAAAAAAAAATTCATATTGGGCCCCGAAACTCACCACCACCGGTAAATCTCCGGCAGCGGGTTTTTCCAGTTGAGGCACCGTTTGGGAAGCCGGAGATCTGATGGAGGGAGGGGTTTGGCCATTGAATCCGTGGAGAAAGATATTTAGATCTCAGACGGACTCACATGCTTAGATTGGTGGAGTACTTTCACCATCAGGAAAATCTGGTTTGGCCAAACAGTTCTCACTTTTTCTTCTTCATTTACCCTCCATCTTTTTACTCACGATCATCAAGGTGAGAGATCTAAGCGTGTCAGTGGGTCTCAACTGGAGACAGCAACCCCTCCCTCCATCTGAAATTAGTTCACCGTCAGAAAAATCTAGTTGGCACAACATTAAAAAATTTCAGAGGTCTAGAGGAAAGATCGGTGAACTACTTTGAGGGGTCTAGAGGTTGTCTGTGGGAACTGATTTATAATACAAAGAATAAACAAAAAAATTATGTGAACTTCTTTACAATACAAAGAAGAAGAAAAAAGTTAATACCCAAAACAAAAACGCAACAAATCTTCCCCTGTTGCAGGAGAGGGATGAGGACGTGGGTTTCAAGTTTCAACAGACCTTCCCTAAAACTAAAACACAAAATGAGAACCTTTTTGCAACAAATCTTCCCTAAAATGAGAACCATTTTGCAACAGATCTTCCCTAAAACTAAAATGTGAAGGAGAGGGATGAACACGTGGGTGGCGATGGATGAATCGTAGTGAGAGGGAGATGATGGGGGTGAGCTGCAGATTGAAGGGGGATGAAGGATGTGAAATGGTGAGAGATGTTTTCTCGAGCCTTGTGCTCTGTCCATGTCAGTATGAGGAGTAGTGCATGACTTTTATTAATTGTTCACGCAAGGCATGTACCCCACTTGCACCATCTTAAACCTTTACCTACATTAAATCACAACCGTTAGTTGATAAACACCAAACTCTCCAATTTTCGATCTGAACCATCAGTTGGGAGAGACCAAAAAAACCCTTATCCTTTATTATATATATATATATATAATTTCTCATATACAAATCAGGCACCCCACAAGGCTAGAACCTACGATGCCCTCAGTAACACCACGTACGTAAGGATCACAACTTCCGAATCACTCAGGAACCGCTTAAATATAAATCACACATATTGAAGGCGAACATAGTTCACACACCCACGGGTCATGCACATACCTACGCTCCTACGGTCAGTTGGCTTATCAACTCACAAATAAGTCATTCACAGTCCTATGTCCTTAAGGTACCAATCTAAATCCCCCCGAAGGCACACAAAGATAAGATGACCCTTTTTCGAAAACTAACCTCCCGTAATAGCAAGTATGGTAGGTATGTCATACACATAAGAAATCCATACACTAGGCATTCACACAACCAGTATATATATATACAATTTCAATATAGGCATACTCCTCCCCTATATATTAAATCTCACCCATAATATTTACGTTCCGGATATTCTACGTAATATTTATTTAACGCGACAAGTCTCGTCATACGGATTCGGTACCTATACCTATCCCAAGTGAATACTAGGTTTCCCATTTGTTCCTAAGGTTATCTCAGCAAATATATTTAATCCCTTAAATTATCTTTCATTCCACTTTCAGTCCCAAAATCGAAAGATCTCACATCGTCCTCACTCGGCAACCGTTCGTAATTATAACGCTCGATCCCATAAGTTATAACATTTTTTGATAATAACTAAGACCCTACCGACCTTATTTAAGTCCCACAATATTATACTAATCACCCTAAGAATCAACATCGGCTTTGGGATTTTCATTAAACCTTAAAGGGAAACAATTGATAAAAATCAGAAGGGGTCAATCGATCGAAGAGAAGAGGTCGATCGATCGATCGTCGATTGATCGATATTCTTGAGTTGATCGATCGATCGATCAAGCAGGTATTCGCCCAGAATTTCTTAACAGTTATGGGATTCTCCAATTTTACACCTCCAAATCATATTATAACGTCCCAAACTCCCCAAATAAGTATAATAATTCTTGGACCAACATTACTACATCAGTCTTAACATTCAAGATTCATCAAAACGACATAGATTATCGATTTCTTGGATTAAAAGTCATTAAAATACCATAACCCTAGTTTTTCCTCATCTCTTCAAAAATCATTAAAACCTTAATGAAATTTTGAATTTTCCTAACTCTTAGTTTATAATTCATTCCCTTATGATTCCAGAAGGTCCACTACATGCAAGCCTACCTAAATTCATGATTTAGTCCCCAATTTCATATTATCACAATTATTCATAATTTGTCTTCAAATCTAATTTATCATGTAGAAGATATGCCATAAATTTTGTAAGATAAATCACTTGCCTGGAAAAATATAGATTCTGATCCGAAGATGACGTTATTGGTTGTTTCCCCCTCTCTTTCCGGTCATAAATCCGGCGATGGTGGTGGTGTGTGGTGGTTTTAGCCATGGAAGCCTTTGGACTTCTCCTCTCTTCCTATCTAACTGTCGTTATGATCTATGGTTGTGAAAACCCTAAGGAAATCAAGTGTTGGCTGATAAATATCTCCTCATTTTCGTGGGTCACTATTCACTAAAAATGAAAATGACTAAAATACCCTCCCGGGTTACCGATTAGGCCTAAAAATGCCCTGGAACCCAAACTAAACCCCTGTCTAGTGTTTTCTGACTATGTCGACCCTTTCGGACACGTTGGTGCACTCAAAATTCTCATAAAGATGATATAAAAATAAAATACTTTTAAATCCATTAAATTGGATCCTGACACGACTCACACGTGCGTCCTAACTTAATTATCGAAACTAATGCATATTCGACTCACGACAATTTTAATAAATATAATAATCACATATTACCATAATCACTCGGTAATATTCAACAATATTTTAGTGATAAAATACTAAATCTCGTCTTGATAGCATTTAAATCCGAATAAATTTCCAATTAATTATCCCAAATCAATTTTATTAAATCTCATAGTTCAAAGAAATTTAATTTATTAAATCCCATAATTAAAAGCCATAAAAATACAGGGTATTACAATGTATACATTACGATAGTGAATCAGCGATTGGAAGGGCACATAATCACATGTATAACGGAAAGTCACGACATATTCGTCGTCGACACAATACCGTTAGATAACTTTTCTCAAATGGAATTATCTCAATTGACTATGTAAAGTCAAAAGATAATATATCGGATCCACTAACGAAAGGTTTACACCGAGAGCAAGTTGAAAGATCATCGAGAGGAATGGGTCCAAAGCCTATAAATAAATAAGAATCAATATAGTGGCAACCCAACCTAGCTGACTGAAGATCCCAAGATCTAGGTTCAATGGGAAAACCGAACTACGTTGTATTCAGTAAGCACTGGAGGATATTTAATCCTATCCATTCCAAATATGAGACACTGCATATCTACCGAGAAATTTGGATAAGTTATGCTTTTAATGGCATCTATATCTTAGTACGTCTAACTGGGGTATTGTAGGATACTCTTTATAGAAATCACCTACGTGAGTAAGAAGGGAGACACTTCTATGAGAATAATGAAAGGCATATTCTCTAAAATACTCACGGAACCAAGTGGTGTTCATGGCCAAAATGAACACAAACGTGAGAACCAACTGTGTTGAAGAATTTTTGTGTGAATACTATTATCTAGGTTTACAGAAACGGTTGACGGTTCAAGGACGTGAAGTCTACTGATTAACCAAGTAAACCCGATAGTATATCACTAAGGAAAGTTCAAGGCCACTGGGCTACTTCTCCCGATGCAATAAGTCTTCACTTTTACTCAACCTGTGTTTGCATCTGCATTAGCATTTGTTCTGGTTTATTTATAGCGATATGTCATTCATGTGGGGGATTGTTGGAAAATTAGACTTTAGTTGGAATTAAAAAGCTGTCCAGAATCTTTTGGACAGAATTTTGAGCAACTTTGAGCTCAAATTTAGGTGGAACCCACACTACGATAATTGTGAGACCATATACGAACGCGTTCTCCTCTGTAAGGAGATTAACGTAGTATATTCATATGTCCAATTTCAATAAGTTATGAATGATAAATATGTCCCCAAAGTGACTCAAAAAGTAATGAAAGTTAATGAATTGGGTATGCTTTAACTCTTGTCCCACATTGGAAGAGTAGTGAAAAAATGATGAGTTAATAAAACCCAAATGATGGACTAAGACTTGGATGCCTTGGGGTATCCCAACTCTTTGAAGGGGAGATGACCTACACTATGCATGTGTTGGGCTTGGGCCAAAAGCCCACACGCGCGCGCGCGCCGTCCGTCCGGCTTGGTTCGAGCTTGTAAAATTCTCCGACATTTTTGGGCCGAATTAATTAAACTTTCTGGGCTTTTATTAATTAATTAGGGAATTAATTAATTATTAATTAACTGTCACAGTTAATTGCCAAAGGTCAACAGATAACAAATTAACTATTTTTTATAGTTAATTTCGGTTTGACTGTTCCACAAAAGCTATAAATACAAACATTTCCCTCATGTTTTAAATGCTGTCAAAATAATCCTCCAGAAAAATTTCGAAAATATTTTTTGATCCAGAAAAAATATTTTTCATTTCTGCATATCACATCACTGTTGTGGTTGAGTATTAACACAGATTTGTGTTCGTTGGGATTAATTATTGATGTGTTAAATAATTAATTCGGGAAGTTCGTTCTATCTTGAGAGGCAATTATTCAATAACCGTTGAGCACATTGGAGGGAATAAATTTGCCTTAAGGAGACTGTTCTTCAGGGCTCGGATTTATCTTTAAATTCTGTTATTATTTCTGCAAATTCAAGTAAGTGTTAATTTCTGTAATTTACTTTTATTTCTGTAATTATATTAATAATTATAATTCTGTACTATTGTTTTCAATAAATAGTAAATAGTAGACATAACAATTTGCTCAAAATTCTGTCCAGAAAATTCTGGACAACTTTTTAAGTCCAACTAAAGTCAAATTTTCTAACAGTTCAATGATTATTATTTCAAATTTAAGGTATTATTATGTTGAGATGTGCGTTTTTTTTGGGTCAATTTTTTTCATTTAATTTTTCAGCCCCTAAATTTATGAATATTTTGTTAGTTTAATTTTTATGAGTGTTTAAATTAATATGAATGTTTAAATTAGTTTAATATGTCAGCCCCTAAGTATTAGTTTGCTCATTGTTGGTTTCTTAGGGTAATATTTTTGTTTCGAAGACATGTCTCAAGACATTGGTGAAGAAGAACAACGGGGTATGTGTGAATCTCAATCCAACTGCTTCAACTTTTTCTGAACATACTCTAAAATCCATGTGCTTACTTTGTGTATGTGTCATCTCCCACTGGTCCTTCGTCGGTTGGCGCTCTAGCAAATAAAGTAAAGAATTATGCATATTTGTCATGTTTTTATTCAAGTGTTGAGCTGCTTTGTACTTATCTTTTTTTTTGTTTCCTTCGGTCACGCCTCACTCTGTTAGACATGTAAATACTTATAGTGTTGAGGTTGTTCAAATTGTAAATAGTGCTCCTCCAAAGTATCGTCCCTCAAGCTCTATTGCTGAAGATACAGATTTTCCAACTTCTTCATTGGCCCTATGTTTAGAGATAAGTCTTGTTTGGGATGGAGTCCAAGGTAGTATGGAATATGTCATGCCACTTCCTGTAGCAAGTGCGCCGTTGAGTTCGGAAGGGTCGAAATAGGCAAAAAAGTCTACCCAAGGGTTTGATTTGGGTCTCGGGTCAATTGGAAGATGAAAGGACACCCCGAAGGGACATTTTAGTCATTTTCCTTGGGAGATGAATAGTACCTACGTTTTTTTTTCTTTTAGCTAACCTTGGAGACTTGTTATATATGTGAGTTTAGATTGTACGTAAGGTTCATTTCATCAAAACACAAAGTGATGTCTTTTGAGAGAGAGTGAAAAGACTGAGAGAGAAAGTGAAAGGTTATTTAGAGGAGAGGAAGAGTTGCTTGGCAAGGAAGAGTCACCTAGGGCAAATTAAGGAGACAACCACCATCTCTAGACCTTGCACCACCACCGGATAGTCACCAGAAAAAGAGGAGGGAGTTCTACACTTGTCTTCTCCAAATGTTCAGACCTACACATAAGGCAAGTGTAATTCTTACTCTATTTTGGTATTTATATTATCCATGTTAGCATAGGATTTTCTTTTGAATTGATGAACTTATGAATTTGGGATTAAAATGATTGATAAATAAAGTTTAATGGATAGGAAAATTCATGTAGTTGGAGATTTTTACACGTAGAGGCTATGGACATGCAAATGGATAGGTTTTACATGTAGAGGATATATATATGTTTATTGAAGATATGAAAATGATGATAGGTATTTCATGTAGATGAATCCTACTCATGTTGAATATGGAAATTTGATAATTTAGATATGAAATGATAGTTCTAAATCCTGGGTTTTTAATAGGTATAAAAATGAAGAATTGAGATCAATTGAAATTTTAAGGATTTAATGGGTTTGATGACGATACCCTTATGAACATATGGATTTGATGTTGCTCTTATGCGGAAATCACCCTTAAACATGTTAGAACAATGTTAGAATATCTGGGTTTTGGGTAGAATATAATCCATGAGGGTTTGGGTGTAAGATCACGAAGAAAAACGCAGAAAACTGAGGTTGAAGATGATCTGGAATGACGCTGGACATACTGTCGTTCGAACGAGATGCCATATCGTTTGAATGAGAATTCTGGGTTTCTGAAGAGATTCTAGAAATTCTTTTTAGCCCAAAAAAGTTTGGAGAATTTTATTTTAGCCCACAGTAGGTTCTGAATAGTTTTGGTACATTAACAAAGAGTGAGACACTTGGATTAATGTTGGGAATTTAAATATTGAATTAAGGATAGAAAATCATGTGAGTTAACAACATAATAAAATACGATGAATTATGTTTGAATAATTTGGTACATTAACAAGGTGTGAGGGACTTGGGTTAATGTTGGAAAATTATATTAAAGTGAGAAAGGCATTATGTAAGTGATGACTACATAATAAAGTACGGTAAAGAGAATAATCATAATTAATAAATACGGGTAGTATTGATAAATACAACGGGTACTTGGTATAGGATAAATTCCTATTATGATATATACAAGTCGAGTGTGTGCCTATTACTATATAGGATGAGTATATACCTATTGATTGATAATTTATGGGTATGACATACCTATGCTACTTGCTATCAATAGGAGGTTTGGGCGTAGAGGGCAGTCATATCCCGATGAGCCTTAAGGGGGATCTTTAACTTGTTGCCTTAGAACAAAGGACTTAGATCAGATTTCCATTAGTGAGAGCAATGGTATTGAACGGTATTTTGGGTGCGTAGCCCAAAGGCTTATGATTATGTTCACCTCCACTGTGTGTGATTTGTTAATTATGGTTCGTGGGACATACAGAACCTATGGTCCTTTATACAGTGACGAGATGCATTGGGACATGATAGCAGAGTATGCATGCACCGCAACTGTGTCTCGGGGTGCAGTATTGTTATATATAATAGAGTGAATGTATATATACACTTGTGATATTATTTACTGTAGGAATTGAGAAGACATGTTGAATAGTGAAGCTGGAATGAATTAAGTATGAGAACACTTAATTATATTAAATTGGAAAGAAGGCTTATCCATGATGAAAATAAATAGATGTATAGATATCTTTATCATACGTATTAAAAGTAGAATACGTGGGAAAGATATGGGTTATGGTTAGTTGGCATTGATATGAACTAGTTATCATGGGAATAGTAACTAGTATAGTTTTATGGTACATTAGGTGTGCACTCTAGATGGGAGGTGAGGATCTCAAGAGAGAGTCCGATAATCTAACATGTATACAATAATTGTTGAATATAACATTTATTCACTTTCTGTTTTCTAAACTATTTTTATATTGGGCTCTAACCCATTTTCTTACATATTCTCTTCTCTCTTGTATCTCCTAAATCATGTGTCCAACCGCTGAAGCACCTTATACTCTTGACTCACTTGAGTCTACATTGTATAAGTGCTTATCTATTTTGGAAATAGAGACAAAATTGAGTCCCCATCCTAGATACCAAAGAGCCTCAGACTCTTCAAATCAATTCATTCCTCTTGTTTGATTGATTAAGGTATATTCACTATCACTCACACACTTTAGAACTGCATACATTGTTCACATATTGTTTAAATTGTTTGTATGTGTGGTGTGTGTGTGTTAATTTCCATTAAAACAATTTTTTTATAATTTTTGGGAATTTATAATGATTTTAAAACATTTTTTTTCCTTAATTAAAAATGGGATTAAAAAGTTTTGGGGTCTTTATATAAATACTGGTTATTGTTTTTTTCCCTGAAATGTTCCCTTGGGTAAGAACCGAAAGCACTAGAGAAGTCAGGGTGTCTATGTAATTAAGTTTAGACCGCGTTTGACATCCGATGCTTGCCTTACACCTGTTGCTTCCCTATTGTATGTATATGTCTTTCTTCTAAGAGAGTAAACCAGCGTGTTTTATTAGCCCTTGGATTGAGTTAATCGACGATATGCATGTGTCCCTGTCCCAATCCTTGCGAACATCTCTCATCCAATCAGAAGTCTCATAACCAACCGCTTACCTTTAACCGTTGGATGGAAGTCAAGGTTGCTTGACTTAATCTCATCCTCGATTTGCCTCTACCTTATCGATCCTTCTCAGCCCCCTATATAAGGAGGGTAGCCCTCAGCCATTAGAAGACTTTTACCACTTCTTCATTTAGAGAGAGAAGAGATAAGAGAGACAATAAAGAGAGAGAAACCAGAGTTAGAAACCCTAACCCTGTTCATCCAAACCCTTTTGCAAACCCTAATTCGTTTATCAAAACCAGTTTTATACCAAACACAACCTTGGGTGTTTGAGAGTGGTTTGTTAGTGGTTTCGTGTTGTAACCTCTTCGTTTTAAGATCTTGTGTCCAACTTAAGCATTAAGCTAGATCTGCGTTTCTATTTCATAGATATTTTAGATCTGAGCATTTTATGTTACATTATACCTAGATCTACATTTATTATTTCTCGTCTTGAGAAATCTATTGTTGATTGTTTTATGTAAATGTTTTCATACTCAAAATCAACAATAACATTTTCTGTTTCTAGTTCTTTTGAAACAAGACCTTTGACCTAGTTGGAATCACACTTGGCGATTTTCAATTTCAAAAATCTTTTCAAAACTCTGAAATTGATTAAGATCTTAAAACGTCTTCTGATCAAGATAGGCGTGGATTCTGGGTTAATCTTAAAAGTCAAATAAGGTTCAAGTTTCCTAAGAAGAGAGAAACTGAAAATCATAGCATATAGATCTGATTTATAATTTACTAGGACTGTTTGATAAAAAAAGCGTGAGTGTGTGCATGCATGTGTTAGATCACCATCACCATCAGAAACACTTACACACTACAACACTGAAAGTGTGGGTAATAAGATCTTGAAATAAGAGTCGACGTAAAGACTGGAACAAAGTAAAGTTAGCAAACTGGGAGAACAACATCAACAATCAGAACTGCAGAAAAGTTAGAAGGACACCAGTGGATACATTCCTAAACTTGTATAGGTCTGATTTGTGTCCATGTGTGTTATATAGTTTGTAACTGTTATATTTTATTTTAGTGGATTTTTCTTTTTACTCCGTAGAGGGATTCGTGGATGTTTCCTCAGTTGGGTGAGGTTTTACCACGTTAAAAATCTCTTGTCATTAATATTTCTACATCTCCTCGTCTCATTCTGGTTAGTGTGCTGATTTAAAACTATATTAGTTTTGTTTTTCAAAACTAGTTAACAAATCTTGAACTGATCTCGTGCAAATTTTAAACACATATTGTGATTAAAAACTGATTTGATTTCTAGCAAAGAATTTCTTCAAAAAACCGTTCGGAGTTACTTAAATAGTTTAATCTTGTATTAAACGGCTTTAGTAACAGTTTTTCAATGGGTATCAGAGCTTTGGAAATCTTTTAAAAGATCTTGTGTTTCTGAAATTGTTTTCTTAAAATCAAAACAATGGACGAGAAAAATGAAAGATTTGGTAACTTGACCAGACCCCCACTCTTTGATGGAAACAACTTTACTTACTAGAAGGTAAGAATGGTTGCTTTCATATAAGGAACCTTGGGAGATGATGTCTGGGATATTGTTGAAAATGGTTACACTTATCCTACTAAACCAGCCACTGAAGGAAGTAATGAGAGGATTAAGAAAGCTTTAAGTGAGTTCACACAAGAAGAGAAACAAACTTCTTGAAACAATAACAAAGGCAAGAATGCCATCTTTATGTCAATAAATGAACATGAGTTCAAAAGGATCTCATCTTGTGCCACTTCTAAGGAAGCTTAGGATACACTGATCACTGCACATGAAGGTGACACTAGAGTTAAGGCTGCTAAAACTCAAATGCTTGTTCAGCAGTATAACTCCCTAATTATGTCTGATTCTGAAATCTTTGATGACTTCTACATGAAATTAACTAACATTGTGACCAAACTGCATGCTAATGGGATAACATATGATAGACATGAAATTGTATCTAAAATTTTGAGATCATTGCCACAGAAATTTGACAACAAAAGATATGCTATTGAGGAAATGTGAGATCAAAATCTCACTCCTGAATTACTCAGCAGTAAACTGCGAACTGTGAAAATGGAATTAGAATTTAAGAAACAAATGACTCAGTCCCATAGAAAACAGACTAGTTCAAACTTGAGTTTTTCCTCTAAGTTGATGAAACCTGAATTTACTATTCCCACTGATGATTCTGATGAGGAATGTGATATAGATAGTTTGGATAATCAAATTTCCTTAATGTCAAAATAATTTAAGAAAATTATCAAATTTAGAAATAAATTAGCAAACAAATAAGGCAAGCCAAATTATCTTATTCAGTCTAACTACAAACCTCATGAGAAAGGTCAAGATAAACATCACAAGGACATGAGACCCAACAAAGACTTCAAGAACAATGAGTATTTTAGATGTAGAAAACTAGGACACATAGCACAAGACTGTAGAGTGAAACTGAACACTGTCAATAAACATACTAGGGCCAACATTTACAAAACATGGGATGATTCAAGCGATTCTGAAAATGAGGAACCTGAATCTTCTGATTGTTTTGATCCTTGCATGTCTTTCTTTGCTAAAATAATTTACAATGATGATATGCCTATGTATGAGAATGATGCTAGTATCTCTACTTCTACTGTTATGAATCATGCTGCTACTTGTTTAGATGCTTTAATTTATGAGAATATTGTTAGTTCTACCACGGGGTGCGTGAGTCAAATGGAATGCGATAATGACGATGTCCATGGGTGCATGAGTTCAAGAAATGAATCCTTAGGGATCACTTCACACACGTCACTTAGTGATTCAGACATTGAAGATCTCCCTGACATTCACACTCTGTATGCGAAAACCCTCAATAAAATCACTAGACTAGAAAAGATAGTGAAAGATCTCACTAAGAATTGAAGACCTAAGTCTGATGGTTAAACTTAACACTGAAGAGTATACTAACCAATGTCTAACTCATGAAAATGAAGTTAAAACTTTTGATCAAAAATTAAAGAACTTGATTGAAGAAAATGAAACTCTGAAGAAAAAATATCAAGGGACATTATTAGAATTGGAACAATCTAAAGAAAAGACAACAACAGTTTTCAAAAAAAAATCTAAATTTAAAAATAACACAAACTGTTTTGATGGATTTGTTGTTGATTCCAAAACCAATTTTGATGATCGAACTGGAATAGGATTTTGCCCCAATTTGAAGACTCAAACTAACATCTTTGAACCAATTAAGTTTGTGTCAGGGGGCACAAGACCTGTAGAAACTTGTCCAGACTTTCATTCTCTTAAAAAATGAGTTTGACAAAAACCAATCTAAGTTTGATATTTGGGAATCAAGTTATTCTAAGTGTGAAAGTCAACCTAAGATTAAATATGTTTGACCCCCGATAAGGAAGAGTGATTCTGTCTTTTAAACTGTACTCCCTAGGAATAAAGTTAAAATGTTATGAAGCCTATGTTTAGAGACTTTCCTAAGGAGATACCAACTTCGAGCAACTTATTTTGCTCTTATTGTGATCTATATGGTCATTCCTTTGAAGGATTCTACTCTAGACGTGCAGTCAACCCTGTCTATAATTCTCCTGTGTACCAAAACTTTAACTGTTCTAGGAGAAGCCGTAACAATTATGTTCTTCATAGACAGCCAGATAAAAACTTTAACTATAGAAGGAGAAAGACTAAACCTAAAAGATCATGTCCAAGAAGGATTCCGAGACACTTTTCTAATCTCGTGTGCAAAACATTTTTCAATAGAAATTTAATGCTCGCAAATTTTATCAAGTGAGAGCTAATAAGCGTAAAATGAAAACAAGAGCTGTTTGGGTTAGAAAAGATGAGCTATTACCCCCGATGAAGTGTAATATTGTTATTACTGCTTTAAAAGCTAAACACACTCCATCTGGTTGGTATTTAAACTCTGGATGTTCAAAACACATGACTGGGGATGATACCAAACTTTTAAACAAAACCAGCTTTGTTTGAGGACAAGTTATTTTTGGTGATGGTGTTTCATCTCAAATCATTGGTAAAGGAACACTCCAAGAAGAAGGATTACCTTTACTTGAAATGTTCTTCTAGTAAAAGGTCTTAAGGCAAACCTACTCAGTATCTCACAATTTTGTGACTCAAATAAAATTGTCACATTTTCAAAGAATAATTGTAAAATTTTAAATGAGAAAGGTGAGTGCATTATTTTTGGACTCAGGACTCTGGACAATTGTTATACTGTTCAAAACAGTGCTGAGGTCTGTAACATTGCTAGAATGTATGACAATGAGATATGGCATAATCATATGGGTCACATAAATTACGAAAACCTTAGTAGACTGTCATCTCAAGAAATAGTTAGAGGTATTCCTAAGATCAAACCTATTTCTAATATTGTCTGAGGTTCTTGTCAAGAAGGAAAAATTGTTAAGTCTCCTCATAAGAAAGTCAAAGATATCCTTACCTCTAAACCTTTGGAGCTCCTCCATATGGACCTTATGGGTCCTTCTCGAACTGTTAGTCTCTGTGGACACAATTATATTCTTGTTGTGGTTGATGACTTCACCAGATTTACTTGGATAGCTTTCTTAAAGCAGAAATCTGACACTTTCCAAACTTTTTTGAAAATCTTACTTCGCATTGAAAATGAAAAAGATACTAAGTAAATAGAATTCGTAGTGATAGAGGTGGAGAAATCTTAGATACATGGGTTACAGAGTATTGTGACTATAATGGTTACAAACATGAATTTTGTGCTCCTAAGACTCCTCAACAGAACGGTATAGATGAGAGAAAGAATGTTACCCTTCAAGAGATGGCACGAGTTATGATTTATGCAAAAACTTTACCTAAATATTTTTGGGTAGAAGCTATTCGTACTGCGTGTCACATTATAAATAGGGTCTATCTTAGAAAGAATTATAAACAAATTCCTTACGAACTTTGGTATGGGAAAAAGCCCAATCTTAAGTACCTTAGAACCTTTGGTAGTACGTGTTATGTCTGCAAAGACAAAGAACACTTATCTAAATTTGAGACTCGTGGAGATAAAGCCATTTTTCTAGGATACTCTCCTAACAGTAGAGCATACCGTATCTATAATCTTCGCACTAAGACCTTAATGTAATCCATAAACGTTATTGTAAGTTACACTACTGTAGAAAGTAAGACTGGAGAACCAACTATTGTGGTAGAGTCTGAAAATATTTTAGAAAATGACTCTCCAGAAATAGATGATTCTTTACCAATTGAGACACCTGAAGTACCTAATTGGGTTTCTAACGATCATCCCATAGATAACGTTGTTGGTTACCCTAGTGAACCTGTGCGTACAAGATCTCAATTAAGAAACTTTGCTCATTGTGCATGTTTTGTTTCCCTTGTGGAACCAAAGAATGTTAATGATGCATTGAATGATCCTCATTGGATTTCTGCAATGCAGGATGAACTTCTTCAATTCGTCATTCATGATGTTTGGTATCTTGTACCTAGGCCTGATCACAAAAAGGTTATTAACACATGTTGGATATTTAAAAATAAATCTGATGAAAGTGGGATAGTCATTAGAAACAAAGACAGATTAGTTGCTCAAGGATACTCTCAAATAGAGGGAATAGATTTTAACGAGACTTTTGCTCCTGTTACTCGATTAGAATCTGTTCGTCTTCTCTTTGCCATAGCCTGCTGCTTACATTTCACGCTTTACTAAATGGATGTCAAATCTGCTTTCCTTAATGGAATATTGATTGAGGAGACCTATGTAGAACAACCAAAAGGGTTCATTGACCCTAAATATCCAAATCATGTCTTTCATCTTAAAAAGGCTTTGTATGTCCTAAAATAAGCCCCAAGAGCCTGGTATGAGCGCCTTTCCAACTTTCTCTTAGACAAAGGTTTTAAGAGAGGTGGAAATGGTTAAAACCTTTTAGTCAAACATTTTCACTAACATATCATTATAGCTCAAGTATATGTTGACGATATCATCTTTGGATCAACCTCCCCTAATGCAGTTAAATCTTTTTCTGAAATTATGCATAAACAATTTCAAATGTCTCTCATGGAGGAGTTGCAATTTTTCTTAGGACTTCAAGTCAAACAAAATTTAGAAGGATTATTCTTTTCTCAATCCAAATATGCATTAGAGATTATTAAAAAACTTGGCCTTGAGAGTGCAAAAGATGCTAAAACTCCCATGAGTACTAAAGTCAAACTGTCTAAAGATGAAATTGGAAAATCCATAGATCCAACCCTTTATCGTAGTATGATTGGAACCTTACTATATCTTACTGCCTCGCATCCTGACATTATGTACGCTGCTTGCATGTGTGACCATTATCAAAATAATCCTAAAGAGAGCCATTTAACGTGTGTTAAAAGAATCATAAAATACATTAAAGGCACTCTAAACTTAGGACTATGGTACACCAATGATACTCCTAGAACTATAATAGGATACAATGATGCTGATTGGGCAGGGTGTACTGACGATAGCAAGACCACATCAGGCGCATGTTATTATATTGGTAATAATTTGGTAGGTTGGAGTAGTAAGAAACAAAACTGCACTTCATTATCTACTGCTGAATCCGAATACATAGCCGCTGGCAGTTGATGTTCTCAATTACTTTGGCTCAAGCAAATGCTAAGTGATTATGGTATTAAAGAGGAACAATTACATCTCTACTGTGATGATCAAAGCGCGGTTAATATCTCTAAAAATCATGTTCAACACTCACGGATAAAACACATAAAAATAAGACATCACTTTATTCGCGAATTAGGTGAGACTAACGAATTAGAAATAAATTATCTTCCTACTAATTTGCAACTCACAGATATGTATACCAAACCTTTGGATTATAATAGGTTTATTTCCTTGCGTAACTCTATAGGAATGGTTTTTGCTGAATAAACTCTTGGATTTTCATAATTTTTCCCTTTGTCCATTTGAGACAAAATGGTTTGAGTCTTATGAGAATTCATTTATTTTGTACATATTCTAAAGAACTTGATCTTAGTGATTATTTGCAGAATTTTGTACAATTATTCTCTGTTATTTTCAACAGTTGTGTTAGGGTATTGAATTGTAATTAGTTGAGTTATGTAATTTTCTTTTCTAGGAAATGGGTAGATAGAATTTTTGTATAGGAATAGGGTTTTCCTTTTCTTTTTGTTTCCCTATGAGTCCAACATGACTCAAAAGAGATTTTGTCTCATATTTCCAAAGGGGGAGATTGAAGCACCTTATACTCTTGACTCACTTGAGTCTAAATTGTATAAGTGCTCATCTAGTTTATAAATAGAGACAAAATTGAGTCCCCATCCTAGATACCAAAGAGCCTCAGACTCTTCAAATCAATTCATTCCTCTTGGTTAATTGATCAAGGTATATTCACTGTCACTCACACACTTTAGAACTGCATACATTGTTCACATATTGTTTAAATTATTTGTATGTGTGGTGTGTGTGTTAATTTCCCTTAAAATAATTTTTTATAATTTTTGGGAATTTATAATGATTTTAAAACATTTTTTTCCTTAATTAAAAATGGGATTAAAAATTTTTGGGGTCTTTATATAAATACTGGTTATTGGTTTTTTTCCTGAAATGTTCCCTTGGGTAGGAATCGAAAGCGCTAGAGATGTCAGGGTATCTATGTTATTAATTTTAGACGCGCGTTTGATATCCGGAATTTGCCTTACACCTGTTGCTTACCTATTGGATGTATGTGTGTTTCTTCTAAGAGAGTAAACCAGCGTGTTTTATTAGCCCTTAGATTGAGTTAATCGATGATCTGCATGCGTCCCTATCCCAATCCTTGCGAACATCTCTCATCTAATCAGAAGCCTCACAACCAACCGCTTACCTTTAACCGTTGGATGGAAGTCAAGGTTGCTTAACTTAATCTCAGCCCTCGATTTGCCTCTACCTTCTCGTTCCTTCTCAGCCCCCTATATAAGGAGGGTAACCCTCAGCCATTAGAAGACTTTTGCCACTTCGTCATTTAGAGAGAGAAGAGAGAAGAGAGAAGAGAGAGAGAAACCAGAGTTAGAAACCCTAACCCTGTTCGTCCAAACCCTTTTTCAAACCCTAATTCGTTTATCAAAACCAGTTTTATAACAAACAGAACCTTGAGTGTTTGAGGGTGGTTTGTTAGTGGTTTCGTGTTGTAACCTCTTCATTTTAAGATCTTGTGTCCAACTTAAGCATTAAGCTAGATCTGCGTTTCTGTTTCATAGAAATTTTAGATCTGAACATTTTATGTTACATTACACCTAGATCTGCATTTATTGTTTCTCGTTGTTGATGTAAAAAATTAGATTATATCTAATTATTTAATCATAGATAAATAAAATGAGACAAAGAACTTTTAAAGTGGTTCAGCCTTATAAGAATGGCCTACGTCCACTGTTTCTGTTATTGCTGACTGTTTGGGAATTCTCGATTACAAGTTTTCTCAAGAAATTTCGGTCCCCTTATAATGAGGGTAATAAAATGTATTTATATCCCTAAGGCTATAATGTGAAAGGGTAATACATTCAATACTGTACATGTGAAAGGGTAATACATTTAATGCCCCTTAAGTGTATACATCTGAATGATAAGCATTTAATGAACAGTCAAACTGTTGGTTATCCTGCTATTAATGCTTTGTTCGAGGTGCAGCTCGGACCGCCTAAGCTGCTCGTACCACCTAAGCTGCTCAGTACTCAAAAGTTGATCGGTACTCAGAAGTTCCTCGTAAAGTTCTTGTTGGTCGGAGCGTTTGAGTTCCTCGGGGAAGTAGTGTTCCTCATTGTAGTATGGTTTCTCAGAGCGTCTGAGTTTCTCGAAAGTGTTTGTTGTTGCCACGTAGATTGCCACGTGTCTTCACTCAATTGGGCCATGTCAGCAGACTAAATTTGGTATCAACAGAAGCCCCCAATGTTTCATAGTTCGAAATTTGAGGAGTGTGGAACATTCTTTCTCGGAATATGGTAGTTTTAAATGGTCCTCCTGATTTTTAGGAGTGTTTCCTTTGTATTTATTTTTCCTTCCAAATTTGTAGAATCAGGATTTTTTTTGAATTTTTATAACTGCCTCGATCTTCGCGTACTTTTTGTCCTTCTAGCCACCGGTAGCGTAATCGTTTCTTTTTGTAATCATTAACTTTACCATTTCCCAAGATAAGGTATTTAAGCGTCACAGACAATCCCATCGTCTTCTACTTTTTCAAATTTTTATCTTCGAGTTTTCCATTGTCTTACTCTCTTGTGCGTTCATCCTTTTCATCGTTCGTTGTCAATAGATCCACTCTTTTTCTGTAAGATCTTCTTCCTTCTTCTTCATTTCCTTTATTCATCATGGTTTACCTTGTTGAATCTCTTGATAAATTTCGTTCTGATTTTTCTATTCCTTCATGGGTTGTTCTGGAGGAACTTTCTGAACCTTTCGATTATTTCCGTTTGCCTGAGGGACATTGGTTCCCCAGTCTCTTTAATGCTGAATGTGGCTTTTCTTTTCCGCCAAATCCTTTATGTCTGGAATTTTGTCAATATTTTGATGTTGTTTCTGCAAGAATAGCCCCCAATATATGGAGAATAGTTAATGGGGTTCATAGACTAAATCAAATTCATGGAACTCGCATAGGAATTCCAGAAATCATGTTTTGTTATAGATGGGTTGTTCGGTGATAATACTTTTTATTTAAAAACTAGATTTTTAAATAGGGTTTTAGTGATCAATCTCCCTGATGCCAATATGGACTATTTTGAGCACGGGGTTGTTATAAAAAATTGGCAACATGCTCCTTTATCTGGAGATGAAGTGTATCAGGGTCCTAGATGCCCTCCCTATGGCAATGTGATAGGTTATTTTTATTTCATTTTATTTATTTTGAGATTATGCTTCCTTTATGTTTGATAAAATGTGCCACTGATATTTTAATTTTGATTTATTTGCAGTTGACAACAAAAGAAAGTGTCCAAAAGAGGCAGACGTTGATATAAGGCACTTGAAACTTATCTGGAGTTTGCATCAGACTGTTGCCGATGAGCACATTATGTCAGCTTCATATTTGCTGCAGTACAAGAGTTACACCTCCTCTTTCACTACTCGTCCGGTGATAAGCGACGCAGAACCAATACCAGCCTCTACAAGTTCTTCGCCTGAATCACATATTCCTTTGAGTGAAAGGATGAAGAAAAGAAGACCTCCCACCATTTTTGAAAAACTTTCCTCTGGTGTTGGAGAGGTAAAAAGAAGTAAACATGATGTCCCAGAAGGGACAAAGAAAATTGATGCAGCTCCTCCGGCTACTCCTGTGAAGGTTGCCGAGAAGCCTCCAGTGGCCCCGAGCAAGACTGATGCTCCAAAAGAAGTGATTGTCATATCACCGACCAAGAGTTCCTCCTTGGTCGAAACTATTCCTGTTCCCCCGGGGAAGCTGAAGAAAAGCTCCTCGGGTAATTTGGTTGAAACCATCTCTCAGCCCCCAACTACTGGAACTGGTGTTCCTACTTTTGTTCCCCCGAGCTCTGCCATGAGCTCGGTGAAGACTTGGATCATTCCCGAGATCCAAGGTATTGAAGAAAACCTTTCTCGGGACATGGTTAACTAATTTGCTACTCTCCATATTGCTTCTGTAAGTCTTATTGTTTTGAACTTTTCATCTTTCCCTTGTTATATCTGTCTCTAACTTACTTTCATTTTCTTTTCACAGTTGGTGAGCTGCTTTAATACAATTTTGAAGAAAGATGAAGCTATTAAAGCTTCAAGCTCCTCATCTGGTGTGGAGGAAGCTCTGATGGATCTGACGCGGTCTTTGGAAGATTCTCATCAGAAGCATGATGCTGACAAGGCTGCTTAGGAGAAGAAACTTACCTCAACCGAGCAGGAGAAGGCTCAAGTTATTGAAGTCTCCAAGGGGTTGGAGAAAAAAATAAATGATTTGGAGAAGAAGAATAAAGATCTCGAAGGGAAGCTCAAAAATGCTGGGGAGCTTGAAAATAAGCTCAAGGTTGCTGAGGAGGAGTTGGGTCAACTTCGGGAAGTAAGTCGGCAGAAGGAGGAAGTTGAGAATAAACTGAAGGCTGCTGAAAATCTTCTGTCCGAGAAGCTTTCCTCAGAGAAGTTAAAGAGGAAATTGGCTGTGAAGAAATCTTTCAGCGGTGGCTGGGATAAAGGGTGGAACAAAGGCTTGGCTGCCATGATGTCGCAAGTCGAATATGGCAGCCTCAAATACTTTAGAGATGGGTGGGTCGCTGCTCTACAAGAAATGAAAGTTGATGAAACTTCTGAACTATTTCAGCGGCACATCCCTGGTCCCCCTCCGACTCCTGAAGATGAAGAAGAGGACGAAGCTGCCTCTGAGTAGTCTTCCATGGTGATGGGAGATCAAGTTTCTCATCCCCCAGCCATCCAGCCTACTAACGAGGAACTTCAGTAACTCGTTACTTCATCCGAGCAACTGCCAGCGCTCCCCGAGCAACTCTCTCTTCCCTTCGAGCAACATACCTCCTCGTCCCAGCCTCCCGAGAAAGTTTTGGGAGACAAGGAAAGGGTGTAGAGTTGTTCGGGTTTCTCTCTATTTTATTTTTCTTTGTCAAATGTAACCCTGAACATGTAACTCTGAACTTTATGATATAATAAAATTTGCACTTTTGTTTATGCATACTGTTGTTTCTCCTCTTCATGCTCTGTTGGTACTCTTATTGATTATTGTTTTTTCTTCCTCTACTAGTTTCTGGCCAGGATGGAATTATTGTCTGATCATGATACAAAGCTGTTATAGCAATGCAATGAATATTTTAAGGCTGGTCACACAGATCTGAGTGCAGCACAAATCGTCGACATCCTCGGCCAAGATGCTTCGGAACAGGCAATTAAAGCCTACCAATATTTGAAGTGTCTGCTCGATTGTGCAGTGGCCAATAATGTAGCTTATTATGATATGATTGAGGATCTCCAAGGCACTCTTGAAGAACTCCAGCAACAATATAAGGAATCCACTGCCCTTTTGCACGAGGGGTACGAGAAGAAGTATCAGCAAATCATTACCGACAAGGGATATGATAAACGATTTGCTGTTTACGATGTGAGGGAGAGGACTTTGAAGGCTGAGGTCGAAGATCACAGACAGATAGCTGAGTTATTAGGGCAAGAAAATAATAACCTGCAAAGAGAGGTGTCTCAGTTGAAGTCTGCAGCCTCCACCTCAAATGCTTTGATCCCAGTGACTGACGAGGGATTCTCGTTCTTGGAGGTCGAGAACGCCAACCTGAGGGATGAGTTGGAAACCTTGAAAAGAAATGGCTCTTCTACATCTTCTCGTGGACGAGCAAGAGCTCATCGGGGATGAGAAAGAGCTGCTCGGATTCCTGTCGAGGAACAGAGGACTCAATCTGCTCTAGAGAACCAGGCCTTCCAGCTGATGGCGAAGAACCAGGCATTGGCTGAGATGTCTAAGAAAATCAGGGACCTGGAAGAGCAGCTTTCTACGCAGAAATCTATCTTGGAGAATAAAGAACTCTTCATCAAAAATCTCCACGAGCAGTTGGAAAGATTAACGTATTAATTTCACAAGCAGCCCAGGGAGTTATGGATGGCTGGCTACAACGAGGCTCTCTACCACTTGGACGATCGTATCTAGAATGCAAATAATGAGGGCTACAAACAGGGATGGTTGAATGCCTTAGGTGTGCTGCAACTCGAACAGGGTCATTACCTGTGGGATTACCATAATCTTGGGCTGCTCGACCTACCCGTGCCACCATTCAATCTTGATATGAGTTGGATCCCTGCTCGGGCCATCCCTCGGTGTTTGCTTTCCAAATACCTCGGCGATTACAATGTCCATTCCAATGTTGAGATATCTCGTCCCGAGCATCTACTAAATCGACCATCCGTGATGAATATCAGGATGCTAAAAGATCTTAACTTTATAAATTCTCCTCTTGCTTTAAATGATCCACCTGCTGGCGAGGAACCTGTTTCAAAAGCAGAGGGGAAGAAACCAATAGAATAGGAATATTGATGTAATAAATTTGTATTTCATTCCTGATGTATTTTATTCTACATTTAATGAAATAATTTTATTTGCAAATCTTGACTGCCATTGTCTTGTAACACTTTACATCTGTGCATGTATATCTGTTAAAAAGATAACAATATTGTGTTATTTGTCGATCAACTTATTGTCGAGTAATTTGAATTTGTGGTAGTCACTTGGCAAAAATGATGTTTTGTTTCTCGACCAACTTAGTAGTAATTTAAAAAGTTATGAGTATCAAAAATTTTGCTCGATCACTTTCTCGTATTCATAAAATGTTTCCGACCAACCAAGGTCGGTAAATTTTCCTTTTCGACCAACTACAGTTAGTGGATTTTTCCTCTACGAGGAGCTTTGGCACTTTCTGGAATAATTTTACCTCTCGACCAACTTTAGTTGGCGTTTTCAAGGATACATTTACTTCCTAACCAACATAAGTTGGCATTTTTAGGAATAGTTTTACTTCCCGTACGAATACATTTACTTCCTAACCAACATGGTTGGCATTTTTAGGAATAGTTTTACTTCCCGTAGGAATACATTTACTTCCTAACCAACGTAAGTTGGCATTTTTAGGAATACATTTCCTAACCAACATAAGTTGGCATTTTTAGGGATAGTTTTACTTCCCGTAGGAATACATTTACTTCCTAACCAACATAAGTTGGCATTTTCAGGAATACATTTCCTAACCATCATAAGTTGGCATTTTTAGGAATAGTTTTACTTCCCGTAGGAATACATTTACTTCCTAACCAACATAAGTTGGCATTTTTAGGAATACATTTCCTAACCAACCAAGTTGGCATTTTTAGGAATAGTTTTACTTCCCGTAGGAATAAATTTACTTCCTAACCAACATAAGTTGGAATTTTTAGGAATACATTTCCTAACCAACCAAGTTGGCATTTTTAGGAATAGTTTTACTTTCCGTAGGAATAAATTTACTTCCCAACCAACATAAGTTGGCATTTTTAGGAATACATTTCCTAACCAACCAAGTTGGCATTTTTAGGAATAGTTTTACTTCCCATAGGAATACATTTACTTCCTAACCAACATAAGTTGGCATTTTTAGGAATAGTTTTGAGTAGTCCGAGATCTGCTGAGTAGTGTGTAGCACTAGTATTCCGCAAAAAATTTCCAATAAAGGGAAAGAACTGGGCAAAAGATTGTCACTTTATTCATACTGATGAAACTGCATTACATGAGAGTTTACATTACTGATAATATTTGCGCTGGTGCTCTCCATTCCATGCATTCTTAAACTCCTCACCTTCTAAAGTTTCTATTCTGTATGTCCCTGGTCGAACAACTTCTTTAACTCGGTAGGGTCCATGACAGTTTGATTCCAGTTTGTTGTGCTTTTGAATCACCTTCTTTAGCACATAGTCTCCTTCTTTCAAGTCACACTTCTTCACTCTCTTGTTGTAAAACAAAGTTGTTCGCTGCTGGTAAGCAGCATTTCTAATGGCTTCTTCTTCTCTAACCTCCTCGAGCATGTCCAAGTCTAACCTTCTCATTAAATCGCTAACAGGAGAATTGAAATTTAGTATTCTGTGTGTTGGGAGACCCAATTCGGTGGGTATAACAGCTTCACTTCCAAATGCTAACATATATGGAGATTCCCCTGTTGCTAATCGGGGAGTAGTTCGGTAAGCCCATAGTACTGATTGTAGCTCGTTGATCCAATTTGCTTTCGCATCATCCAGTCTTTTCTTTAAGCCATTCAGCAGCGTTCTGTTTGTCACTTCAGTTTTCCCATTACTTTGAGGATGGCCTGGTGCTGAATGGATCTTCAAAATATTTGACCGATGACAATAGGCAGCGAACTCCTCGTTGTCAACTTGTGTTCTATGGTCTATGATGAAGGCATGAGGGAGACCATATCGACAAATGATGTTCTTCCATATAAATTGGTACACCTTGTCGTACGTCATATCAATGAGAGGCTCATCTTCAACCCATTTAGTAAAATAGTCCACAGCGACCACGAGATACTTAAATCTTCCCCTGGTCGTCGGCAGTGGCCCAACCAAATCTATTCCCCATATGTAAAATGGCCAAGGGGAAGTAATGGGTGTTAATAACGCTTGGGGAGTTCTTCGGATGGAGGAGAAGCGCTGACACTTGTCACATTTCTTAGCATAGGCTATGCAATCAGCCCTCATCGTCGGCCAGTAGTATCCTTGAGTCATCATTCTTTGCAAAAGAGTCCGACCTGCTACATGGGCTCCACAGGACCCTTCATGAACCTCTTCAATCAAATCTTTCACCTCGGTGGGATGCACACATCTTTGCAAACCTGCTATAATTCCTCGTCTGTATAAAATACCATTAGTCAGTACATAACAAGCATCCTTAAACTTCAGTTTCTTGGCTGCAAGTTTATTAGTTGGTAATTCCCCTTTCTCAATATATGCCCTGATGGGATCCATCCATGATGATCCTAAATCGAGGGTAATAAAGTTCATCGTCAGATCTTCATCTATACTCCGACCAGCTAAAACTTCAACTGGGATTATTCTTCGTAGCTCGGTACGAGTAGCTGATGCTAATCGAGTTAGGGCGTCTGCTCTCGCATTCTCCATTCTTGGTATTCTGACCAGCTGAATAGCAGCAAATTCCGACACCAGTTCCTTTGCCTTTGCATGATATCTGATCATTAATTCTCCTTTAGCTGCATATACTCCCATCATTTGATTTATGACCAGTTGCGAATCACTAAAGACAATAACTTGTTCCGCCCTCATAGTTTTTTCCAAACTAAGACCTGCAATCATGGCTTTATATTCAGCCTCATTATTCGAAGCATTGAATTGGAAGCGTAGGGCGTATTCTATGTCGACCTCGTCTGGACTGTTCAAAACTATCCCTGCGTCACATCCTGTAGTGCAGGACGAACCATCCACATACAGACTCCATATAGTCAATTCCTCTTCAAATTGCTGATCTGACAGAGTTCCTCGGTGAAAAGTTTGTTGCTTCCTATCACCATCTCCTGATATTTCTTGTTGTTCGTCGATCATATTTTCTTGCCCTTTTACCAACCTAAGCTGGCCTGGGCTTGAATTTGATGATCCTGTAACATCTACTTGCCCTTTTACCAAGCTAAGTTGGTCTGGGCTTGCATTTGATGATCCAGTAACATCCACAGGTTGATCAGCGAGCAACTTTTGCTCCTCCGGGGTATCAGGATAGGTGAACTCTGCTATAAAATCTTCTACAGCTTGCCCTTTTAGCGATGATCTGGGTTCATAAACTATATCATATTCACCAGCCTTGGATATCTGATCTCTGCTCCTCGAAAGGCCTTACTTGTGTAGTAGCTTGGTTTTTGTACTCCATTCTCCACTCTTATCAATGTCGAACTAACTGCATTTTCAGACACTTCCAGATACAAGTATAATTTTTCTCCCATCACTGGCCTGGATAACAGTGGAGGTGTTCCCAAATACTTCTTCAAGTCTTAAAAAGCCTTTTCACATTCATCATTCCACTCAAAAGTTTTTCGGAGCGTCTTGAAGAATGGAAGGCAGTGATCACTTGCTCGCGATACAAATCTATTGAGTGCTACTACTCGTCCTGTAAGACTTTGTACTTTTTTCTTCGTCGTTGGGGATCGCAGCCCTAACAGAGCTTTGATATTTTCAGGGTTAGCTTCAATGCCTCGCTGATTGACAATGTACCCGAGAAACATGCCTTCTCGTACTCTAAATATGCACTTCATCGGGTTGAACTTCATTTGATATTTATCTAGTTGATCAAAGGTCCGGTTTAAGTCAACTAGATGATCAGCAGCTTTCTTGCTCTTTGTCAGCATATCGTCAATATAGACTTCCATATTGCAACTGATTTGTTCTGCAAACACTTTGTTCATCAGTCGCTGATATGTTGCACCTGCATTTTTCAAACCAAAAGGCATAACATTATAATAATAAGTTCCCCTAGGGGTAATGAAAGAAGTACTCTCCCTGTCTCCAGGTTTCAATTTAATCTGATTGTAACCAGAATAAGCATCCATAAAGCTCAGCAGCTCGTGTCCCGAGGTAGCATCCACTAGTTGATCAATTCGGGGCAGCAAAAAATGATCCTTTGGGCATGCTTTGTTGAGGTCAGTGAAGTCTACACACATCCTCCATTTGTTGTTCTTCTTCTTCACCATTACCATATTTGCTAACCAGTTTGGATATTTAACATCTTCAATAAAGCAAGCTTTCTGGAGCTTCTCGACTTCCTCCTGTATAGCTTGATTCTTCTCGGGACTGAATACTCTTCTTCTCTGCTTCACAGGTTTGATCTCCTTATTCACATTGAGTTCGTGACATAAGAAATTTGGGTCTATCCCAGGCATGTCCTCATGACTCTACCCAAAAGTTTGCTTTCTGCTTCTTAGCAAAGTTATCAATTCCTGTTTTAGTGAGGCTTCCAACGACAAACCTACTTGAGTAGTTCGTTCAGGGTGTTCGTCGTCCAGGATGATGTTTTCATTAGCTTCCACCACTTGACCCTTCACGAGTTGCGACTCATCTCTAGGATCCAATGTTTCAATTTCTGCACCTTCATCCACTTGATAGGTGGTGGTCTTTTTCCATGATGCCTCCATTTCCTCTTGATCGGAGGATGAATAATAGCATTCCCGAGCTATATTCTGATCACCTTTCACAACTCCTACTCAAACATTTGTTGGAAATTTTAGGCACTAATGTACCGTAGATGGTACAACCTCAAACTTCTTCAATCCTACTTTTCCCATGATGATATTATATGATGATTGAACATTCTTATCCATCACGAAAAAGCGTATTCTTTCTGTCCGACAAGCAGGCCACGTACCAATGAATATGTCCAACTTGATCGTCCCAAGTGGAAATACTTTCTCGCCAGCAAAACCATGATAAGGCTCCAGTTGAGATAGCTTTATATTTAAACTGTCGAAGCATGAGTAGAAGATGATGTCTGCCGAGCTACCATTGTCGACCATTACTTTTGAAATCATTACCTCCTTCATCCTCATTTTGATCACCAATGGGTCATCATGAGGATATAGAACACCTGCGAGGTCATTCTTTGAGAAACCAATGACCAATTTCTCTTTGTTCACCTTTATCGAGCGATCCTCCTCAGCTAGATTTATTCATTGAATGTATGAGAAAGCTTGAGCCTCACAGAGGTAAGCTTTTCTCTCGGCAGTAAGGTCTCCTCCTCCTGTATCTCCACCTGTAATAACATTACAGTTAAATGACCCAAAGCGTATCGAAAATACCTCACGTTCTGGATGCCTTGGTCTCTTGGGAAGATCGGGATCATCTTCTGGATCAACTTCATGGTGTCTTTTCTTATTCTCCTTTGCTCGACGAGGAGATCTAGACCTCTCTCTTGATCGGTCGTTGTTTATTTTATCATTCTTCCGATCAACATACTTTGCCAGTTTTCCTCGTCTGATGAGTGTTTCAATCTCATTCTGAAGAGCTATGCAATTTTTGGTCATATGGCCATGATCTTTATGAAACTCGTAATATTTTGCCTTATTCCTCCTGTCAGGGTCTGCCTTCATTTTCTCTGGCCAGCTTAATTCCTCGTTGTTCTTGATTTCTTCTAGAACATGGTTGATGTCTTTCTTCAAAGGAGTATAATTATCAAATTTCCTCAATACTTCCCAAGACGACCTTATTTTTGAGTGTTTGTCATTACCATTGTTCTTATGCTCTTTCTTCTTAGCTTTATCACCTTCTACCTTGGTTTCTTTAGCATCCATATTCTTCTTCGCAGCCATAGCCTCCTCGGCATTCATAATCTTGGCCGCTTTTCCCATCAGATCTGACATGGTTCTAGGTGGATCTTTGGCCAGAGTGTAGTACAACTTGTTGGGCAGTAATCCACTCATCAAGGCGGTAATCGCTGTCTTTTCCTCATAGTCAATGACTTCGAGCTTCTCGTTATTAAAACGAGTTATATAATCTCTGGTACTTTCACCAGTTTTTTTATCTAACACTTAATAAATGCGCTACTCGTTTAACCGGCTTTGCCCCAAAACAAAAATTCCCAATGAATAACTCGGCTAGTTGAAAGAAAGTTGAGATCTTACCCCGAGGAAGATTATTATACCATATTTGGGCAGATCCGATAAGAGTTCCTGAGAATGCTCTACATCTCATCTCATACGGAACATCGTAGATGTCGGCTGCAGCTTGGTATTGTTCTATATGTAGGACAGGGTCTGTCTTTCCATCATATTTGGGGGTCACAACAGGTGCTTTGAACTTTGATGGTGTTGGAAAATCTACAATGGCCTGAACAAAAGGTGTTCCTTGAACAAAAGTTCGTTGTAGAGGGTTCTTGGCCTTAGCCATTTCCCCTAATATATCCTCCAGCCTTTGAATAGAGCCTTTCCACGTATCGTTTCTTTCCTCGGGCCTGTTGGTTCGAGCAACTGATCGCGTTGATGTGGCTTCCTGGGATCTATCTTGACGAGCAGTTTGTCACGACTGGGCAGATCCTTCCCTTAAGTCTGATGGTCGTCGAAAACTCCTCGATGTAGCTCTAGGAGGACTTTTGCTCCTCCTAGGACCTAATCGATCAAAAGGAGATACTATGCTTAATCTTTCTAGCGCACTAGTCCTTTCTGGAGAGAGGGTGATACGTTGTTCAGTATCTGTGGCTCGTACCGACGAAGTTCGTCCAGGTTGATAAGAAAAATCTTCAGACTCCTCAGTACGATATAAATCAGTACGCCTAGTACGTGAAGAGGGTAAACGAGTATTTCTTTGAATACTTCGCGATTCTGAATGGGTTAGTGCACCGCCATGGAGGGTTCGTATGAGTTATCGCATCATTTCTTGCATGACTGTCTGGCCCTGGGCCAGATTTGTCATTATTCCAGCCAGATCTGGAATATTCGGCGGAGTAGATGGATTTGGAGGGCTTCCAGCATTTCGATGGCTGGGTTCTGGAATATCAGCCATTTGTGATGAGTTATTTTTGATGAAAAATGATATTACCAGTCGTTTCCCACAGACGGCGCCAATCTATTGATGTAAAAATTTGATTATATCTAATTATTTAATCACAAATAAATAAAATGAGACAAAGAACTTTTAAAGTGGTTCAGCCTTATAAGAATGGCCTACGTCCACTGTTTATGTTATTACTGACTATTTGGGAATTCTCGATTACAAGTTTTCTGAAGAAATTCTGGTCCCCTTACAATGAGGGTAATACAATGTATTTATAGCCCTAAGGCTGTAATGTGAAAGGGTAATACATTCAATACTGTACATGTGAAAGGGTAATACATTCAATGCCCCTTAAGTGTATACATCTGAATGATAAGCATTTAATTAACAGTCAAACTGTTGGTTATCCTGCTATTAATGCTTTGTTTGGGGTGCAGCTTGGACCGCCTAAGCTGCTCGTACCACATAAGCTCGGTACTCAAAAGTTGATCGGTACTCAGAAGTTCCTCGTAGAGTTCTTATTGGTCGGAGCATTTGAGTTCCTCGGGAAAGCAGTGTTCCTCGTTGTAGTATGGTTTCTCGGAGCGTCTGAGTTTCTCGGAAGTGTTTGTTATTGCCATGTAGATTGCCACGTGTCTTCACTCAATTGGGCCATGTCAGCAGACTAAATTTGGTATCAACACTCGTCTTGAGAAATTTGTTGTTGATTGTTTTCTATAAATGTTTTCATACTCAAAATTAACAATAACATTTTCTGTATCTAGTTCTTTTGAAACAAGACCTTTGACCTAGTTGGAATCACACATGGCGATTTTCAATTTCAAAAATCTTTTCAAAACCCTGAAATTGATTAAGATCTTGAAATATCTTCTGAGCAAGATAGCCGTGGATTCTGGGTTAATCTTAAAGGTCAAATAAGGTTCAAGTTTCCTGAGAAGAGAGAAACTAAAAATCACATCATATAGATCTGATTTGTAATTTACTAAGACTGTTTGTAAAAATAAGCGTGAGTCTATGTATGCATGTGTTAGATCACCATCACAAACACTTACACACTATAACACTGAAAGTGTTGGTAATAAGATCTTGAAACAAGATTCAACGTAAAGACTGAAACAAAGTGAAGTTATCAAACTAGGAGAACATCATCAACAATCAGAACTGCAGAAAAGTTAGAAGGACACCAATGGGTACAGTTCTAAACTTGTATAGGTCTGATTTGTATGCATGTGTGTTATATAGTTTGTAACTGTTATATTTTATTTTAGTGGATTTTTCTTTTTACTCCGTAGAGGGAGTCGTGGATGTTTCCTCAGTTGGGTGAGGTTTTACCACGTTAAAAATCTGTTGTCATTAATCTTTCTACATCTCCTCATCTCATTCTGGTTAGTGTGTTGATTTAAAACTATTATAGTTTTATTTTTCAAAACTAGTTAACAAATCTTAAACTGATCTCGTGCAAATTTTAAACACATCTTGTGATTAAAAACTGATTTGATTTCTAGAAAAGAGTGCCTTCAAAAAATAGTTCGGAGTTACTTAAATAGTTTAATCTTGTATTAAACGGCTTTAGTAACAGTTTTTCAGTCGCAGGGACGCCAACCATAGAGAATTAAGATTTTTGATGAGCTATGGTTTGTATGAAGTTTTGGACTTTCTTTAGACGCTTTGATATTCATTGATTCATACTCTGTATTTGATCTTTCAATTAGGTCATGTCGCCCAAGACGATTTAAGTATTTGCATTATATCCCAATCAATTAATGTATTTTGTCAGTTTTTTTTATACATTTGGATATATTGGAGTTTATTGTATTGAGATATTTAACTGGATATTTTTATTCCAGTTGCATTGAATTCAGTTTTGATATTACTCAGTTGTTATTCATTGTGTGAATGGATTGTGTTAAATGGTTTATGCTTTAAAAATGGAATTTTTAATTATATTAAAATTTAAAAAGTTTAACACCTGCTTAATTGGATATTAGGTGAAAACAAATAATTTTTTCGACAGTGGTGCTAAGAATGAACCAACTGTAAAGTCTATTTTAATTGGGTATAGGACTGATCACCCAGTATTTAATTGAGAGGGGTGTTAAAATCTTCCCTAAGCATGCATTTAGTGAATATAGAAAGAAAAAAATTAAAGCAATCACATAACGACTGATGTACAAAGATAAAACCAAATAGGAAAAACCTCAAACGTCCCAGCAACACAAAATTCACTATGGTAAGGAATTATACAAGGACGACGGATGACTTACACAACCAACTCGACTCCTTAAAGCCTTAATGCGCCTATGTTCCTTCGACCTTCTACACAATAACATGCACTAGTCCACTCGCACACTGCCACAATGTATGCTCCTCACACGCATCAGTATCAACTGACACATACTCAACAACCGTCAATGGATTGAATATAGAGTCCACCGCTTCAAACTGCCACACACATGAAGTCCACTACATGTAAACAATAAAAAAGCATAAAGTCCACCGCACGAAATGATACTCAACGATATAAAGAGTATATAACTTTTGTGATAAAAAAAGATCTTAAACAAGCATATATAAATGAAACTTGAATCTCAAATGGTTTGGGCATAAACTAGGGTTTGGAGGCACAAGATTTAAAAAATAATTTCACAAAGACATATTAATAATTTTTTTTGCTAGACCTCCTTTTAATAGGAAACACGAAATTTGAGGTGGCATAAAAATCGAGGGCTCGTTCAAACAGAAAAGAAAGAGTCGTTCGAAAACTATTCATTATCTCGTTTGAACAACATTATGAATTCCATTTAAAATGTTCTTCAAATGTTCGAACAGAATTTTCAGGCAAAAAGAAAATTCCCGTTTGATTCTTGTTAGAAGGTTGTTTTAAGCACTTTTACGTTATCGTTTTTACGAATTTTACATTATCATTCGAACGACAAAATACCTCATTCGAACGAACAATTAAATCTCGTTAGAACATGTTGAAATCTCGTTCGAACGACTTTTCAGAAAAAAAATATTTTTTTCTTTAAAAACCTTTTTTCATTTAAAATGGCCTCTAATATTTTATAAAAGCAACTCCCAGTGAATATCCAAGAATAAAAAGAATAATGCGCATTCATACCTCATGAGATCCATGGACATTGAAGAAGAAACGTGGCACGAGACACGACACTATGATGTAGACATTTTAACTTAGCCTTTATGGTCTTCAATCATGCAAGTACTATCCTACAACTCAAATGATTTTCTCCAAACGGAATTAAGCCAATACACACAAAATGACTATTGAAAATTTGTCCTTACAAACCTCCCCCTTGGCTATTCCGAGAAAAAACACAAAAACAAAACCTATGGGCCCTCCAGATCTCTCAAAAATTAATTCCAACCCCAAAACAAAAAAAATATAGACACAAACTTCGAGTAGATTCACTCTTGTGAAAACTTTATCGCATCGTTGCAAACTACACACGTAACATGTCTTTCAATTGTAAAGAGAATATATAATAATATAAATCCGCATATGAAAACCTTCCCCTTTATCTAACATTCTTCACCTACGATAAAACGGGTTCCCTTAAGGGAAAAAATATCTCTCACCTCCCTGGAGTTAAAGAGTTGGATACTATTTATTACCTTTTTTGTTCAGGAGTAGGCAAAGAATAAGGTGTACAATATAAACAAATGATCCTCATAATGCAACACATGTTAACATAAAGGAAAACAAGCGATATCATGCAATGATGTGAAGTAAAAATATACAACGACAAACAAACTCGACAACATAAGCATAAAAAATCCAAACAATGAAGAAATAATACCAATTTTTATGAAGAAACTAAAACATAAGATACCATTGTATGCAAGCAAAAAAAGATATCAATATGGTCATAAAACATGCTAATTTGAATCGAAGATGAAGCATATAAAAACATGGATTAAATACAAGTGCAAAGACTAAAAAATAAACATATCATACAAACACACACATACACGCACGCACACACACACACACACACACACATATATATAGGAGAAGGCTCACCTACATCATGCTTTATACATCATCCATGCATCACGCTTAATTACAGGCCCTCAAAGACTTTGTTTTTTTCAAATTTTATATTTTTCCCTTGAAATTAACCTTCTAATCAACCCATATGCAAAAAATTAGGTCAAAATACATTTTGTAACTATTTTAAAAAAATCCACAAAAAACTGCTAAAAATACCTTATTTATAAGGGTCTGCGCCAGCAGTTTTTTGTGAATTTTTTAAAAATAGCTACAAAATGTATTTTGACCTAATTTTTTTCATATGTGTTGATTGGAAGGTTAATTTCAAGGAAAAAATATAAAATTTGAAAAAAAGGTTGTCTAGGGCCTAGAATTAGGTGTGATGTATGGTAGGATGTATAGTGCATGATGTAGGTGAGCCTTCCTCTCTCTCTCTCTCTCTCCCTCTCTCTTTATAAAGAGAGAGAGAGAGAGAGAGAGAGAAAGGCTCATATACATCATGCTTCCCACATCATACATAAATCACACCTAGTTCTAGGCCCTAAAAAACATTTTTTTCATATTTTTTTTTATTTTGTCCATGTAGTTAAGCTTCCAACTAATACGTGTTTAAAAAATTAGGTTAATATACAATTTATAGGTATTTTTTAAAAATCTAACAAATAACTACTAAAAACACCTTATTTATAAATGTCTGCACTCGTAGATTTTTTTAAAAATAGTTAGAAAATGTATTTTGACCTAATATTTTGAACACGTGTTGATTGAAAAGCTAATTTCAATAGAAAAATAAAAAATTTGGAAAAAAGGTTTCTTAGGGCCTAGAACTAGGTGCGATGTATAGAGTGTGATGTAGGAGAGCCTCTCTCTCTCTCTCTCTCTCTCTCTCTCTCTCTCTCTCTATATATATATATATATATATATATATATATATATATATATATATATATATATACATATATCAATGACACACATAAGTACATATAGGTATAAAGACCATAAAAAGACACAAAACACATAAGTTTTTCACACTTGTACATTATCATTGTGTCTAAACCAAAAGTGGTATGAAGTGAAGGAGAGTGAAATAGAAACAAAATAAATATGATGCAATTATCCAAAATATGTCCAACGAGTTATATTTGACCTCATTAACTTATCAAACTTCGGTTAAACCTCAAGTAACAAATAAAGAACTCATAAAGGACAAATGTGAACAATTCACACTAGCCTATAAAATATTAATGATTATTAGATTAAGAGCTTCAAAATAATCCAGAAACTCGGACTCATTATACAAACTAATTTTTTTTCAACTTATAACACCCTAAAAATAAACGTATATCACTTTTTCTCATTTTTTATCCCGAAGATATAAATTTTGAAGCATCAATAAAACACAGACTTAGCAATGTATCTTTTCTTTTGCCTCTCTTTTCTTTTAGGCATTAATAATAATGACCTTTCACGCAAGGAAGATTATCTCCCTTCATAGCACTTTCCGATTGCACCCTCATATCTCTCAAGAAAAAAAAACTCTCGGGCAATGGTTATTACATGCAAAACTTGCCCATATATATATATACAGAAAGTCTCCTATAATGACTCCTTATGGTGCAGACCCTGGTACATACTATTTTTTTAAAATAGTAAAGAAATGAATTTTTTGATGAAACTTCATGGATATGATCTCCACGGTGAGAAGAACATCTCCAAATTTTTTTTCAAAAAATTCATTAAAAAAATCGTTGAGATGAGGTGATATGTAAAAAAAGGGTATAAATATGTATTTTCAACCGTTGAAATGCTGGGTCGGCGCCAGCTGCTTTATTGACTGAATTTTTTGATGAAACTACATGAATATGAACTTCTCACTATCGAGATGATATCCATGAAGTTTCATAAAAAAATTCAATCGAAAAGTGGGTGAGATGATCGTCAATATTTCAACGGTCGAAAATGCATATTTATATTATTTGTTTACATATCAAATCATCTCGACAATTTTTTTATTGAATTTTTGATGAAAAAAATTGGAGATGATATTCTCATCATGAAGATCATATCCATGAAGTTTCATTCAAAAATTCATTTTTTTACTATTTAAAAAAAATGGTATGTACCGAGGTCTACACTATAAGGAGTCCTTACAGGAGAGGGTCTCTCTGTCTCTGTCTCTGTCTGTCTCTCTCTCTCTCTCTCTCTCTCTCTCTCTCTGTATATATATATATATATATATATATATATATATATATATATATATATATATATGTATGTGTGTGTGTGTGAGACAAGATTGATAGGATACCACATCACTTAGCTCATGCAACATACGCAGTTAAAATTCATGATATCTCGTGCAAGTGTGTACGGAGGCATATACAAAGTGAATCCATTAAGCAAATCAAAGTCGAACAACTCCATAAAAGAATCAGTATAATTAATCCTAAGCGTTGAAAATCATTATCAAATGTCCTAGACATATGAAAACATGGAACGAATGGGATTAAAATACATAGATATGCCACAAAAAATGTGTAAAACAAAACTACACTAAAAATAATTATTTTTAGTTTTTAAACTTTTTCCAAAAAAATGACACAAATTTCAAAAACAACTCAAAAGTCAAACAAAATATTTTATATTTTTCTCAATAAGACCCAATAATAAGTAAAATTAAAATACAAATGACAAACCTCATATAATTAGCAAGAACATATAACATGAATCACAAAATCCAGAGTATGAGAAACATGCAAACACAATCAACCATTAGATTTAGGATGAGAAATATCATGTGCAAGCATACGAGAATCAATAAGTCTAACATTTAATGCCTCCAAATCTGATTTCCTAACCTACATCAGTGTAATGTGATGATATTGGGTTTGGGAAACCTTGGTGACACTAAAATTAGACTTTCTAGGACCTTTTCGAAGATCATAAGAAAAACGCCTAAGGTGACCTTTTTACCACAATGTGTGCACATGTAGAAATGACGAGGAATGTTACCTAAGGGTTGACCTTTTCTACTATCCTTGGGGGTGGTTTAACCTCTCAAAATGTTCCTATTGGCTTTATTAATGGAAGCATCGGGATCATCAAAGATAATTTAAAATTGTCATTTTTTATTTGGACGGTGCCTAGCATCTTATCCAATTGTTCCAACCTAGATTACATATCAAATTTGACACAACTTAAGTCTCTTAATCTATCTTCTAGATCCTTAATCCTAGACTTAAGAAAATGATGAGGCTCATAAAAAATAAGGAGTCCTTTATCAAAATCTCCATCAAACCACAAAGGTTGTCTCTATCCTTCTCAATGAGTACGAGCTTCTCCTTAAAAGTTTTCACTACACCAAAAACAACAATTTGGCACACCCTGATCTTAAAAATATGGAACAGTTTTAAACTGTGCCAGATTCTGGCACGGTTTAATGACAATCTGGCACACTTTAAAATAGTGCCCAAATTTGGCACTGTATTAAAGTGTGCCAAAATTGAGTACACTTGATTAAAATATAAGATCCAAAAAAATCATTTTGTTTACTTTCCCTATTCTCTTTCCTCCCTTATCTTTCAATATCCCGCTCCCCGTCTCTCTCCCTCCCCTCACCCGCTTATCGGCTCCAATATCACACTCTCTCTACTACGGCATCCAGTCACTCCGTCCGGCAAACCTCCGGCCATCGCTCTACTATAAGTCGCTCGCGTCCGACAAACCTCCAAAATTTGCATTATTTATTTTTTCTACAGATCCAACCTAATTTCACGCTACCGCAGTGGAAGTACCCGCTATTGGAGCTCGAGGTTCCTCTACCGCAGCTAGTCTGCTCATCATCCTGCCCGCCCTCCCCTCATCTCCTCATCCAAGATTGTTCTTATTGTTCATCACCTCGCCCACACCTCATCAACCTGCCGCCGCACAAGATAAAGGTAACTGTTGTTCCTGTTGTTTCTTTTGAGATTTGATAGTTCCTTATTCTAAACTAGGTTGAGATTTGTTCATGTCGCCCAATGTAACTGTTGTTCTTGTTGTCTCTTTGGATGTCCTGTCGCCCAAGGTTTGTTTTACATTTGTTTGCTTCAAGTAAAACCTAAGTATTAATAATGTATTTGTTTGCATTTTTTGTTTGAGATTTGTTTGCATTTGTTTGCATTTTTTTAAGATTTAACAGATTAATTGTTGTTCATGTTGAGATTTTTTTAAAGCTTGCGTTTTTTTTTAGATTTTTTTAAAGATTTAAATGTTGTTCGTGCCGCCCACTATTAACTGTAATTTTTTTTAATAAAATTTGTATAGGTAAAAATGAGATTCAAATGAATTTTTTGTTTAAGATATATTTTTGGAGTTGTAAATGAATTTTAGAGTTGTATATATTAAAAAATAATGTGTTCCCTGGGGGGAAATCGATACCCGTTTTAAACGGGGACGGGGATCCCCGAACCCGTTATAACGGGGAAGGGGCATGGACTGGGATGGGGATTTCTAAGGGGGACGGGGATGGGGATGGGGATGCTTTCCCCGACCCCGAACCGACCCGTTTCCATCCCTAGTTCTCCCCATCTCGTCTTCTCCTAACAAGGCTATAGGTATGTTATTCTTTCCATTTCCTTTCTCCCTTCTATATATTAGAAACCCAATTTAATTAATGATTCCACCATTCATCTATTTCGATTCATTAAATTTCTGCTATGATGCTCAAACTGCTATGAACTCTTTGTTCTCATATATTGTTTAGAATTAGATTGTTATATCATAGGTCATATTTGGGATTTGTGTTTTAAAATTTAAATTAGGGTTTCCAAAATTAGTTTTATTACGCTTAAATTTTATGGCCACTTTTGAATTTATAATAAGGTTAAAGTTATTTTAGGAGTTTGTTGACTAGACTTCATACTCAATTCTGAACGACTCTCAAATTTAACGAGTTATTGGTACAATAGTTGAATGTGCAATATTTGGGTGGACTACTCCTTTTATTTTTAGGTTTTATTATAAACCATAGTACATAGGCGGGTAATAATCAAGTTTTGTCTCTCTAATTCTCTCTCCACGTATGTATTTCATTTTTATACTCGAGAGGTTGTTTTAGTTGATTTGGGCAATTGGTGTAAGCAAAATGAAGCTTTGGTGTAGTTACATATTTTTAGAGCCAAAATGGCGTACAATACTAAAATTAACTTGGTGCCTAAATCATTAAAAAAAAAATCCAAGTAGCTTACGTTGAACTTTTAATGCGATTGATATCGATGTTATTATGTTTGGGGATTACACAACACAGTTTTTAAATTTTCAAGAGATTTGGGTGTTATTAAAATGGTACAAAAAAGGTTTAAAGGTGAAATGGTAGAAAAAAATCAACACAAACCTAAATGACATACCCTATGCAAAAAAAGGTGAAAGGTTCAGTTCAAGAAGGAAAGGTACAAATAGATTTTACCCTTACTAAATTCGATTTCAATTTATGTGTCACAATAATATTCTTGACATTATGCATATTAGACATGTTTCACCCGCATCATCAACCAATATGGTTTTATTCTTCTATGCATTGATTTTGAATTCAGGAGCATGTAACTGACGTGAAACCTAGCATCATGGAATTCTTCAAGACAACGTATTGGAGTAAAATAAAGGATGATTTGATGAATGATAAGTGAAATTTGCAATTCTTTCCCCCTTTTATCCTTTTTGTATTTTATAAGACAAACATTCTAACATAGTTTTTCTAATACTTCAATAATCATAGCACAGTCTCGATCTCATAATGAAGATATTTTCTTGTAGGAACTCACCGCGTAGTCACGAGACTCCCGGTTTAAGAATATGACAATATTTTGAAAATATTTAGAGTAGGCTTAAAAATAAGCCGTTAAAGGGGGAAAACCTAAACCAACCCCAAAATGTCCCCGTAAGAGGCACGAACACCTCACACAGGACCAATGTAACTTATAAGAACTGATCGCGTAGTTACAGGTCTCGCGGTTTGAGAATATGACGATAATTTGAAAATATCTAGATTAGACTGAAAAATAAGCCGTTAAAGGGTGAAAACCCAAACCAACCCCCAAACGTCACCGTAAGAGGCACGAACACCTTGCAAGGGACCAATGTAACTTGTAGAAACAGACTGCGTAGTCACGGGTCTTCCGATTTGAGAATATGACGATAATTTGCAAAAATCAACAGTTAGACTTAAAAACAAGACGTTAAAGGGTGAAAACCAAAACGAACCCCCAAACGGCCCCGTAAGAGGCACGAACACCTCGCACGGGACCAATGTAACTTATAGAAACTGACCGCGTGGTCACAGGTCCCCCGATTTAAGAATATGAGGATAATTTGAAAAATCTAGATTAGGCTTAAAAATAAGTCGTTAAAGGGTTAAAACCTAAACCAGCCCCCAAACGTCACCGTTAGAGGCACGGACACCTCACACGGGACCAATATAACTTGTAGAAACTGACTGCAGAGTCACGAGACTCCCGATTCGAGAATATGATGATAATTTGCAAAAATCAAAACTTAGACTTAAAACAAGTCGTTAAAGGGTGAAAACCTAAACCAACCCCCAAACGTCCCTGTAAGAGGCACGGCCAACTCTCACGGGACCACTGTAACTTGTAGCAACTGACCGCGTAGTCACGAGACTCTCGATTTAAGAATATGAAAATAATTTAAAAATATCTAGATTTGGCTTAACAATAATTCGTTAAAGGGTGAAGACCTAAACCTAATCCCAAACGTCACCGTAAGAGGCACAAACACCTCACATGGGACAAATGTAACTTGTAGTAACAGACCGCGTAGTCACAGGTCTTCCGGTTTGAGAATATGACGATAATTTGAAAATATCTAGATACAGCTTAAAAATAACCCGTTAAAGGGTGAAAACAAAAACCAGCCCCCAAACGTCACCGTAAGAGGCACGGACACCTCGCACGGGATCAATGTAACTTGTAGAAACTGACCGCGTAGTCACGGATCTCCCGGTTTGAGAATATGACGATAATTGGCAAAAATTAAAACTTAGACTTAAAAACAAGTCGGTTAAGGGTCATAACCTAAACAAGCCCCCAAACGGCCCTGTAAGAGGCACAAACACCTCACATGGGACCAATGTAATTAGTAGAAACTGACCGCGTAGTCACGGGACTCTCGATTTGAGAATATGATGATTATTTGCAAAAATCAACACTTGGACTTAAAAACAAGTCGGTAAAGAGTGAAAAATGAAAACAACATCCAAACGTCCCTGTAAGAGGCATGAAAAACTCGCACTGGACCAAAGTAACTTGTAGGAGCTGACCGCGTAGTCACGGGACTCTCGGTTTAAGAATATGACGATAATTTGAAAATATCTAGATGAGGCTTAAAAACAAGCCGTTGAAGAGTGAAAACCTAAACTAACCCCCAAACGTCACCATAAGAGGCATGAACACCTCGCACGGGACCAATGTAACATGTCACAACTGACCGCGTAGTCATAGGTCTCCCGATTTGAGAATATGGTGATAATTTGAAAATGTCTAGATTAGGCTTAAAAACAAGCGATTAAAGGGTGAAAACCTAAACCAGCTCCCAAACGTCACCATGGGAGGCACGAACACCTCGTATGGGACCAATGTAACTTCTAGGAACTGACTGCGTAGTCACGAGTCTCCTAGTTTGAGAATCTGATGATAATTTGCAAAAATCAACACTTAGACTTAAATACAAGTCGTTAAAGGGTGAAAACCTAAACCAGACCCCAAACGGCCCAGTAAGAGGCACGAACACCTCGCACGGGACCAATGTAACTTGTAAGAACTGGCCGCGTAGTCATGGGACTCCCGATTTGAGAATATGATGATAATTTGCAAAAATCAACACTTAGACTTAAAAAAAAGCCGTTAAAGTGTGAAAACCTAAACCAACCCCCAAATGTCCCTGTAAGAGGCACGGACAACTCTCACGGGACCAATGTAAGTTGTAGGAACTGACCGCGTAGATACGGAACTCCCAATTTAAGAATATGATGATAATTTTAAAATATCTAGATTCGGCTTAAAAATAATTCGCTAAATCGTGAAGACCTAAACCTAATCCCAAACGTCACCGTAAGAGGCACGAACACCTCACACAGGACAAATGTAACTTGTAGTAACAAATCGCGTAGTTATAGGTCTCCCGATTTGAGAATATAACGATAATTTGAAAATATATAGATTCGGCTTAAAAATAACCCGTTAAAGGGTGAAAACCAAAACCAGCCCCCAAACGTCACCGTAAGAGGCACGAACACCTCGCACGGGACCAATGTAACTTGTAGGAACTGACCGCATAGTAACTAGTCTCCCGATTTGAGAATGTGACGATAATTTGCAAAAATCAACACTTAAACTTAAAAACAAGTCGTTGAAGGGTCAGAACCTAAACAAGCACCCAAACGGCCTAGTAAGAGGCACGATCACCTCGCATGGGATCAATGTAACTTGTAGGATCTGACCGCGAAGTCACGAGACTCCCGATTTGAGAATACGACGATTAATTGCAAAAATCAACGCTTAGACTTAAAAACAAGTCGTTAAATGGTAAAAACCAAAACCAGCATCCAAACGACCCTGTAAGACGAATAAAAAACTCGCACGGGACTAATGTAAGTTGGAGGAACTGACCGCGTCGTAACAGATCTTCCGATTTAAGAATATGACGATAATCTGAAAATTCTAGATTAGGCTTAAAAATAAGTCGTTAGAGGGTGAAAACCTAAACCAACCCCCAAACGTCATCGTAAGAGGCACGAATACCTCTCAAGGGACCAATGTAACTTAAAGGAACTGACAACATAATCACGAGACTCTCGATTTGAGAATATGACGATAATTTGCAAAAATATACACTTAGAGTTAAAAACAAGCCGTTAAAGGGTGAAAACCTAAACCATCCCCCAAACGTCCCTGTAAGAGGCATGAACTACACGCACGGGACCAATATAACTTATAGTAACTGACCGCGTAGTCACGGGACTCCCGATTTAAGAATTTGATTACAATTTGAAAATATCTATATTAGGCTTAAAAACAAGCCGTTAAAGGGTGAAAACCAAAACCAACCCCCAAACGTCACACAGTATGAGGCACGGACACCTCTCACGGGACCAATGTAACTTATAGGAACTGACCATGTCATCACGGGACTCCCGATTTGAGAATATGATGATAATTTCAAAAATTAACACTTAGACTTAAAAATTAGCTGTTAAAGGGTGAAAACCTATACCAGCCCCTAAACGACCCCGTAAGAGGCACGGACACCTCGTACGGGACCAAGGTAACTTGTAGCAACTGCCTGCATAGTCACGGGTCTCCCGATTTTAGAATATGATGATAATTTGAAAATATCTAGCTTAGGCTTAAAAATAAGCCGGTAAAGGGTGAAAACCCCAAACCATTTCCCAAACAGACCCGTAAGAGGCAGAGACACCTTGGAAGGGACAATATATAACTTGTAGGAACAGACCGCATAGTCACGGTTCTCCCGATTTGAGAATATGACGATAATTTAAAAATATTTAGATTAGGCTAAAAAATATGCCGTTAAAGGGTGTAACTTAAACTAGCCCCCAAATGTTACCGTAAGAGGAACGAACACCTCACACGGGACCAATGTAACTTCTAGGAACTGATCGCGTAGTCATAGGTCTCTCAATTTCAGAATATGATGATTATTTGCAAAAATCAAAACTTAGACTTAAAAATAAGCCGTTAAAGTGCGAAAACCTAAATCAGCCCCCAAACGGCCCCATAAGAGGCACGAACACCTCGCACGGTACCAATGTAACTTGTAGGAACTGAACGCGTAGTCACGGGACTCCCGATTTGAGAATATGACTATTATTTACAAAAATCAACACTTGGACTTAAAAACAAGCCGTTAAAGGGTGAAAACCTAAACGAGCCTCCAAACGTCCCGGTAAGAGGGACGAACAACTCGCACGAGACCAATGTAACTTGTAGGAACTGACCACATAGTCACGGGACTCCCGATTTAATAATATGATGATAATTTTATAATATCTAGATTAGGCAAAAAAATAAGTCGTTAAAGGGTGAAAACCTAAACCAACCCCCAAACGTCACCGTAAGAGGCACGAACACCTTGCACGGGACCAATGTAACTTGTAGGAACTGACCCCGTAGTCACAGGTCTCCCGATTTGAGAATATGACAATAATTTGAAAATATCTAGATTAGTTTGACAAATAAGTTGTTAAAAGGTGAAAACCTAAACCAGCCCCCAAACGTCACCGTAAGAGGCACAAAAACCTCGTACGAGACCAATGTAACTTATAGGAAGTGATCGCGTAGTCACGGGTCTCTCGATTTGAGAATATGACAATAATTTGTAAAAATCAACACTTAGACTTAAAAATAAGCCGTTCAAGGGTAAAAACCTAAATCAGCCTCCAAACGGCACCGTAAGAAGTAAGAACACCTCGCACGGGACCAATGTAACTTGTAGAAATTGACCGCATAGTCCTGGGTCTCCCAGTTTGAGAATATGACGATAATTTGCAAAAATCAACACTTAGACTTAAAAACAAGCCATTAAAGGGTAAAAACCTAAACCAGCCCCCAAATGGCCCCGTAAGAGGCACGAACACCTCGCACATGATTAATGTAACTTGTAGGAACTGACCACATAATCATAGGTCTCCCAGTTTGAGAATATGACGATGATTTGAAAAATCTAGAGTAGGCTTAAAAATAAGCCGTTAAAGGGTGAAAACCTAAATCAGACCCCAAACATCACCATAAAAGGCACAAACACCTCGCACGGGACCAATGTAACTTGTAGGAACTGACCGCATAGTCACGGGACTCCCGATTTGAGAATATGATGATTATTTGGAAAAATCAACACTTAGACTTAAAAATAAGCCGTTAAAGGGTGAAAACCTAAACCAGCCCCTAAATGGCCCCGTAAGAGGCACGAACACCTCGCACGGGACCAATGTAACTTGTAGGAACTGAACACATAGTCACAGGTCTCCCGATTTGAGAATATGACGATAATTTGAAAAATTTAGATTAGGCTTAAAAAGAAGCCATTAAAGGGTGAAAACCTAAATTAGCCCCCAAACGTCGCTATAAGAGGCACGAACACCTCGCATGGGACCAATGTAACTTGTAGGAACTGACTGGGTAGTCATGGGACTTTCGATTTGAGAATATGATGATAATTTGCAAAAATCAACACTTAGACTTAAAAACAAACCGTTAAAGGGTGAAAACCTAAACCAGCCCCCAAAGGTCCCTGTAAGAGGTACGAACAACTCGCACGGGACCAATGTAACTTGTAGGAAATGACCGCGTAATCATAGGAATCCCGATCTAAGAATATGACACTAATTTGATAATATCTTGATTAGGCTAAAAAACAAGACGTTAAAGGTTGAAAACCTAAACCAACCACCAAAGTCACCGTAAGAGGCACGAACACCTCGCACGGGACCAATGTAACTTATAGGAACTGACCGCATAGTCACAAGTCTTCCAGCTTGAGAATATGACGATAATTTGAAAATATATAGATTAGGCTTAAAAAGAAGCAGTTAAAGGGTGAAAACCTGAATTAGCCCCCAAACGTCACCATAAGAGGCACGAACACCTCACACGGGACCAATGTAACTTGTAGGAACTGACTGGGTAGTCACGGGACTTTCGATTTGAGAATATGATGATAATTTGCAAAAATCAACCCTTAGACTTAAAAACAAAATGTTAAAGGGTGAAAACCTAAACCAGCCCCCAAAGGTCCCCGTAAAAGGTACGAACAACTCGCACGGGACCAATGTAACTTGTAGGAACTGACCGTGTAGTCACAGGACTCCCGATGTAAGAATATGACAACAATTTGATAATATCTTGATTAGGATAAAAAATAAACCGTTAAAGGTTGAAAACCTAAACCAACCACCAAAGTCATCGTAAGAGGCATGGACACCTCGCACGGGACCAATGTAACTTGTAGGAACTGACCGTGTAGTCACAGGTCTCCCGGTTTGAGAATACGACAATAATTTCAAAATATCTAGATTAGGTAGAAAAATAAGCCGTTAAAGGGTGAAAACCAAAATCATCCCCCAAACATCACCGTAAGAGGAACGAAAACCTCGTACGAGACCAATGTAACTTATAGGAACTGACCGTAAAGTCACGGGTCTCTCGGTTTGAGAATATGACGATAATTTGCAAAAATTAACACGTAGACTTAAAAATAAGCCGTTAAAGGGTGAAAACCTAAACCAGCCCCGAACGGCCCCATTAGAGGCACGAACACCTCGCACGGGACCAATGTAACTTATAGGAACTGACCGCGCTATCCCGAGTCTCTCAGTTTGAGAATATGACGATAATTTGTAAAAATCAACACTTAGACTTAAAAACAATCCGTTAAAGGGTGAAAACCTAAACTAGCCCCCAAACGGCCCTGTAAGAGGCATGAACACCTCACACATGACCAATGTAACTTGTAGGAACTGACCGCGTAGTCACGAGTGTTCCGGTTTGAGAATATGATGATAATTTGCAAATCTAGAGTAGGCTTAAAAACAAGTCGTTAAAGGGTGAAAACCTAAATCAGCCCCCAAACGTAACCGTAAGAGGCACAAACACCTCGCACGGGACCAATGTAACTTGCAGGAACCAACCGCATAGTCACGGGACTCCCGGTTTGAGAATATGATGACTATTCGGAAAAACCAACACTTAGACTTAAAAAAATACCGTTAAAGGGTAAAAACCTAAACCAGCCCCCAAATGGCCCTGTAAGAGGCACGAACACCTCACACATGATTAATGTAACTTGTAGGAACTGACCACATAGTCACAGGTCTCTCGGTTTGAGAATATGGCGATAATTTAAAAAATCTAAATTAGCTTAAAAATAAGCCGTTAAGGGGTGAAAACCTAAATCGGACCCTAAACGTCACCATAAGAGGCACGAACACCTCGAATGAGACCAATGTAACTTATAGGAACTGACCGCATAGTCACGAGACTTCCGATTTGAGAATATGATGATAGTTTGCAAAAATTAACACTGACTTAAAAACAAGTCGTTAAAGGGTGAAAACCTAAACCAACCCCTAAAGGTCCCCGTAAGAGGCACGACCAACTCACACGGGACCAATGTAACTTGTAGAAACTGCCCGCGTAGTCATGGGACTCCCGATTTAAGAATATGACAATAATTTGATAATATCTAGATTAGGCTAAAAAATAAGCCGTTAAAGGGTGAAAATATAAACCAACCCATTAACGTCTCCGTAAGACGCACGAACACCTCGTACGGGCGCAATGTAACTTGTAGGAACTGACCGCATAATCACAGGTATCGCGGTTTGAGAATATGATGATAATTTGAAAATATGTAGATTAGGCTTAAAAGTAAGCCGTTAAAGGGTGAAAACGTAAATCGGCGCCCAAACATCACAGTAAGAGGCACGAAAACCTCGTACGAGACCAATGTAACTTGTAGAAACTGACCACGTAGTCACGGGTCTCCCGATTTGAGAATATGACGATAATTTGTAAAAATCAACACTCAGACTTAAAAACAAGCCGTTAAAGGGTGAAAACCTAAACCATCCCCCAAACGGCCCTGTAAGAGGCATGAACACCTCACACGGGACCAATGTAACTTGTAGGAACTGATCGCATAGTCCCGGGTCTCTCGGTTTGAGAATATGATGATAATTTGTAAAACTCAACACTTCGACTTAAAAACAAGCCGTTAAAGGGTGAAAACCTAAACAAGCCCCCAAACGGCCCCGTAAGAGGCACGAACACCTCACACAGAACTAATGTAACTTGTAGGAACTGACCACATAGTGACAGGTCTCCCGATTCGAGAATATGATGATAGTTTGAAAAATCTAGATTAGGCTTAAAAACAAGCCGTTAAAGGGTGAAAAGCTATATCAGCCCCCAAATGTCACCGTAAGTGGCACAAGTACCTTGCACGGGACCAATGTAACTTGTAGGAACTGACCGCATAGTCACGGGACTCCCGATTTGAGAATATGATGATAATTTGCAAAAATCAATACTTAGACCTAAAAACAAGTCATTAAAGGGTGAAAACCTAAATCAGCCCCCAAACATCCCTATAAGAGGTATGAACAACTCGCATGGGACCAATATAACTTGTAAGAACTGACCGCGCAGTCACGGGACTCCAGGTTTAAGAATATGACGATAATTTGAAAATATCTATATTAGGCTTAAAAATAAGCCGTTGAAAACTTAAACTAGCTCCCAAACATCATCGTAAGAGGCACGAACACCTCTTATGGAACCAATGGAACTTTTAAGAACTGACCGCGTAGTCATGGGACTCCCGATTTTGGAATATGATGATAATTTGCAAAAATTAACACTAAGACTTAAAAACATACCATTAAAGGGTGAAAACCTAAACCAACCCCCAAACGATCCCGTAAGAGGCACAAACACCTCGTACGGGATCAATGTGACTTGTAGCAACTGCCCGTATAGTCACGGGTCTCCCGGTTTGAGAATATGATGATAATTTGAAAATATCTAGATTAGGCCTGAAAACAAGTCGCTAAAGGGTGAAAACCCCAAACCAGCTCCCAAACGGACCCGTAAGTGGCGCAGACACCTCGCACGGGACCAATGTAACTTGTAGGAACTGTCCGCGTAGTCACGGGTCTCCTGATTTGAGAATACGATGATAATTTGAAAATATCTAGATTAGTCTTAAAAATAAGTCGTTAAAGGGTGAAAACCTAAACCAACCCCCCAAACAGTCCCGTAAGAGGCACGGACACCTCACATGGGACCAATATAACTTATAGGAACTGACTGCGTAGTAACGATTCTCTCGATTTAATAATATGAAGATGATTTTAAAATATCTAGATGCTTAAAAAGATGACGTTAAGTTGTGAAAACCTAAACCAGCCCCCAAACGGCCCCGTAAGAGGCATGAACACCTCGCACGGGACCAATGTAACTTGTAGGAACTGACTGCCTAATCACAGGTCTCCTGGTTTGAGAATATGATGATAATTTGAAAAAATCTAGATTAGGGTTAAAAATAAGCCGTTAAGGGGAAAAAACCTAAACCAACCCCCAAACGTCACTGTAAGAGGTACAAACACCTCGCACGGGACTAATGTGACTTGTAGGAACTGATCGCGTAGTCACGGGTCTCCCGATTTGAGAATATTACAATAATTTGCAAAAATCAACACTTAGACTTAAAAACAAGTCGTTAAAGGGTGAAAACCTAAACCAACCCCTAAATGTCCCCATAAGAGGTACGTACATCTTGCACGGGACCAATGTAACTTGTAGGAACTGACCGCATAATCACGGGACTCCCGATTTGAGAATATGTCAATAATATGAAAATATCTCGATTAGGATTAAAAATAAGTCGTTAAAGTGTGAAAACCTAAACTAACCCCCAAACGTCACCGTAAGAGGCACGAACATATCTCACGGGACCAATATAACTTATAGGAACTAACCGTGTAGTCATGGTTTTCCCGGTTTGAGAATATGACGACAATATGAATATATCTAAATAATGCTTAAAAACATGTCGTTTGAGGGTGAAAACCCAAACCAGCTTCCAAATGTCCCCATAAGAGGCACGGACACCTTGCACGGGACTAATGTAACTTGTAGGAGCTGATCGTGTAGTCACGTGTCTCCCGGTTTGAGAATATGACGATAATTTGAAAATATCTAGATTAGGTTTAAAAACATATCGTTTGAGGGTGAAAACTTAAATTAGTCCCTAAACGGTCGAGTAAGAAGCACTAACACCTCGCATGGGACTAATGTAACTCGTAGGAGCTGACCACGTAGTCACAACAATATCGATTTGTGAATATAATAATAATTTTAATTCCTCAGCTTAAATAATATTTTTTTTTAAATTCTCAGTTACTAACATCATCTCCTTTTGTATCTTATTTTTTTGCAGGATAACATTTAGCTTTTAGCTTTTATCCATGTGGAACAACAAGGGGATTATTTACTTAATGTCGTTAATATTCATGATTATATTTTTTGGTGTTATGTCCGTGCGGACTTTTGTAGTTTTATTGTTAGATTTTATAGCCGTGCTGGTTTTTGTATTTTTATTGTTATATTTTATGGCCGTGTGGGATTTACATTACGTAGATATTATATTAACAGGTTTTAGAATGTCCAAAAAATAGAGGAAACTTTTCCCAATTTGTTTGATCTGTGAACTATTATTATTTGTAATATTTTGAAGTTTGTATGCACATTAGTATATCAACAACTTTCGAGATTTGCAATTTGTGAATTTTCTAGTTTTCAAATAATTAATTTTTTTTCTTTTATCTAAAAATTTGGCACAGTTCAAAACCCTGCCAAAAGTGTATCAAATTTTATCACGGTTTTGAATTGTGCCAAAAGTTTATCAAAATGTGCTCAATATGGCACAAATAAAAAATGTGCTAAAAATGTGCCAAAAATATCAAATTCTGTCGTGGTTTAAAAGTGTTCCAGAAGTGTTCCTATTTGGTCAAATCTGGCATACTTTTGAGCCGTGCTAGAAAAAACTGTCTATTTTGGAACACCTGATTCTGGCACAGTTCAAAACCGTGCCAGATTTGATCTGGCACAATTTTAAACCGTGCCATATTCCTGTTTTTGGTGTAGTGCTTATCACGTTCCCTAAGATCCTTAATTTTTTCGAATCATCATTACCCATGTCATGTTCTTTGAAGTTAGCTTCTAACTTCAAATTGTCCTTTTTAACTTTATCGACTCCGCATATAACTCACGAAAAGAAACCTTAAGTTAATTCCCCTTCTCTTCTTCGTCTTCACATTCTTCTTCCTCAATCACAACAGCACTAACTTAGTATTCACATAACTTATACTTGGAATTGTCAAGCACAACATTATCTTCATCGAAAGACTTCTCATTTAACCTCAAATGACTGGTTGTGGACACGATGTAATTATGCGTGACAAAGGAATCCAATTTCTCTTTCGATTCACTATATCTAAGAGCAGCATTATATGTCTTAGGCTTCTTACATTCCTTCCTTAACTTAGTGGGATACTCAGATTCCCTATGGACATAATCGTCACACCCAAAACATCTATCTGATGCATCCCGTTTAAAATTCTCATTACGATTCTTAGGGAATCATAAAACCATATTAAACTTTTTCTTTTCAAATTTCATTTCCTTATATTTGTATTTTAGTTTGTTAAACTTGAGAAATTCCCTAAACTTCTTGGCAAACATGACCATATCATCGAAATCAATATCATCATAAACACATAATTCTTCCTTCCAGGATTTCAAAGAAGTGCTTATATTTCTTCATCTTTTTGGAAGGAAACATGTCGAGTTCATAAGTTTGTAGATCGACCACAAGCTCTTCCAATTTTATTGAGCCCATAATTCCCTGAGAATTCAAAACAGTGACTTTGGGGTTAAATATTTTGGGTAAGGACCTTAAGATTTTATATACAACTTTGGTGTTGGGTATTCTCTCTACTAAGTTAAAGGATAGTTAAAAATATCAAATAATCACGCATAAAACTCATCGAAGGTTTCGCTGTCATCCATCCTAATGATTTCAAGCTGCACTCATTCCCTCATGGGTAAGTTGGAGTAAGTCCCAAGCCCCTTTGGATGTATCACACATCATAATTTGATAGATTTCCTTCGGTGTGACCCTACAAGACAGAGTATTTAAACCTCAAGAATCATAGTCACATAATCCTTACTCCAACTCTCGATAAATTTAGCCACATGAACTTCACCTACGAGAATTATGAGTGGAGTCCACCCCCTAAACTACAGCTAACCATATCCGCTCGTCGATGAACTTAAGTGAAGATTACATGCGCACTTTCCAGTATGCGTAATTAGACCCATTAAACAAAAGTGGTCTAGAAAATGACCGACCCTCCATATATAAACGTCCCAGATTCATGCCTAAAAACTTATAGACACCATCTCTCATACCAATTTGAATATGGAGATTTTATATGGATAGACAAACACACTAATTTTTCATGTTTTGCAAAATTAATCATTATTAATCCAATTAAAACTTGCACTAGTTAAACATATTGTTATGTAAAATAATTTACCAAATTTTATATTACCTAAGCATGCATTTTGGTAAATATTTCAAAAGAAAATTAAAAAAATCACACAATGGATGATATACGAGGAAAAACCTAAATGGAAAAAACTTAGACGCAAAATTGACTATCATAAGGAATTACACACGGAAGACATATGAATTACATAATCTACTCGAATCCTTCAATTCTTGACGTGTATTTATTGCTTTAACCTTCTACACAGCTACACATAGGGGTCCACCCATGCACTTTCACAATGTGTGCTCTTCACATGCCGTAATATCCATTGATATGGGTTCAACAATCATCAACAAATTGAACACGAAGTCCGCTGCTTCAAACCGCCACACATAAGAAGTCTATCGTATGTAAATAGCAAGCAAGTATAGAGTTCACCACACGAAATGATACTAAATAATATAAAGAATATATACACTTTGGTGCTCAAAACATAGATTTAAACAAGCATATATAGATGAAACTTGGATCTTAAATGGTTTGGGTGTAAACTGGAGTTTGCAGGCACAAGATATGTTCTTGAAAAACAATTTCGCAGTGACGTCTTAATAAACACTGATGCTAGATTTCCTTTTTATAGGAAACACAAAATTCGGCATAAAAATCGAGGGCTCATTCGAACGAAAAGGAAAGGGTCATTCGAACGAACTTCATAATCTCATTTGAAAGACAATGAGGCTCATTCGAATGACATTATAAATTTTATTTGAAACGTTCTTCGAACAAAATCTTCATGCAGACAAAAAATTCTCATTTGATTCCCATTACAAGGTCATTTAATCAACTTTCACATTCTCATTAGAACAGGTTGAAATCTCGTTCGAAAGACTTTTCACACAAAAAAAACTTTAAAAACCTTTTTATGAAAAATGGACTCAACCATTTTATAAAAAACAACACCCAATAATATACATGGATAAAAAATAATACGCATTCATATCTCATGATATCCATGGACATTGAAGATGAAATGTGACATGAAATACGACACGCTGATGTAGATGCTTTAACATGGGTGCTATGGTTTTCAATCACATACGACATAGGATTGAAGGATAAACAAACACAATTCTTAATCTGTGACTCAAACAGTTTTATCCAAATGGAAGTAAGTCAATACATGAAAAATGACTATAGAAATTGTCCTTACAAAGGAAGTTTTTTCTCGTAATCCTTCATCCATAATAAACCCCACTTATCAAGTAAGTCTTTTGGTAACTTTGAGTATTTTTTACTTGTAACTTGAATCTATGAATTTGTTAAAAACACTTAGTCAATGACTTAGTTACTAACTTAAATATTTAATTAGTGCCTTACCCTTCTTAGATATGACTTTAAATAATTTTACCTTCTTGGTGTCTGACCCCTGCTTGGGAGGTATTACTTCACAATATCACCTGCCTCGTTTTGAATGATGCACTTACATGGGGGCTTGACTTATACGGTGAAGATTTTTTGTAGAATTACCTTCTTGGTATTTTACATCAACCTTTATGCCTATTTATTATGGCCCTCTTTATTGTTTCTTTTGTTTCTTTGTGGAAAATAATGGAAGAAAATGATTTTCAAGACACGCCACCAGAAACTCAGTATGTTCATGATGCTTCTACTCAAACGAGGAGTATCAAAGGAGGTTGTGGCCATCCTCGATCCTCGCCTGCGCTGGGGTGGGCGCGTTAAGGGGAGAGGATCCTTCGGGTCCCGCGCATCCCTCTCGGGAGAGCTTCGGCAGGCGTCGTTTGAGATGATGTGTAAGAATGTAGAGAGATTCATATTCGCTAGTCTATTTTTCTCAAAACAGATAAAAGAAAAAGGGGAAGCTATCCCGAAGGATGGCATCCAAAGACATACTGGTGCATGCGAAACCAAGATGATTCGAGCAGGGTTCGGAGGCTTAGTTACGAAATGGGAAGGTGTTAGGCACCCATTCCGCCCTTTCGGTCTCTCATGGATATTTGCTATTTTCCTTTATATTCCCCCCGTGATATGTGTGCATGTGTATATATATAATGGAGGTAGGAATCCTCGACTTGTATCATGGAAAAGATAAAGCGAGTCATCCGTAGGAAGATATGAGAATAGTATTAGAAGAATAAGATTTACGCGATTACCCCTACGTTGGTCGTTATAATGGAACGATAACGCATATGGAGTAATACGTTACAAGTATATAGAATAAGAAAATTAGCTTTAGATAAGATAGGAAAATAAGAGAAAAAGTGATAAAAGGACTCGAGTCTCGGGTTTTACCCCGAGACACCTATGTAGCCTATAAAGGCATCAAAGTCCACGTAGTTCGCATACAAAACGAGGGGTGGGGTTTATCCCATAAATCCAAATGGGGGATCTCTTATTTGTGGGTGTGTGTGTGTGTGTATAAAAAGTGTTTTAGTGGTGATAAAAGTGTGAGAAAAGTATGAGAATCCCTTATTTGGAATTTATGAGCAAACCCTCTTTTTCTTGTTTTTTGGGTTTTATTTATATGAAAACTAGGAGATGTGCAATAATACTAAATAAAAAGTATATTAGGATGTGCGAGATGAGATAATAAAAGTGCTAAGTAAGAAAACTAGTTATTGAGAATTTAAGAGAATTTAAGAGAGAGTTTGAGAAAGTTGGACCTTCTTGAAGATCTTGAGCTTGATCTTAAATGTTGGAGAGCAGCCGTTGCACTTGGATGATGATGGAGAATGGAAAATTCACCAAGTTTGATGAAAAGGATGATGAAAAGTGGGAGTAAAAAAGGGATTTGGAAGTTGAAGTCACGCTGCCTTCGAGAAAGGTTTCTGGGATTCGTTGAGAGTGAATTTTATCAGATCTGGGCTCCCCTTGGAAATGAGGTGAAGTCCTCCTTTTATAGGCTTAGGTTACTGCCGATCGTCATAGACCCGTTCCTGCCTATCGGCACCTGTCGATAGGCAGGGTTTGGAACTTGCCATTTGGTAGTGTGTTTCAGGCCTTTTCGAAAAAACGGCTGTCGAGGGCAAACGTTGGTCAGAATTGCGCATGGGGTAGACCGTTGGAAAGGTAATTTAGAGACCTTTGAAAGTACTTGGACCAATCCCGAGTTCAGGAGTTGACTTTGGGTGAAATATGGCTCGAAAGCGTTTGTCGGTCCATTAGACGGGGAATCGCTCGGACGCAAACGAATCGTTCGTTCGCATGGTAAGTCCAAATTGCGCACGGGGTGGACCGTTGGAATGGTTAGGAGATGTACTTAAACATTCCAAAGAGTTTGACCCGGTTTGGGGAGTTGACTTTGGTCAACTGGGTCTCAGAAGCGTTCGGTGACCTCTTAGAGTCAAACAGGTCATTCGTCCGCATGGTAAGCCGAAATTACGCACGGGATGGACCGTTAGAAAGGGTATTCAGTTCCCTTATAAGATTCATTCAGTCTCGATCGAGATGAAGAGTTTGACTTTTTGGTCAAACTGAGCCAGGGAGTGCCCGATGGCTTCTAGTTCAATACTCGGGACATGACCTAGATTTGTGGTGATGAAGGGAGGTACTAGGGACCTAAGGAGTGTTTAGAGGGGTAATGAAATGGGTTGTGTACAGAGCCCCTCGACGGGTGAGTTTGGAACAAATGATGACCGTCGAATAGACACCACATGATGCTTTTGAGGGAGTATGATCGATTCAGAGGGTTGAGGCCGATTCTGAGGACCTAATGAGTGTGTTGGGGATGGAATGAGTATCGAAGGTTTAGCTCGATTCTGAGGACGTATAGTGGTGTTGGGGGGATGACCAATTTTGTAGGATAAAGCCAAATCTGCAGACTTAGGGTGAAGATATAATAATCGAGGTCAATTCTGACCTAAGAGTGGTGATGACCGAGGATCAGGGTCAATTCTAACCCAACTCAGGTGAAGATCCAAGATCGAGGTCAATTCTGACCTAAAGAGTGGTGACGACCGAGGACCAGGGTCAATTCTGACCCAACTCAGGTGAAGATCCAAGATCGAGGCCAATTTTGACCTAAAGAGTGGTGACGACCGAGGACCGGGGTCAATTCTGACCCAACTCAGGTGACGATCCAAGACCGAGGTCAATTCTGACCTAAGAGTGGTGACGACCGAGGATCGAGGTCAATTCTGACCCAAATCAGGTGACGATCCAAGACCGAGGTCAATTCTGACCTAAAGAGTGGTGACGACTGAGGACCGGGGTCAATTCTGACCCAACTCAGGTAACGATCCAAGACCGAGGTCAATTATGACCTAAAGAGTAGACGGAGATTGGATTTTGATTTTTCTGGGGAAAGTGCTTTGTGATTTTGATTTGAGCTGGGGAGCTGATAGCTGGGGAAGCTTTTGTTTCATCAGGAGACCTTGCGGGGGGAACAACCTATTTTGGGTGTTGTAAGAGAATTTCGTTGGGGAAGTGATCAGGTGATCCTTAGAGATCCTCCGGAGCTATGCCGGGAGGAGCTTTCACTTGATTTTAAGAGTTTTGGAGGGAAAGAGGGGTTCCGCTCGAGGGAATCCAAAGATTTCTTTGTGAAAAGGCTTTAAATCCTTCCTGGGATTTTTAGGAATTTTTCGAGGATTTTTGGTGGCTTTCTGGTATTTTCTGGGAATTTATGTACAAAATTTAATGGGGGTGTCGGTCTTCATAGTATGAAGGGTGCCATTCGGCAGTGGCACGGACTTTTGGGCTACCTCGGTAAGGCAAGGGGTCAGTGCCGATCGGTATGGTTGGGGTCAGTGCCAATTGGCATGGCGTTTGGCATCCTATATAACGGGGGCAAATCCATTCATTTTTTTTCACAGCTTCTTTGCTTTCTCTCTCTCTGCGGTTCTTCTACAAATCGTTCTAGCATTTCGATCTTCAAGAAATGGCCGCTTTTATGAGCACTATAGTCCATCGGGAGTGGTTGACCGTTGATGACTGTGCGAATGTGGAGTGGAGGGCTAGACGCCTCTTGCTTTGGGGAGTGAGAACTCCTTTGATGCATTTGAGCCTGTTGTAGATGACCGGACCTTGCTGCGGGAGCCATCGTGTCATCTCTCTTCGAGAGTGAGTCCCGACGGTTATGTAAGTAACCCGAGCTTTGGCATTCCTTTCTTTTTTAGTGATTTTTCTTTCTTTCTTGACTTTTGATGAGACTTTTCCTTTTTGCCAATCTGATATTTCTTTGAATAACATGTGCGCTCGCGGGACGACGGGGTTTAGGGATGTCTGGGAGCATCTCCCAGCTGTGGTACGTTGGGTGGTATCATCAGCGGGTTTTAGGAGGTTGGCATTGGTGCTGGATGAGACGCCTCGTTCGACAGCGGTCTTGTGCGCTTTGGGAGAGAGGTGGTGGGATACTACCCACACCTTCCATTTTGGCTTCGGGGAGATGACTGTGACTCCCATAGATGTTCAACAGCTATTGGGGCTGTATTGTGATGGAGAGCATATAGAGGTGGATCGCTCTTTTCGGGTGAGACCAGAGGAAGTGCGTTTGACACTTGGTGATGTAGGGAGGATAGTATCTGGGGATTCTATCTGGCTGTCCCTGTTGAAGGATGTTCTGCTGAGCAGGGTGATTGATGTGGAGGACGGGCTGCAAGTGAGGCAGATGACCCGATTATTTATTCTGCTGGTATTGGAAGGTTTCATGGTGGCGTCGAGCGGCGACGTAGTTCATTTATGGTTTTTGTCGTACTTGAGGATGCTTTCGAACATCTCTTTCTGTGATTGGGGGAATCTAATCTTGGCGACCCTTTATTCCTATCTGGATGCATTCAACCGCTGCTGCTGGCAGACCTTTACTGGGGCCTCGTACCTTCTTGAGGTATTCTTCAGTTTGCGCATTTCTTTTCATGAATCTCTTTTTCCTTTCATGCATTCGGATTTTTCTTTAATGCGTCTCTTTTTGTTTGTGAATTCAGACATAGTTCTACGAGGTGATTGGGTGCAACACCCCACTGATTCCTTTGAAGGACGACACTGTTGGGGACTTCTGTCGATTGTATCGATGGCGTAAGGCAAATAGGCAGTCGAAAGGATCTCTCTCCCTGGAGGCGTTGCGTCACGTCTTGAATGACCTGACCAGTGGTAGGGTAAGACTCTTTCCATTTCAATCTTGGTTTTTGCTCCTTCTGATCTTGTATTTATTTATGCTCGCTTGGAGATTTTTAGGTGACCTTCTATCCCTGGGGGACAGCCATTCAGGATGCGGGCCGACTGGGGTGAACACGCGGATGAGGCGCATGCTGGTGCATGAGTTCGGCCATTCCTGGTATCTCGGGGAGAGGGTGGTTCGTAATATTTCTGAGGAGGAGGTGGTGGTGCCACCGGCGCATCCTCCTACATCTATGAGGCGGGAACGACTGCTGTCCGAGGATGAGAGGATCGCGGCTATGATTGGCGAATCCTACTTGCTATACACTGATACGGCTGCGCCGTATGACTATATGAACTTTGTGAAGAGCTGGTTGATGGCGCCTAGCATATATGATGCCCTGCCTTTCCCTCCGATAGGTTCGAGTCGGGCGGTGGGATCTTCCCATAGTGGCGGTGGTCCGTCGGCATCTGCGGCGGCGGTGACTTCAGTGGTGCCTTTTGTACGGTTGCATACCCCTTCATACAACATTCGGTGGGCTGATGGAGGGATGGTGCCTATGTTTCACCGTCCTCATGCGATGGATCCGGAGGAGTTGGGTTTGACAGAAGAGTTCCTTCGACCTGCGATATACTTTTTTGTTCCTCTCTTTCTTTCTTTTCTATTTTGGTCATTTCTGCATTGATACTGATTTCACCTTTTCTTGCAGCAAGTCCGGGTGTCGCCCCTTGGCTAAGGGACATCAGAGACTGGATATCTTCGGCGGCTGCCCATATTCGAGATACGGTTCCTGTTCCTTCTTGCTTTGCGTCGTCTGCTTCGTTCAGAGAGGACTCGAGCTCGGGTAGTGGTGGCGCATCGTCTCGCCGTAGGGGGAAGAGAGCATGTCGCAGGGGTGGAAGCTCTTGAGAGAGAGAGAGAATGTGGGTTCGGGCTGAGTCCCGTTGTTTTTGCTTTTTCTTTTTATTTCCTACAAAATTGATGTAACACATAACACAAATTAATGCAATGCAATGGAGTTTTTTGATTATCTTTTATTTAATGATGAATGCATGCACATGCGCTTTTTACTTTGCTGATGAGACCGTAAAAAGGAATATTTTGGAATTTTTTGAGGGAAATTTTATAAGGAGAAAAAGGGATTTTGATATTCTGTTGAGAATGTCAATTTATATTTATTGAGTTTTCTGATTTGACAATGAGGGAAATTTCTAAAAATGGGTGGTTGCCGATCGGCAAGCACCCTGACCTGCCTATCGGCAGTTCAGTCCAGTCCCATCAATTCAAAGCTTTACCTTGTGGGGTAGGATTCCCTCTGATTTCTGCAGGGATTGTGTCTATTGTGAGGGCTCTCAAGTATAAAAAGGGGTAAGAGTGGAGTGTTTTTATCACACCTTTGCATTTTTACTTACTTTCCCACTATCTCTTAGCCTTGCAAGATGGCTCTCCCTGGTAGCATTGAGTTTGTCAACTACCTCGAAAATTTGGAAGCAATGTGATCTTATAATGTCGACTACGATGCTTTCAACATGCGTCGAGTCTCCTTGTTGCATAATCGGCCTTTCGAGTGGAACGTGCTGACGGTGGCGGTACAATTCTGGTACCCCGAAGACCATGTATTCCGCTTTGGGTTGGAAGAAGTTTATCCTACCTACGAGGAATTTTCTACCATACTAGGTGTAAATCCCAGTTTATCCTACCTACGGGCTTCTTTGTATTTCACCTTCAGCGTCTAGATCATTGGTTGCTGGAGGAATGATCTCCGTCTCGACGATGCTGCAGTCCGTGCATTTGCGGGAAGTAGGTGATGCTGGCTATGCTGGAGCCGTTGTTCTAGGTCTGGTTTCGAAATTGCTGTTGGTGACTGGGGAGGTACAAGTGGACCCACAACTTGCAGCCATTACTTCATGGATGTCATACTGTTGCAATCCTGCGACAGTGATACTGGCGGAGAACCTGAATGGCCTGGATGCTTGGAGAGAAAGTCGTTCTGACTTTTTGAGGGGTAGCCCTGTGATGCTGTTCATGTGGTTGTCAGGAAGATTCCGCTTGGCGACTCCTCCATAGTATCCCTTATCGGCCGTACCCAACTTCTTTTCACGCTACTTCATCAGCGTTGGCCTGTATGTTGAGAACTGGGAGCATTGGCTTGTGGAGCGTGGGGCTCGTGGGCTGTATTGGTCAGTGCCTTGGTGGGGACAGTTGCAGCCTGATCTGGAGCTAGGAGCATATTCATATGTGCGGCTTGTTGGTCTTAGGCAGACCTCTTTTTATTTCCCTTGGCGTCTTCTGCACCAATTTGGCTGGGCACAAGTCGTGCCCCCTCGGACCTCAAATTTCTTTCTGGTAGAAGATTTGACTGAGCGCCTGCGTCTGTTGCTTGGGTCTCTGTGGAAAAATTAGCGTCTGTCGACCCTTCCCTCTCAATCTGTCGGGAAGGTTTGGCATGTCCCCAAAGATTATATGATGTGGTTGTGGAGGAAAGTAGTCAGCAAGATGTTGGCAGTGGAGACTGGACAAAGATGGTTTGTTTTATCTAACACCATGGAAGGGGGTGTTGTGGTCTTTTCGAAGATGGTTAAGGCTCATAGATCCATGGAATGTTTACGTCACTCTATTCAGGCAGGGGAAACTTGGGGACCTTCAGATGTAGATGATGAGGGTGCAGGATCCTCTGGTGGCTGTGGGTAAGACTCTTGGAGAGTTTATTTGTGTAATAGAAGTGGGGATTTTATTTGTATTTTTATGGTAGTAAGGGGAAGGGAGTTATCCATTCATTTTTCTTATGTAATCCGTACTGTAATTTCTTATTAATGGAATAAACAAGTTTCTGAACATCTAGCTGTGCCTTTCGATGAATTTTGTATTTTAAATTATCTATACTGATCGCTAAGGCATACATAATCCTTTTGTTCAAGTATTTTTATAATGAACCGCCGTTCTGGGAGGTAAGAGGGGAATAGTATTTTATGAAAAAGAAAGGGTCGCACTCATGTGAGGTGAATGAGCTGCCTACGTACCTCTGGGGTTTTTGAAAAAGTTTTTTTTGCAGAGGATCAGGCCCATGTAGTTCTGGGTAGAGGAAAATGAAGAGTTTTTTGTTTTTTTTTTTTATTTTTTATTTTTATAGAATAGAAGGGGGATGAGAAGAGTCGTAGCGCGCCGAGATTTCGGACTAGGGGTAGAATTTTTTGAGACGGTCCAGATTGACTGGACGAGCCATCTCTTCCCCATCTAGGTCAGTGAGCATGGCGGCACCGCCGGATAAGATTTTCTTCACAATGTAGGGGCCTCTCCAGTTGGGCTTGAATTTCCCTCTGGGGTCCTAGATGGTTCTATAATCTCCTTGAGGGCTAAGTCTCCCTCTCGAACACCGCGATCCTTGACACTCTTGTTGAATGACCGCGTTATTCGACGATGGTACCCCTGTATGTGGTAAAGACCTTTTAATCTTCTTTTATCTAGGAGGGCTAGCTCATTAAGATGGCTTTGGCACCAGTCTTCTTCGCTAACTTTGCTTTCGATCATGACGCGTAACGAGGGTATTTCCAGCTCCACAGGTAGGACTGCTTCCATGTCGTAGACCATGGAGTAAGGGGTAGCACCAGTAGAGGTTCAGATTGAGGTTCGATATCCCTAGAGGGCGTACGAGATCCGATCGGCCCAATCCCTACAACTTTCGGTCATCTTGCTGATGATAGCTTTGAGGTTTTTATTGGCGGCTTCCACTGCACCATTGGTCTGAGGTCGGTAGGGAGAAGATTTGTGTCTCTAAATCCTGTACTCATTGACTACTTCTGTGACTTATGCTTTTAAATGCAACCCGTTATCTGACACCAGCTCGTGCGGGACCCCATATCGGTAGATGATATTTTTCTTGAGGAACTTGCCCACTTTCTTGGCGTTCAGTACTGCGTATGACTTAGCTTCGACCCATTTGGTGAAGTAATCGATGGCGACTAGGATGAACTCATGTTCGTTTGAAGCCTTTGGTGTAACCTTCCCTATGATGTCGACACCCCAGGTGGAGAACGGCCAGGGAGAGGTCATGTTATATAATTCTCACGGAGGCAGGTGTTGAAGATTGGAGAATTATTGGCATTTGAGGCATCTCCAGCCATAGACGGTGCAATCCTGGGTCATAGTGGTCCAGTAGTAGCCCTGTCGGATGATCTTCTTGGCGAGCATGTGACCATTCATGTGGGGTCCGCATTCCCACTGTGGATTTTCTGCATTGTCTTCTCAATCTCGACCCCTGTGATTCAGTGTAGATGAGTTCCATCGAAGTTCCTCTTGAGTAGAGCTTTAGGACAAATGATGTACTGGGCGGCCAGTCTTCGGAGAGTCGTTCGATCTTTCTTGATGGAACCCTCGGTAGTTCTACAATGTTTGAGGAGGCACCAGATATCATAGTACTAGCAATCGGCTAGTTCGAGATCTTCGATGGAGATGAGCTCAATATGGTAGCAATGGGTCGGTTTGTCTTGCTTTTGAACTAGGAAGGGTGTCATTGTTATTCCCTTGGGCATGTCGACTATGGAGGCCAAGGTAGCGAGAGCATCGGCCAGGTTATTCTTTACTTGGGGTAGGTAATGGAATGTGATATCTCGTAATCGAGAGGCTTGATCTTCTAATTGGGCATGAAAAGGTTGGAGTTTTTTGTCCTTGACTTTCCACTTTTTGAGCACTTGACCGATGATAAGGGCAGAATCCCTGTGGACATCAAGGTATTGAATACCTTTCTTGAGAGTAACTTTGAGGCCCACTGTGCATGCCTCGTATTCCATCATGTTGTTGGTGCAAGGGAAATCCAATTAAATGGCGATGGGAGTGTGGGAGTCATCTGGGGCGATCAGAAGTATCCCAATGCCATATCCCTTTTTGTTGGCAGTGTCGTCAAAGAACATTTTCCATTGAAGATGGTCTTGAGTGGTGCAGAGGTTATTTTCATCTGGAAATTTGGAGATCCGGACATCTGCTTCGTCTATGGGGTAATTGGCGAGGTAGTCAGAGATGGCTCTTCCTTTAACAACTTTCTGTATGACGTACAAGATATCGAACTCGGTTAGGAGCATCAATCATCGGTCCATTTGACTCGATAAGGTGGGTTTCTCAAGCAGGTATTCGATGGGGTCCAATCGGGATACAAGTTTGATGGGGAAGGCGAGCATGTAGTGTCGCAACTTTTGGGTGACCCAGACAAGTGCGATACATGCCTTCTCCAAGGCAGCGTAGTTGACCTCATACCCGACCAATTTGTGACTGGCATAATAGATGGCTCTTTCTTTACGAGAGTCCTCAAGGTATTGGGCTAGCAAAGCCCCAGCTGCAGTGTCGGTTATGGTTAGGTATAGGAGCAAAGGGTAATCAGACTGTGGTGGCATGAGCACTAGAGGTTGGGTCAGGTATTGTTTGATTCGGTCAAAAAATTCTTGGTAAGCCTCATTCCAAACCTTGGTTGAATCCTTTCGGAGGAGCTTGAAGATCGGTTCACAGATGGAGGTTAGCTGGCTGATGAACCGGTTGATATATTTTAATTTCCCAAGAAAACCTCGGACTTCTTTCTTTGTTCGAGGCAGTAGCATCTCAAGTATGGCCTTCAGCTTTGCAGGATCTGCTTCCATACCCTTTTCGCTGACCATGAATCCCAAGAGTTTTCCCTTTGTAACGCCGAAGACACACTTATGTGGATTAAGTCACATCTGATACCGTTGCAGTCGTTCAAAGAACTTTCGGAGAGCGGGAGCATGACCTTCTCTAGTTTTGGACTTAATAATCATATCATCCACATAAACCTCGACCTCCTTGTGAATCAGAACGTGCGGGATGGTTGTGGCAACTATTTGATAGGTAGCCCCAGCATTCTTGAGACCGAATGGCATAACGGTGTAGCAAAAGGTTCCCCATGGGGTGATGAATTCGGTTTTTTCTTGGTGGTCGGGGTGAATCTTGATTTGGTTGTATCCGGCAAACCCGTCGACGAATGACTTGAGAGCATGACTAACTGTGTTGTCCACGATCATGTCGATATTGGGTAGCGGATAATCATCCTTTGCATAAGCTTTATTTTAATTTCGATAATCCACACACATTTGAATCTTCCCTCCTGATTTCGGAACAGGTACAATGTTGGCTAGCCATGTGGGATATTCGATCACCCGAATGAAACCCACGTTCAACTGTTTGACCACTTCTTCTTTGACCTTGAGCGACCATTCGGTGCGAAGTTTTCTCAATTTTTGTTTAACTGACTTGTAATCTGGGAGAGATGGGATCTCGTGCTGAGCTATTTCAGGATTAATGCCGGGCATATCATCATAGGACCATGCAAAGACATCTACAAACTCCTTTAGTAATTCTTCGAGTTGTGCACGCTCATGCTCATTAAGGGTGGCCCCTATCCTAATCTCGCGCAGTTGGCTACTAGAACCGAGATTAATAACAACAGTCTCTTCTTCATTAACTTGAACGCGATTATGTTGTTTATTATTAATCTTATTTAGATCAGTTAAGAATTGTTCATTTGCAAAATCATCATCATCAAAAGTTAGATTAGAATCTAAACAATTAATGTAAGACACAGTAAGATACTCAAAATCTTTATTTATTTCATTAATAGGAAAGATAGCTTTGAGAACCTCATCAAAAGAGGTCTCGATTACATTTGAACAAGGATAGACAGTAGGAGAAGAAATAAGGTAAACATTGGGGTTGGGGGGATTTCAAGAGGTAGAACTAGTGCAGCATGCCAGTTGAGGAGAGGTGTATCAGCAGCTTTAATCAGATGGGATGGGTCCATTGATGTAGTGCCTGAATGAACCATACAGAGTGCCAGCCCCAGTATCTATAAGTTGAAGGAATCTTCGGAATCACTTTCCTCAGTCTCTTTGGTATCTTTGATGAGCAGTTGTACGTGGTGTTGGAAACTTTCGGCCCATGGGTAGCTGTCTTGGAAAAAGATCTCCATTCCAGGCTTCATCTTCTTGTCTGTGTGGTCATACCATGGTTCTAGAAAACCGCAAAAGGGGAAGTCCTCGCCTTCTTTGATGAATTGTCCATTTAAGGAGTCTCCTGAGATAGTTCGGATGCAGTCTAATCTTCTCTTTGGTCGAGACTGGCAAATCATTCTGAGCTCTTATCCCGATGGTTGATACCCCAAGCCGCAAGGAGGAAAAGATTTCTTCACTTCGATGGGCTCAAGTATCCCTTGCTGCCTTTGCCCTAGTCCCAGTTCGGGCATGAAGTGCATGTTTCTAAACATCTGAATCATATTTTGGACAAACCCTTTCTTTGAAACCTTCCCCTGCCGAGAGTAAGAGTGGCTCAACTTGGAATCCTGATAGGAGCATATCATTTGACTCGTGCTGTATCTCAAGGATTGGACTGCTGGTGCTTGCGCCCTCGATATTTTCATCGTCGTCCAAAATGGTGATGACTCGTCCGTCGGCGAAGAACTTCAATTTATGATGGAGTGAGGAAGACACACCCTTGATACTGTGGAGCTAGGGTCATCCGAGCAACAGGTTGAAACAAGCTGGGATGACTATGAGTTGGAATTCGACGACAGGGTTTATAGGGCCAACCCCTATTAAAAGTTTTATGGATCCCATCACCTCACGATGGGTATTATCGTAGGCACGTACGGTGACGGAGGTTGGAGCGAGGTATCTTTCTTTCAGGCCTAAACACTTGAAGGTTCTCAGAGGGAAAAAGTTCAAGGCGGATCCGTTATCGACAAGGGAGAGTGGCACAACCTTCCCCATAACTTCGACGGAGATGTTGATTGCATGATTGTGATTCAACCCAATTCTGGGGATTTCTTCTTCAGAGAATGATAACATTCGGGTAGAGGTTAAGAATCCGACCAGATTTACCGCTTCTTCTGGTGTGGTAAATGGAGGAACTATGGGTCCACTGAGCAGCTTGATTAAAGCATTTCTCTGCAGCTAGGAAGATATGAAAAGCCCCCATAGAGTGATGTTAGCTTGGGTTTTCTTCAGTTGATCGAGGATCTTTCTCTCCTCGATGGTCATCTATGGCATAGGAAGGTTTTCAACGCCCTTCCCCTTGTCATTTGCTGGTAGTGAGCTTGGAACCTGGTAATGTCTCCCTGATCTGGTCATGTGATTTACTGAAGAAGGAAAGAACATGAATTTCATTTCCTCATCAATATCAGGTTGTTCTTCCACCCTATTCCTTTCTCTGAGGAGTTATTCAAATGATATCATCCCACATATGTCGGCTACTGGGCCAGTTCTTCCTAAAGCTTGTTTTTCATTCAAATCTTTGAATTCTTCCCCCCATCCGATGGTAACAATTCCGTCTTTCCATGTAAAGTCGATGCATTCCACAACTTTAACGGATTTTTCATACAAGTTTTCCCATTCTGTGGGGATATGTGTGATTGAAGGGACCAAACGCCCTTGTAGCTTCAAAGTGTCAAGTAACCCGGTGATACTGTAAATGCTGTTGGTTTGCCCGAATAATTCTGCCATAATCTAGACAACATCATCTAAGCTGACTTCGTCGGTTGGTACCACCCACTTATCTGAATCTCGGGTCCATTTTCGTGCTTCCAAGAACAGTATGCTGAACTTTTGGAAATCGATGCCCATCTGTGAGGGCAATTTCATCCCGAACTCTAGGAGTTGGTTTAACACCTCTAACAATTCCATACTTCCATTTTCAGAACGGGTACAGACAACGATGCATGCTCTGGTAAGGAGTGACAATGCCTGATCAGCGAGGCTAGTTGGGTGTAGGAGGAAATATGGGTAAGTTTGAAGAGGTTTAGGAGAGTGTATGGGTGTGATTTGAGTTGAGGGATCAAAATCCGAGTTTTCTTCTAAGAAGATGGCATTGGCATGATTTGGGAGTGGGTTGTGAGCAGTATTTGGCTTAGGATTGGATGGTGGGGTGATGGTACCCCGGTCAATGAGATCTTGGATTATGTTCTGAAGGTGAAAGCATTGGTCGGTGGTATGGCCGGCAGTTTGGTGAAAGATGCAATGAGCATCGATCTTAAAATTTCTTGGGAGTGGATTTGGCAACGGACCTGGATCCAAGGGTTTGATGAGGTTTCGGCTTAACAGGGCTTGGTAAACTTTAGAGAGGGGAGCATGGAGCTCAGTGTATTCCCTTCGGATGGGGGCAGGGCACCTTTCTAGTGCCCATGATGTGGTTGGTTGAGAGATGTTGTTGATGGTTGAGACTGTAGCACTGGCAGGCTTGTCATACTTTCTAGGGGTGAACTGTCCAGACACCTTCTTTGGTTCAACCTGTGTTTAATAAGGCTTTCCTAGATTTCTGATCCTGCCTCTCTGAGAGCTCGGAAGTGGGGATAGTATTGTCCTCCCATCGTTGCTCGGATATGGGGCAAGAAGTTCTTCTTTACTATGTTGACCTGTTCTTCCTCTGATGGCCGATTAGTCATGGTAGCTACTTTCTCCCTCCACCGGGTTATGAAGTTACTGACTGATTCCCCAGGATTCTGTTTGAGCATCTCTAAATCATGCCGGGTGATCTCAATCTCTTCGTTGTATTTATATTGCGACATGAATTCTCGGGCTACATCCTCTTATCTATGGATTCTGGATTCCTCAAGAGATAAAAACCATCGGAGGGCACTATCCTTCAAAGTTTTTTGAAATAATTGGGCCATCACTTCTTCAGAAGCCCCTAGTAGAGTCATGGAACGATGATAACTACGAAGATGAACAATTGAGGGTCCACTCCCTCCGAAATTCTCGATATTCGACATCTTAAACTTTTTGGGTAGCTTCGCTTTAGGATAAGGAGACATGTGGGTGTAGACCATGTAATTCCCAGAGATCCTGACTTGGTTAAACTTCTTGGTGAGCATCTTAAGATCCTCTTTGAATTTATTCAACTCCTCCTCATTTGGATCAGCGACCACAGGTAAGTTAGCTATAGGCTGGGCAATGTTGGGCATTGGGAGCTGGGCAGGCGGCTGCCCATTGGCAGGAGGGGCACGTGGAGCGTGCTGATATTCTTCTGGAACCCAGATAGGCTCGGGTGGACCCATAGCACGAGGGAATAGGGCCTCGGGCTCTTAAGGAATAGGAACTTGGTTTCGTTGCATTTCTCGGACCTCAGTTTGGAGGTTTTCAATCTTGGACACGATCTGAGCTAGAACTATCATCAGATCCGGCTGTATGACTGGTGCTTGATCTATATTCTCCATGGAAAGTGGATGGATTCTGGACTCGGAAGAAGTAGTAGAGGAACGGACGAAACTCCGAGGTGATTTGACTGAAGACCGAAGCCAATAGGGAGCCAGGCCAAGGACTTGCAATCGACCTGAGAAGGCGTAGGATGAGATTTATTTTTGGGAAAAAAAGGAAGAACTATTTTTAGATTTTTGATAAAGAAGGGAAAAATGTTTTTGGATTTTTGATAAAGAAGGGGAAAAAGCTTTTGGGAGACGGAACTCAGCATCATTATTATGATTATTATGTTCTCACTTGTATTTAATTCTCCTAAATGCAATGTCGGACAGGACCCGAGCCTGGAAAAGTGGGGTTTTCAATATATGCAAAGCTACGGTTTGGACTTGTAACCAGGCTCACGGACATGGTCCCATTTTAAAAATGAGCGAAAATTGGGCCGCAGGCCGACCCGGAATTTTGGCAGAGTTTCGTGTTGAAACCGGTGGTCTAAAGTGCGTGTCCTAGGTTTGACACCTATATGCAGGTATGCCATTGGTTGGGTGAATTGACATGGGTTCCCCCCTTTGGCGTGACTTCCACGATATACGTCTTGATCTTGCGGGCAATCGGTACATGTGGACAAGCCATTTGATATACATGAGTTAATTGCCTCACCATATACCTCGTGGGGACGGTACGTGTGAGAGAGAATTCGATATACTCGACGTACGTGAACGAATTCCCTGCGATATACCTCCCGTCATGACTTCGATCAAGCGGTACGATGCGGGGTAATCGTTTGATATACATCGAAGGTACTTGGCCAATGGAAGGTGAGAGTCATATCGCTTAGGCTAACTGTTGTAATACCCAGTAATTTTATTGATTTTTTACTTAATGGATTAATTGAATTAAATGAGAATTAATTTGGAAATTAATCCGGAATTAAATACTAGCGAGACGTGAGTTAGTATTTGAGTATGATGTTACAATTTAATATTACTGAGAATATATGATAATATATGAGTATTGAAAACATTAAAATTGTCGCGAGGTAGAAATACGACAATTTGGGAAATTAAGTTGGGACTCGCGTGTCCGTCGCATCAGGAATGAATTTAATTAGATTAAAAATAAATTTATATTTTTATCAACCAAATGGTCATTTTGAGTGCTCCAACATGTCCGGAAGGGTCGAGATAGTCAGAAAACACTAGCCGGGGATTTAGTTTGGGTCCCGGGGCATTTTTAGGCTAAACCGGCAACCCAGAAAGGTATTTTGGTAATTTAAAAAATTGAGGAATTAAAAACCACGAATTTTAGAGTTTAATTATATATTATTAGTGAGGCCACTAAGGCCATTATCAGCCAAAAACAATAGAAGTGGGCTACGGGAGTTTGAGAGAAGTTAAAAGAGGTTCCAAACCAAAACCACCACCCACCACCACCAATTGGGAAGAATTTGTGACCGGAAAGAGGAGAGATTCAGCCTTTAATCACCAACAACAAATCAGAAGAAAAAATCTAAGGCAAGTGGTTTAAATTCATTACTTGCATTTAATATTTCCTTCATGTTTAGTGTAGAAATTAACATTTGTCTTGAAAGATTTATGAAAACCTAATGGAAGTGTTAGGGTTTGCATGTAGAATAATTATGGACGAAAGTAATACTCAAATGTATATCTTTTGATGGTTTAAAACGGATTAAAAAGGATTTCCTATGTTCAATTAGATTTTGAGTTCATGTTGTTAGGTTTTGTGGAAAAATTTGGGGATATATGGATTTTACATGTTGATTTGAAGGAATTAACCCAAAAACGATGTTAGGAAGTGATCTAGGGTGGTTTAGAATAATTTAAGAACCTTAAAATTTGATTAGTATGAATTTGGGATGACTTTGGAGAAGGGAAACGTTGAGAAAAATGAAATGGGTGAAAACTGAGCACTTTCGGAAATCTCGTTAGAAGACCAACCCAGGTCGTTCTAACGACCTCGTTCGAACGAGCTTCTAACGAGATTCCAGTAGCCCTTTAAACGGGTTCGTTCGAAGCCCTTCGTTCGAACGACACTTGTTAGAACTACCTCGTTCGAACGAGATTTCTAACGAGTTGACAGAATGACCTTGTTCGGCCAATTTTTGTTTCGAACTTCACATAGGCTTATTTATAGGTATTATTTTTGGGAGAACTTCAATAATTTTGACCCTAGAGAATTGATGTTGGGAACTTTGTGGACACTTAGACTCGAGGAAGACTATTAGGTATATTTGTGAGACCAAAGTATAACTTAGGATTTAAATTTTGGAGAAATGCATATAAGACTTGTTAACCTTTATGAGTTAGGTTTTAAGTAATTGAGATTTACGAGGTGAGATGGGTCGACGGTCTATATTGTATATTATCCAAATACTTAAAAATGTGCAAACTTTAATGACGGTATAAGGGGGTGGAATATACCTCTATTAATATTATAAGATATCTAAGATGTGTGAATGCTTAGTATATGGACTTATATGTGTATAACATACCTACCATACTTGCTATCACAGGAGGTCGGCTTTCGATCAGGGCCATCTAATCTCTGTGTTCCTACGGAGGGGATTTAGATTGGTACCTCAAGGACATAGGTCAGAGAATGACTTATTGGTGAGTTAAGAAGTCATCTAACCATGGGAGCGTAGGTATGTGTGTGACCCATGGGTATGTGAACTATGTTCGCCTCCATTATGTGTGTTTATTGCTTATTAAAACGGTTCCTGAGAGATTCGGAATACGTGTTCCTCATGTACGTGATGTACCGGGATTTGATAGAAGAGTATGTGTGCACCGCAGCCTATCCTAGGGGTGCCATTATTGTATATTTATGATGATATTAGTATACTGATAATTGAAATGGACTGTTTATTAAAGTGTAAGTGTGAATAATTGTAACATTTTTAGTAGAGTTAAAAATGGAAAATTCTTAGTAATTATTATAATAAATTCTAAGGAATAAAAAGTAAGACTCTTCGTTTACATTAAGATGTCGGGAATTGAACTTAAATTGTAAAGTAAAGTCAGGTTATGGATTGGACTAGTTAGATAGTGGAATAACTAGAACGGGTACGGGTACGTTAGGAGTGCACAATTAGTTGAGAGGTGAGGAACTCATGTGAGTGCACACACTATCATGTATTTTATATTCACTGTTTAATGATATTAAACACTTGCTATATTTTAAACTGTTTTCACAATCGGGCTCTAAGCCGTTTTCTTTCAAATCTATTTTCTTGTAAAAACCTTTTAGATGCCCAGCCATAAGGACACCAAGCTTAGAAGTTTCATTCTAGTGACGTGCTGTAGCTGCTGTGGAAGTTACAGGATCTCGATAATAGACGCTTCCACTTTCTGCTTTGACTCCATCTCAGGTTTATTCATCTATAGGGCATGTCGCCCCTTTTCTCTTAGAGATAGATTAATTACTCAGTTCTATTTCAGTTTTGGATTAAATTAATTAGTGTTTCAAACTTTGTATTTGTTTTATTCAGTATTCGGATTATTCAGAGGAGTGTTCCTCCAGATTTATTTTTATTCCATTATTATTCTATTATGATTGTGATGTGACCGTGGTATCATTATTTCATAATTTAACTTGTTGCATGTTGATCTAATTTAATTAAAATTGACAACTCACTTTTTAAATATTAGGTAGCTAGTAATTGTTAAAATGTTTTTCGACAGTGATGCTATGAACTGAACCAACTTGACATTTTGTATTAATTTGAATAAAGGAGTAGCTTCCCGGTATTTAATTAGACGGGGTGTCACAACTGCGACCTGCCGGACCAGCGCCCATCACGAAGTGACCCTCCAGTTACTGGGTAAAATTTGGTCAATAACAATGCTCTTTGGTGATGTCGTGTGAATCATGTATGATTCTCTTATTAGTATGTTATGATGAGAATGCCTTTCTTGATTATGCCAAACAGGGAGCAAAGTACAAGTACCCCAGGTACACCAAGTATGGATGGGTGATGCGTGCAACAGGCGGATATATGTGATCCTAGGTGCACGTGGTGCGAAGTGTACATGGAGAAATTTTTATAAGTGTGTGAGCATAGGCATAAGCATGGGATACACATGGAAAAGGGGAACATGCAGATATAGGGGGAATATAAACTAATATAACATCCATGTAAATAGAGTCAAGCCCTCAAAATACACATGTCCCCAGGAGAGTTGCCACTATGGTCATCCCTGATCCTCGCCTGCGCTGGGTTCGGCGCACGAAGGGGAGAGGATCCTTCGCTCGATTACGCATATGGAGTAATATGTTACAAGTATATAGAATAAGAAAATTAGCTTTAGAGAAGATAGGAAAATAAGAGAAAAAGTGAGAAAAGGACTCGAGTCTCAGGTTTTACCCTGAGACACCTACGTAGCCTATAAAGGCATCAAAGTCCACGTAGTTCGCATACAAAACAAGGGGTGGGGTTTATCCCATAAATCCAAATGGGGGATCTCTTATTTGTGGGCGTGTGTGTGTGTGTGTAGAAAAAGTGTTTTAGTGGTGAGAAAAGTATGAGAAAAGTATGAGAATCCCTTATTTGGAATTTATGAGCAAACCCTCTTTTTCTTATTTTTTGGGTTTTATTTATATGAAAACTAGGAGATGTGCAATAATACTAAATAAAAAGTATATTAGGATGTGTGAGATGATATAATAAAAGTGCTAAGTAAGAAAACAAGTTATTGAGAATTTAAGAGAGAGTTTGAGAAAGTTGGACCTTCTTGAAGATCTTGAGCTTGATCTTGAATGTTGGAGAGCAGCCCTTGCACTTGGATGATGATGGGGAGTGGATAATTCACCACGTTTGATGAAAAGGATGATGAAAAGTGGGAGTAAAAAAGGGATTTGGAAGTTAAAATCACGCTGCCTTCGATAGAGGTTTCTGGGATTCATTGAGAGTGAATTTAATCAGATCTGGGCTCCCCTTGCAAATGAGGTGAAGGCCTCCTTTTATAGTCTCACGTCACTGCCGATCGGCATAGACCCGTTCCTGCCTATCGGCACCTGCCGATAGGCAGGGTCTGGAACCTGCCATTTGGCAGTGTGTTTCAGGCTCTTTCGGAAAAACGACTGCCGAGGGAAAACCGTTGGTCAGAATTGTGCACGGGGTAGACCGTTGGAAAGGTAGTTTAAAGACCTTCGAAAGTCCTTTGGATCGCTCCCGGGTTCGAGAGTTGACTTTGGGTCAAATATGGCTCGAAAGCGTTTTTCAATCCATTGGACGGGGAATCGCTCGGACGCAAACGGTTCGTTCGTCCGCATGGTAAGTCCAAACCGTACACGGGGCGGACCGTTGGAAAGGTTAGGAGATGTACTTCGACATTCTAAAGAGTTTGACCCAGTTTGGGGAGTTAACTTTGGTCAATTGGGCCCCAAAAGCGTTCGGTGACTTCTTAGAGTCAAACGGGTCGTTCGTCCGCATGGTAAGTCAGAATTGCGCACGGGATGGACCATTGGAAAGGGTATTTAGTAACCTTTGAAGATTCATTCAGTCTCGCTCGAGATGAAGAGTTTGACTTTTTGGTCAAACTGAGCCGAAGAGTGCCCAATGGCTTCTAGGTCAGTACTCGGGACATGACCTAAGTTTGTGGTGATAAAGGGAGGTACTAGGGACCTAAGGAGAGTTTGGGGGTAACAGAATAGGGTGTCTACAGAGGTCATAATGATTTGGAAAGGAATGAGCCAAAGGATCATAAAGACTAAGGATATATGGCTAGTGTTAACTCCAAAGAAAATGAGTCTAGCTATGGTGCTCATATACCTGAACCTATTTAATGTTGTCTTTAGCTTGTTCAGTTTTATTTTAGTTGTGCAGCATGCTTGATCGATTTTTCTCATCTCACCTTGAGACCTTTACATATGAATTCTTGAGGATAACATACTTGTTAATGGTGTATCAATTGTAAGGTGTAGCTGTTATGATTGATAAGATTTCCTGTAATTCTTCCTCATCTTTGAGTAGATCTATCATAAATAGACATTTTGGTTACTTACATGATGTAAAAAAAGATTGCTTAACTTCCAGTGGTTGATCAATAATTTGAAATATTTGAGGAACCTAAGATGATGACCTATCGATCTCATTTTTTGAAGAACGTTAAAGGCCTTAAGGTTCAACCAAGGAAAGTTTTGTTGGTTTTGGCTCTCCTATTTTTTTAATTTTGGTTTATTTACAAATTTGCCATTTTGGCTCAAATCTCTAAATACAAGTGTTATTTCTAAGTTTTGTGAGAGGACAAGAGTGGGCATATTTGAGAGATAATCAAAGACAAAGATAGATAAAGAGCTACTTTGAGCAAGGTGAATTATTGAGGTTAGTTAGTGATTAAATTTTGAGAGAGATAAGTGAGGTGTGTGTGTAACCATTGGTTCCTAGCCATTTGTGTATAAAAGAAGATATTCTACCATTTGTGGATATAGTCCAAAGCTTAGGTGAACCACGTAAATTGTTATTGCTTCGATTGTTTGTTGCTTGTATGTTCTTATTGTCACTTCAATGACGCTTGGTTGATTTGATTGGGAGTTTGGACACTAGTTAATTTATGGAACAAGGTCTTGGGTGTTTTCCGCACACCAAGTGTTTGATAAAATTCCTGAGTGAGTTTTATAATCTTGGTCGCTAGATATAGTTTTGCTTTAGCGCAACAAGTGGTATCAGAGCTTAGGTTGCATTATTTGCCCGATATTTTGGTTTAAGATTGAATTAATTTTGGCATAGATTTTATTTTTGTTCCGAATGACGAAGAATGTGGAGAGTACTCGAGAATCAACCTCTACGAGCAGAGGCTCTAAGAGATGGGATCCGAGTTATGGATCAAGTGGATTAATGAAGACAGATAAGAAGGCTTTTGATGAGAAAATCAATTTCGGGTTATGGCAAAGACGAATGTAAGGCGTTCTTGTCCAACAGAGGTTGAAATTAACATTATTTGGGGTAGAAGGGCGATCAGTAGGCATGACTGATGCCGAGTGGATTGACATTGATCAAAGAGTTTCTTCGTGTTTTGAGATGCTTATCACGGATGATGTGTTGAATAACGTGATAGAAGAGACCACGGCTAAAGGCATGTGGGATAAGCTAAAAGAGATTTATTTGGGAAAGTCGTTGTCAAATAAATTATTCCTCAATAAGAAACTCTTCAAGCTTGAGATGAAGGAGGGTGAGGATATGATGAAGCATATCAACATTTTTAATGCCTAGATAAATGATTGAATCGGATAGATGTTCAATTCATTGATGAGGATCGAGCATTGTTGTTGCTTGCATCATTACCCGATTCGTATGAGCATTTTGTGACCATTCTCATGTTTGGGAAGTCTACGCTCCGGTGCAATGATATTGTGCAAGATATTCAATCTCATATCACGATGAGAAAGAAGGAAGGTGGAGGTGATGAGTATTCCCATAATGAAGGCCTTACGGCGAGAGACGGAGGTGGGCAAAATGGTGAGAGGAACTCCAATCGGGGATTTAATGATGGTAATAGGTCTAGATCGAGGGGTCTTGGTGGTAAAGGGCCAAAATTCTACAAGTACCGAGAATGGGGTCATATGATTCGAGAATGTCCTTTGTGAAACGATAAGGTTAAGGGAAAGGTTGATTTCAAGAGGGCAGCGATAGTGAGTGAGGATTATAAAGATGAACTTGGAGAACTTCTCACAATATCCAAGATTAACTCTCTTTCCCAAGATGATCGGATATTAGATTCGGGATCATCAGATCACGTTTGCTCCAAGAGGGAATATTTTGAGACTTTCACGAAAAATAGAAAAGGTTCCATGTCTTTGGCTAACGGAGTGAAGGTTATCATTGAGGGTGTCGGGACGATGAAACTCAAGATGTTTGATGGGGTGGAGCGCACTTTGGGTGGTATGGCTTATGTTCCAAAGTTGCGAAAGAATTTGATATCCACTAGTTGTTTGGATTCTAAGGGTTGCCGGTGTCGGTGGCGGGTAGAATCTTAAAAGTCACATGCGGTTGTATGGTCCTAGCGAGGGGAGAGGATAAATAGGGGTTGTATCGTCTAAATCAGACTTCGAGAAATATGGAGAAGCGGTGTGCACAAGTGATCGAACGTTTGAGTCATGTTTATTTTGTGAACAAAGAGGAGACATTGGGTGCTAGCTTTTCGAGAGTAGAAGGTAGTGATGGGATAATACCTACTAGTGGAGGGGATGGATCGAAGTCCCCCTCCAGATCCAACGGGTGACATTGACTCGGTTTAGTTTCACACTTGCATTGGCCGATTGGAATCGAGTAGGTGTAGATTTTGATGGATTTGAGGTATGTCTAGATAGTTCAAGGAAGGTAGATGAGTTATTGTTTATGAGAATTGGTAAACAGGAGTTTTTCGTGACAAAGACTTGGTACATCTTTCGAGGGTACGATTTGGAAGGTGTGGGAGGTGAGGAATTTTCCCTCTCATCCGCGGCTATTTATCACGGTGGAAGATGGTGTTGATGTGTTTGAATGTTTTGCGTGAAGAGGGTGTATTCTATATGTATTGTGTGGGGGTGTACTCACCGGGTTACATAAGGAGTAAGATTCACCGTATGGTTACATGGGAAGCATTCAGATGCATGAGATGGAGAGTTATTAATTTAGAACTTGGTTCCTCGATGGGTGGAGTTATTTGGAGTCTTGGATTGAAGACTTGTGGTATCTCACTTCATGATTGAAGTTTGGGGTGGCTAAGCGTCGATGGGAGTGTATTGGCTTGTTAGATGTCTTCGAGCGGATTTGATGTTTTCATTCCAAGTTCGGTTGGATCGTGAGGATCGCCTGGGGGAATCACATTAGCTTGGTATATGGTGGGACGGTCTTCAAGCGGGCTTAATTTCAAGATTCCTGAGATTGGTTGGATCGTTAGGATCGCCAAGGTGGAGTTTGTTGGTTTTGGATCTCCTATTTTTTTAGTTTTTGTTTATTTACAAATTTGACATTTTGGCTCAAATCTATAAATACAAGTGTTATTTCTAGGTTTTGGGAGAGGACAAGAGTGAGCATATTTGAGAGCTAATCAAAGGCAAAGAGAGATAGAGAGCTACTTTGAGCAAGGTGAGTTATTGAGGTTGGTTAGTGATTGACTTTTGAGAGAGATAAGTGAGGTATGTGTGTGTAACCATTGGTTCCTAGCCATTTATCTGTAAAAGAAGATATCCTAGCATTTGTGTATGTAGTCCAAAGCTTGGGTGAACCATGTAAATTGTTGTTGCTTTGATTGTTTGTTTATTGTATGTTCTTATTGTCACTTCATTAATGCTTGGTTGATTTGATTGGGAGTTTGGACACTAGTTCATTTACGAAACAAGGTCTTGGATTTTTTTCGCACACCAAGTATTTGATAAAATTCCCAAGTGAGTTTTATCATCTTGGTCGCTAGAGATAGTCTTGCTTTAGCGCAACAAGTGGATCATCTTATCCCCCTAATTGATGAAACTATCTAGTCTATGAAAGCGGTTGAATAAGATTTGACTAAAGTAAGAGATATCTATGAACCCAAGAGAAAGGAGGGGGAAGAAGTTGGATCTAATATATCTACCATGACTAATTATCAGAGATATCTTTATGAAGACATGGCTTCGTCATTTGGGGAGGGATTTTTTTATACTCCCAACTTACGATTCTTCATAGGATATACTTTTTTTTATTTCTTATATAAAAATTTGGGCAAAGTCCATCTTCATTTTGTAATGTGTTTTATTAATTAAATACAAAAATAATTTTACTCATGTGTACTTATATGTTTATTCTATATTTTTCTTGCTTGAACACTTATTTTTTCTATTCATATTTGATTGTAAGAAATATTACACGTGCATTATTGATACTTTCATCAACATCATATAAATTAAAAAACACCTCATTGACACATGATATGCTTTTAGCCATTTGTGGTTAACTTTGAATGTCTATGTGATTGAAAACTGCTTTTAGGACCAGATCACCTTCCAGAAATTTTATGGGTTTACCCAAGATTTCATAGGCTCTAGAGAGTTGGTTCATATAGATTTATAAGTGTCCTCTAGAATTGCCTTGATGTTCATTTAGTGCTTCTATTTGAACATGCCTTGTTTGTGTAATCTTATTATTTCGCAAAGCATATCTCGCTGAAGGTGCTTAAAGTTCTTCTGGGAGAATTGCCTTAACCCCATATACCAACTAAAATGGTATGTAACCAGTTGATTTTATCTTGGTTGTTCGTTAGGCCTAAAGTATTTTTGATAATTTATCACCCCATGTTCCTAGGATATCTTCCTTCATTTTTGCCTGAATGATGATCAAAGTTTTGTTTATGGTTTAACCTTTGTCGTTGCCTTTGGTTAATGCCACAATAGAAGTATAATGGATGATATAATATTTATCTATCCATGTGGACATTTCTTTGTTGATAAAGGAGTGCCATTATTTGTTGTAATGATGTTGTGGATGTTAAATCAACAAATAATGTATTGTTTAACGAGTTGCAACACAACTCCTAATGTTTATCTCTTCAATGGTACAAATTTTTCCAATCTGATGAAGCACTCTGTTCCCCCAAAAATATAAAATATCCCCCTAGATAAATGGTTATTTCTTCTCTCTGGGCCAAATGCCTAAGTGTGAAGGGATAAGGCATGGATAATAAGCGAAGTTCCAACAATGGAGCATGAATAAGATTGTCATGGAGATGACAAGCCTCGCATTTTTGGACAAACTTAGTTGAGTATTTCTCATCATGGGTCTTTTTGAGTCTCTCTTGTTCTTATTCTAAACCTGTACATTTGGACAACATGCCCCCAAGATTTTTATGGTGTAAGGTTTCTTATAGGAGGGGATATTGTGCTACCTCAGTGAGCTTCATCATGCTATCCCTGATTTTTAACTATTTCCATCTCACAAATCTCCAATTCGAACCATCATCACTGAGAAAGAGCTTAAGTACTTATGATGGGGTCGTTCTACTTTGTATCACAACTGTTGTTGATTTAATATCCATTATGACATTTTGTGAAATTATGGAATAAACGACTGCATATCGATTTATCATTATTGGGTGTCTCTCCACTCTTATTTCGTGAAAGTGTTCTAATAACATTTGTTTTTATGGTTTTATATGGTGACAAGATGATGTGCTTCAAATGGAAATCCCCATTCACCTATTTTACCGCAAGGTTGGAATCTCCTTTACTATAAAGAAAGTGTATGCCTCTTCATAGAGATTCAAGTAAACCAGTATAAATGCCTCATACGCATCTTCATTGTTATAGCAAAGGAAGTCTAGCCTTAAAGATAAAGTGATTACTTATGTTCCTCTTGATAACACAATAATAGCCCCCCTTTTCCTTTTGATGATGAACCATTGAACTTCATGGGCAATTCCTCTAGTTCTACGTCACAAATATTGTCTTTCAGATCATCCCCCGATATTTCCTTATGTGGTGGTTAGAAAATTTGAGAAGGGAATATGACCAACAAATATACGTGAGATTGACTTTTAGTAGCTCGAGGAACCATACACTTGACATCTTACTCATAAAGAATGAGGAACCATCTTTCCACTCTTACTATCAAGATTGTTCATGCAAGAAATAACTTAATTGGATCACATCTAGTCATTATGTGAATAATAAAAGCTAACATGTACTACCTTAGTTTTTTAGCCACAAAGACTAATGCTAAGTAATGTTTTTTAATATTGTTATATCAAGCTTAAGGTCCATGGACTATCCTACTCTAGTAGTAAATAAGCCTTTCTTTCCCATCTACTTCTTGTGCAAAGAGTGAACCTATTAATCTTGTGGTAAAGGTAAGATAGGGCAACAAATGTATTCTTGGATTTGATGGAATCCTCATTTGGGGAGATGTTAACAACTTCTTAAGTTTGCCAAAGGCCTCATAAAGTGGTTCATTTAACTTTAATTTTTGGTTTTTTGAAGTAGATGCATTAATGGGTGAGTGATTTTTGAAAATTTTGGGATAAACCTTCATAAATAAGAAATTTTATTGAGAAAGCTCTTCAACTCCTTCTTATGGTTTAGAAACAGTATATGAAGAATAGCCCTCTATTTGTCCTAGTCCACCTATACACTAGCCGATCCACCATAAAACCAAAGAATTTTCCACTTGTGACCCCAAAGCGCATTTGAGAGGGTTCATCTAAAGCTTTTACTTTCTACATTTGTTGAAGACTTTCCTCGGATCTGCCAAGCGTGAGTCCTCTTTCTTAGACTTGATAACTAGATTGTCTCCATAAAACTTGAAAATGTTATGAAATAAATCATGAAAATTGACATTATTGTACTCTGGTATGTGGCCCACGTATTCTTAAAACCAAAATGCATAATCGTTTAGTTAAAATCCTAAAATAGAGTTATGAAAGTAGTTTTTTTTACATCCGTTGGATCCATCTTAATATAATTGTATCCCACATTATCATCCATGAAACTATATATATCATGAACAATCGTGGATTCCATTAAGATGTCAATAGAAGGCAGAGGAAACTCATATTTGGGGCAAGATCCACTGAGTTCTAGAAAATCCATGCAAATGGAAATTTGCATCTTGTCCCTCTCCACCATTGGAAAAAAGGTCGATAAGGATATTGAATTGGATTGAAAAATCCTGCTGTAAGCAACCATTCCAACTTAGCTTTGATTTTTAGGTCCATCTATATATTATAGGTTCTCATTGCTTGCTTGACATGAATAATTAATGGCATAATGTTTAACTTATTTAAACTTACCTCTTGGTCAAGCCCCAGCGTTTAAGTTTAAATCCATGCAAAAACATCCTTATGCTCCTTAATGAGATGGATGAATTCACGCTTCTTTATTTCCCCAATATATCTTAAAATGAAAATCATGCATGGTTCATTCCCATTATGTTCCATAATGATATGTTGCAACTCTTGAATTTGTGTCTTTGGTTGATCTTCTATGTGACATGCAAAACAATGAGGGAATATCATTGGTCGACATTCTGGCTAGCCTAACTTCCTTAATAAGAAAAATGTAAACTCTTGGTTAAGAACAAATCTCTCTGCATGATCTATTGGATAATACCAAGGGATATACCCTACTAATACCATACCCCCATCATCAGTACTCCATGTAACAGATAATCCTCTGATTATGAGTGTTGAAAGAACTATTGTTACCGATGTACTTATTGAAAGTATTAGAGTTATTCATTTCATATGTTATTCTTTGTGCATTAATCATCATTCTTAAGGGGGTTACGCCTCGCTAAATACTAATTGGATTTTACAAACCCGCATTTTACATTTTGTGACTCAACTGGGGACGTATTCTCTTTGAAGAATGACTAACGGTAACATGGCAAAGAATATTGAATTTGACGCTATACAACCTGAAGAAGAATGAGAGCTAACTATCTTACTAAAGGCCAGCATGATTGTTGATGTAAAAAATTAGATTATATCTAATTATTTAATCACAGATAAACAAAATGAGACAAAGAACTTTTAAAGTGGTTCAGCCTTATAAGAATGGCCTACGTCCACTGTTTTCATTATTGCTGACTGTTTGGGAATTCTCGATTACAAGTTTTCTCAAGAAATTTCGGTCTCTCTACAATGAGGATAATACAATGTATTTATAGCCCTAAGGCTGTAATGTGAAAGGGTAATATATTAAATGCCCCTTAAGCGTATACATCTGTATGATAATAAGCATTTAATGCGCAGTCAAACTGTTGGGTTATCCTGCTATTAATCCTTTGTTCGAGGTACAGCTCGGACCGCCTGAGCTGCTCGGACCGCTTAATTTCCTCGGTACTCAAAATTTCCTCGGTGCTCAAATGTTCCTCGGTACTCATAAGTTCCTCGGAGAATTATTGTAGGTCGGAGTGTCTGAGTTGATCGGGGAAGCAGAGTTCCTCGTTGCAGTATGGTTCCTCGGAGTCGAGGTGTTGTTCGTAAGTGTTTATTGTCGCCATGTAGATTGCCACGTGTCTTCACCCAATTGAGCCATGTCAGCAGACTAAATTTGGTATCAACAGAAGCCCCCAATGTTTCATAGTTCGAAATTTGAGGAGTGTGGAACATTCTTTCTCGATATATGGCGGTTTTAAATGGTTATCCTGAATTTAGGAGTGTTTCCTTTGTATTTATCTTTCCTTCCAAATTTGTAGAATCAGGCTTTTTTGAATTTTTATAACCGCCTCCATCTCCACGTACTTTTTGTCCTTCTAGCCGCCGGTAGCGTAATCGTTTCTTTTTGTAATCATTAACTTTGCCGTTTCCCAAGATAAGGTATTTAAGCGTCACAGACAATCCCATCGTCTTCTACTTTTTCAAATTTGTATCTTTGAGTTTTCCATTGTCTTACTCTCTTGTGCGTTGATCCTTTTCATCGTTCGTTGTCAACAGATCCACTCTTTTTCTGTAAGATCTTCTTCCTTCTTCTTGATTTCCTTCTTTCATCATGGTTTATCCTATAGAATCGATTGATAAATTTCGCTCTGATTTCTCTATTCCCTCCTGGGTTATTTTGGAAGAGCTTTCTGAGCCTTCAGACTATTTTCCTTTGGCTGAGGGACATTGGTTCCCCAGTCTCTTTGTTGCTGAGTGTGGCTTTTCTTTTCCCCCAAACCCTCTATGTCTGGAATTCTGTCAATACTTTGACGTGGTTCCTGCACGAATAGCCCCCAACACATGGAGAATAGTTAATGGTGTTTATAGATTAAATCAAATACATGGAACCCGTATAGGAATTCCTGAAATCATGTTTTGTTATAGATGGGCTGTGGGCGATAATACTTTTTATTTAAAAACTAGGTTTTTAAATAGAGCTTTAATGGTCAATCTCCCAGATGCCAACAAGGACTATTTTGAGCACGGGGTTGTTATAAAAAATTGGCAACATGCTCCTTTATCTGGAGATGAAGTGTATCAGGGTCCCAGATGCCCTCCCTATGGCAATGGGATAGGTTATTTTTATTTCATTTTATTTATTTTGAGATTATGCTTCCTTTATGTTTGATAAAATGTGCCACTGATATTTTAATTTTGATTTATTTGCAGTTGACAACAAAAGAAAGTGTCCAAAAGAGGCAGACGTTAATATAAGGCACTTAAAACTTATCTGGAGTTTGCATCAGACTGTTGCCGACGAGCATATTAGGTCAGCTTCATATCTGCTTCAGTACAAGAGTTACACATCCTCTTTTACTGCTCGTCCGGTGATAAGCGACGCAGAACCCATACCAGCCTCTACAAGTTCTTCACCTGAATCACATATACCTTTGAGTGAAAGGATGAAGAAAAGAAGGCCTCCTACCCTTTTTGAGAAACCTGTCTCTGGTGCTGGAGAGGCAAAAAGAAGTAAGCTTGATGTCCCAGGAGAAGGGACAAATAAAATTGATGCACCTCCCACGGCTGCTCCTGTGAAGGTGGTCGAGAAGCCCCCAGTGGCCCTGAGCAAGGCTGCTGCTCCAGGCGAGGTGATTGTCATTTCTCCGACTAAGACAACATCGTTAGTCGAGAAGGTTGATGCTCCTCTGAGGAGGCTGAAGAAAAGCTCCTCCATCAATTTAGCTGACACCGTCTCTCAGCCCCCGACTAGTGGAGTTCCCACTTCTGTTCCCCCGAGCTCTGCTACGAGCTCGGTGAAGACTTGGATCATTCTCGAGATCCAAGGTATTGAAGAAAACCTTTCTCGGGACATTGTTACTACACTAGCAGCTCGTCACATTGCTTCTGTAAGTCCCATAGTCTTAAATTTTCATTCTTTCCTTTTTGTATCTGTGCACTAACTTGCTTTCATTTTATTTTCACAGTTTGTGAGCTGTTTTAATACGATTTTGAAGAAAGATGAAGCTATTAAAGCTTCAAGTTCCTCGTCTGGTGTAGAGGAAGCTTTGGTAGGCCTGGCGCAGTCTCTGAAAGATTCTCGTCAGAAATATGATGATGACAAGGCAGTCTGGGAGAAGAAGCTTGCTTCGACTGATCAGGAGAAAGCTCAAATTATTGAAGTCTCCAAGGGGTTAGAGAAAAAAAATGAATTATTTGGAGAAAAAGAATAAAGAGCTCGAAGGGAAGCTCAAGAATGCTGAGGAGTTTGAAGATAAACTCAAGGCTGCTGAGGAGGAGTTAGGTCGACTTCGGGAAGTAAGTCGTCAGAAGGAGGAAATTGAGAATAAACTGAAGGCTGCTGACAATCTTCTTTCCGAGAAGCTTTCCTCGGAGAAGACAAAGAGGAAATTGGCTGTGAAGAAATCTTTTAGAGCTGGATAGGATAAAGGGTGGAACAAATGTTTGGCTGCCATGATGTCGCAAGTAGAATATGGAAGCCTCAAATACTTTAGAGATGGGTGGGTCACTGCTCTGCAGGAGATAAAGATTGATGAAACTTCTGAACTCTTTCAGCGACACATCCCTGGTCCCCCTCCAACTCTTGAAGACGAAGAAGAGGACGAAGCTGCCTCTGAAGAGTCTTCCATGGTAATGGGAGATCAAGTTTCTCATCCCCTATCCATCCAACCTACTAACGAGGAACTTCAGCAACCTGTTACTTCATCCGAGCAACTGCCAATGCTCCCCGAGCAACTCTCTGTTCCCTCCGAGCAACCTACCTCCTCGTCCTAGCCTCCCGAGAAAGTTTTGGGAGACAAGGAAAAGGTGTAGAGTTGTTCGGGTTTCTCTCTATTTTATTTTTCTTTGTCAAATGTAACCCTAAACATGTAATTCTAAACTTTGTGATATAATAAAATTTGAACTTTTGTTTAGGCATACTGTTGTTTCTGCTCTTCATGCTCTGTTGGTACTCTTATTGACTATTGCTTTTTCTTCCTCTACTAGTTTCTGGCCAGGATGGGATTATTGTTTGCTCATGATACAAAGCTATTACAGCAATGCAATGAATATTTTAAGGTTGCTCACACAGATCTGAGTGCAGCACAAATCGTCGACATCCTCGGCCAAGATGCTTCGGAACAAGCAATTAAAGCCTACCAATATTTGAAGTGTCTGCTTGATCGTGCAGTGGCCAATAATGTAGCTTATTATGATATGATTGAGGATCTCCAAGGCACTCTTGAAGAACTTCAGCAACAATATAAGGAATCCACTGCCCTTTTGCACGAGGGGTACGAGAAGAAGTATCAGCAAATCAGTGCTGATAAGGGATATGATAAGCGTTTTGCTGCTTACGACGTGCAGGAAAGAATGTTGAAGGCTGAGGTCGAAGAGCACAGACAGATAGCTGAGTTATTAGAGCAAGAAAATAATAACCTGCAAAGAGAGGTGTCTCAGTTGAAGTCTGCAGCTTCCACCTCAAATGCTTTGATCCCAGTGACTGACGAGGGATTCTCATTCTTGGAGGTCGAGAACGCCAACCTGAGGGATGAGTTGGAAACCTTGAAAAGAAATGGACCTTCTACATCTTCTCGTGGATGAGAAAGAGATCCTCGGGGATGAGCAAGAGCTGCTCGGATTCCTATCGAGGAACAGAGGACTCAATCTGCTCTAGAGAACTAGGCCTTCCAACTGATGGAGAAGAACCAGGCATTGGCTGAGATGTCTAAGAAAATCAGGGACCTGGAAGAGCAGTTTTCTGCGCAGAAGTCTGTCTTGGAGAATAAAGAACTTTTTATCAAAAATCTCCACGAGCAGCTGGAAAGATTGACATATCAATTTCACAAGCAGCCCAGGGAGTTCTGGATGGCTGGCTACAACGAGGCTCTCTACCACTTGGACGATCGTATCGAGAATGCAAATAATGAGGGCTACAAACAGGGATGGTTGAATGCCTTAGGTGTGCTGTAACTCGAACAGGATCATTACCTGTGGGATTACCATAATCATGGGCTGCTCGACCTACCCGTGCCACCATTCAATCTTGATATAAGTTGTATCCCTGCTCGGGCCATCCCTCGGTGTTTGATTTCCAAATACCTCGGCGATTACAATCTCCATTCCAATATTGAGATATCTCGTCCCGAGCATCTACTAAATCGACCATCCGTGATGAATATCAGGATGCTAAAAGATCTTAACTTTATAAATTCTCCTATTGCTTTAAATGATCCACCTGCTGGCGAGGAACTTGTTTCAAAAGCAGAGAGGAAGAAACCAATAGAATAGGAATATTGATGTAATAAATTTGTATTTCATTCCTGATGTATTTTATTCTACATTTAATGAAATAATTTTATTTGCAAATCTTGATAGCCATTGTCTTGTAACACTTTACATATGTGCATGTATATCTGTTAAAAAGATAACAATATTGTGTTATTTGTCGATCAACTTATTGTCGAGTAATTTGAATTTGTGGTAGTCACTTGGTAAAAATGATGTTTTGTTTCTCGGCCAACTTAGTAGTAATTTAAAAAGTTATGAGTATCAAAAATTTTGCTCGATCACTTTCTCGTATTCATAAAATGTTTCCGACCAACCAAGGTCGGTAAATTTTCCCTTTCGACCAACTACAGTTGGTGGATTTTTCCTCTACGAGGAGCTTTGGCACTTTCTGGAATAATTTTACCTCCCGACCAACTTTAGTTGGCGTTTTCAAGAATACATTTACTTCCTAACCAACATAAGTTGGAATTTTTAGGAATAGTTTTACTTCCCTTAGGAATAAATTTACTTCCTAACTAACATGGTTGGCATTTTTAGGAATAGTTTTACTTCCCGTAGGAATACATTTACTTCCTAACCAACATAAGTTGGCATTTTTAGGAATACATTTCCTAACCAACATAAGTTGGCATTTTTAGGAATAGTTTTACTTCCCGTAGGAATACATTTACTTCCTAACCAACATAAGTTGGCATTTTTAGGAATACATTTCCTAACCAACATAAGTTGGCATTTTTAGGAATAGTTTTACTTCCCATAGGAATACATTTACTTCCCAACCAACATAAGTTGGCATTTTTAGGAATACATTTCCTAACCAACCAAGTTGGCATTTTTAGGAATAGTTTTACTTCCCGTAGGAATAAATTTACTTCCTAACCAACATAAGTTGGAATTTTCAGGAATACATTTCCTAACCAACATAAGTTGGCATTTTTAGGAATACATTTCCTAACCAACCAAGTTGGCATTTTTAGGAATTGTTTTACTTCCCGTAGGAACACATTTACTTCCTAACCAACATAAGTTGGCATTTTTAGGAATAGTTTTGAGTAGTCCAAGATCTGCTGAGTAGTGTGTAGCACTAGTATTCCGCAAAAAATTTCCAATAAAGGGAAAGAACTGGGCAAAACATTGTCACTTTATTCATACTGATGAAACTGCATTACATGAGAGTTTACATTACTGATAATATTTGCGCAGGTGCTCTCCATTCCATGCATTCTTAAACTCCTCACTTCTAAAGTTTCTATTCTGTATGTCCCTGGTCGAACAACTTCTTTAACTCGGTAGGGTCCATGCCAGTTTGATTCCAGTTTGTTGTGCTTTTGAATCACCTTCTTTAACACATAGTCTCCTTCTTTCAAGTCACACTTCTTCACTCCCTTGTTGTAAAACAAAGTTGTTCGCTGCTGGTAAACAGCATTTCTAATGGCTGCTTCTTCTCTAACCTCCCCGAGCATGTCCAATTCTAACCTTCTCATTAAATCGCTGATAGGAGAATTGAAATTTAGTATTCTGTGTGTTGGGAGACCCAATTCGGTGGGTATAACAGCTTCACTTCCAAATGCTAACATATATGGAGATTCCCCTGTTGCTAATCGGGGAGAAGTTCGGTAAGCCCATAGTACTGATTGTAGCTCATTGATCCAATTTGCTTTCGCATCATCCAGTCTTTTCTTTAAGCCATTCAGCAGCGTTCTGTTTGTCACTTCAGTTTTCCCATTGCTTTGAGGATGGCCTGGTGCTGAGTGGATCTTCAAAATATTTTACATATGACAATAGGCAGCGAACTCCTCGTTGTCAAATTGTGTTCCATGGTCTATGATGAAGGCATGAGGGAGACCATATCGACAAATGATGTTCTTCCAAATAAATTGGTACACCTTGTCGTACGTCATATCAATGAGAGGCTCAGCTTCAACCCATTTAGTAAAATAGTCCACAGCGACCACGAGATACTTAAATCTTCCCCTGGTCGTCGGTAGTGGCCCAACCAAATCTATTCCCCATATGGAAAATGGCCAAGGGGAAGTAATGGGTGTTAATAATGCTTGTGGAGTTCTTCGGATGGAGGAGAAGCGCTGACACTTGTCACATTTCTTAGCATAGGCTATGCAATCAGCCCTCATCGTCGGCCAGTAGTATCCTTGAGTCATCATTCTTTGCAAAAGAGTCCGACCTGCTACATGGGCTCCACAGGACCCTTCATGAACCTCTTCAATTAAATATTTCACCTCGGTGGGATGCACACATCTTTGCAAACCTGCTATAATTCCTCGTCTGTATAAAATACCATTAGTCAGTACATAACGAGCAGCCTTAAACTTCAGTTTCTTGGATGCAAGTTTATCAGTTGGTAATTCCCCTTTCTCAATATATGCCCTGATGGGATCCATCCATGATGATCCTAAATCGAGGGTAATAAAGTTCATCGTCAGATCTTCATCTATACTCTGACCAACTAAAACTTCAATTGGGATTATTCTTCGTAGCTCGGTATGAGTAGCTGATGCTAATCGAGTTAGGGCGTCTGCTCTCGCATTCTCCATTCTTGGTATTCTGACCAGCTGAATAGCAGCAAATTCCGACACCAGTTCCTTTTCCTTTGCATGATATCTGATCATTAATTCTCCTTTGGTTGCATATACTCCCATAATTTGATTTATGACCAGTTGCGAATCATTGAAGACAATAACTTGTTCCGCCCTCATAATTTTTGCCAAACTAAGACCTGCAATCATGGCTTTATATTCAGCCTCATTATTCGACGCTTTATATTGGAAGCGTAGGGCGTATTCTATGTCGACCTCATCCGGACTGTTCAAAACTATCCCTGCGCCACATCATGTAGTGCAGGACGAACCATCCACATACAGACTCCATATAGTCGATTCCTCTTCAAATTGCTGATCTGACAGAGTTCCTCGGTGAAACGTTTGTTTCTTCCTATCACCATCTCCTGATATTTCTTGTTGTTCGTCGATCATCTTTTCTTGCCCTTTTACCAACCTAAGCTGGCCTGGGCTTGAATTTGATGATCCTGTGACATCTACTTGCCCTTTTACCAAGCTAAATTGGTCTGGGCTTGCATTTGATGATCCTGTAACATCCACAGGTTGATCAGCGAGCAACTTTTATTCCTCGGGGGTATCAGGATAGGTGAACTCTGCTATAAAATCTGCTACCGCTTGCCCTTTTAGCGATGATCTGGGTTCATAAACTATACCATATTCACCGAGTTCTATTGCCTAGCACATCAATCTTCCTGACTTTTCTGGTTTATGAAGGGCTTGCCTCAATGGCATATCAGTATATACTACTATGGTATGAGCCTGGAAGTATGGCTTCATTCTTCTACTTGCCTCGATCAATGCTAGTACCAATTTTTCCAGCCTTGGATATCTGATCTCTGCTCCTCGAAAGGCCTTACTTGTGTAGTAGATTAGATTTTGTACTCCATTCTCCACTCTTATCAATGTTGAACTAACTGCATTTTCAGACACTTCCAGATACAAGTATAATTTTTCTCCCATCACTGGCCTGGATAACAGTGGAGGTGTTCCCAAATACTTCTTCAAGTCTTAGAAAGCCTTTTCACATTCATCATTCCACTCAAAAGTTTTTCGGAGCGTCTTGAAGAATGGGAGGCAGTGATCACTTGCTCGCGATACAAATCTATTGAGTGCTGCTACTCGTCCTGTAAGACTTTGTACTTCTTTCTTCGTCGTTGGGGATCGCAGCCCTAACAGAGCTTTGATATTTTCAGGGTTAGCTTCAATGTCTCGCTGATTGACAATGTACCCGAGAAACATGCCTTCTCGTACTCCAAATATGCACTTCGTCGGGTTCAACTTCATTTGATATTTATCTAGTTGATCAAAGGTCTGGTTTAAGTCAACTAGATGATCAGCAGCTTTCTTGCTCTTTGTCATCATATCGTCAACATAGACTTCCATATTGCAACTGATTTGTTCTGTAAACACTTTGTTCATCAGCCGCTGATATGTTGCACCTGCATTTTTCAAACCAAAAGGCATAACATTATAACAATAAGTTCCCCTAGGGGTAATGAAAGAAGTACTCTCCCTGTCTTCAGGTTTCATTTTAATCTGATTGTAACCAGAATAAGCATCCATGAAGCTCAGCAGCTCGTGTCCCGAGGTAGCATCCACTAGTTGATCAATTCGGGGCAGCGGAAAATGATCCTTTGGGCATTCTTTGTCGAGGTCAGTGAAGTCTACACACATCCTCCATTTATTGTTCTTCTTCTTCTTCACCATTACCACATTTGCTAACCAGTCTGGATATTTAACATCTTCAATAAAGTAAGCTTTCTGGAGCTTCTCGACTTCCTCCTGTATTGCTTGATTCTTCTCGGGACTGAATACTCTTCTTCTCTGCTTCACATGTTTGATCTCCTTATTCACATTGAGTTCGTGACATAAGAAATTTGGGTCTATCCCAGGCATGTCCTCATGACTCCACGCAAAAGTTTGCTTTCTACTTCTTAGCAAAATTATCAATTCCTGTTTTAGTGAGGCTTCCAACGACGAACCTACTTGAGTAGTTTGTTCTGGGTGTTCGTCGTCCAGGATGATGTTTTCAGTAGCTTCCACCATTTGACCCTTCACGAGTTGCGACTCATCTCTAGGATCCAATGTTTCAATTTCTGCACCTTCATCCACTTGATAGGTGGTGGTCTTTTTCCTTGATTCCTCCATTTCCTCTTGCTCGGCGGATGAATAATAGCATTCCCGAGCTACTTTCTGATCACATTTCACAACTCCTACTCAAAAATTTGTTGGAAATTTTAGGCACTGATGTACCGTAGATGGTACAGCCTCGAACTTCTTCAATCCTACTCTTCCCATGATGATATTATACGATGATTGAACATTCTTATCCATCATGAAAAAGCATATTCTTTCTGTCCGACAAGCAGGCCACGTATCAATGAATATGTCCAACTTGATCGTCCCAAGTGGAAATACTTTCTCTCCAGCAAAACCGAGGAGGGGTCTATGATAAGGCTCCAGTTGAGATAGCTTTAGATTTAAACTGTCGAAGCATGAGTAGAACATGATATCTGTCGAGCTACCATTGTCGACCAGTACTCTTGAAATCATTACCTCCTTCATCCTCATTTTGATCACCAATGGGTCATCATGAGGATATAGAACACCTGTGAGGTCATTCTTTGAGAAACCAATGACCAATTTCTCTTTGTTCACCTTTCTCGGGCGATCCTCCTCAGCTAGATGTATTCGTTGAATGTATGAGCAAGATTGAGCCTCACAGAGGTAAACTTTTCTCTCGGCAGTAAGGTCTCCTCCTCCTGCATCTCCACCTGTAATAACATTACAGTTAAATGACCCAAAGCATATTGAAAATACCTCACGTTCTGGATGCCTTGGTCTCTTGGGAAGATCGGGATTGTCTTCTGGATCAACTTCATGGTCTCTTTTCTTATTCTCCTCTGCTCGACGAGGAGATATAGACCTCTCTCTTGTTCGGTCATTATTTCTTCTATCATTCTTCCGATCAACATACTTTGCTAGTTTTCCTCATCTGATGAGTGTTTCAATCTCATTCTGAAGAGCTATACAATTTTTGGTCATATGGCCATGATCTTTGTGAAACTCGTAATATTTTGCCTTATTCCTCCTGTCAGGATCTGCCTTCATTTTCTCTGGACAGCTTAATTCCTCGTTGTTCTTGATTTCTTCTAGAACATGGTTGATGTCTTTCTTCAAAGGAGTATAATTATCAAATTTCCTCAATACTTCCCAAGACGACCTTGTTTTTGAGTGTTTGTCATTACCATTATTCTTATGCTCTTTCTTCTTAGCTTTATCACCTTCCACCTTGGTTTCTTTGGCATCCATATTCTTCTTCACAACCATAGCCTCCTCGACATTCATAATCTTGGTCGATTTTCCCATCAGATCTGACATGGCTCTAGGTGGATCTTTGGCCAGGGTGTAGTACAACTTGTTGGGAAGTCATCCACTCATTAAGGCGGTAATCGCTGTCTTTTCCTCATAGTCAATAACTTCGAGCTTCTCGTTATTAAAACGAGTTATATAATCTCTGGTACTTTCACCATTTTTTGTCTAACACTTAACAAATGCGCTACTCGTTTAACCGGCTTTTCCCCAAAATGAAAATTCCCAATGAATAACTCGGCTAGTTGAAAGAAAGTTGAGATCTTACCCCGATGAAGATTATTATACCATATTTGGGCAGATCTGGTAGGAGTTCCCGAGAATGCTCTGCATCTCATCTTATACAGAACAGCGTAGATGTCGGTTGTAGCTTGGTATTGTTCTATATGTAGGATAGGGTCTATCTTTCCATCATATTTGGGGGTCACAACAAGTGCTTTGAACTTTGATGGTGTTGGAAAATCTACAATGGCCTGAACAAAAGGTGTTCCTTGAATAAAATTTCATTGTAGAGGGTTCTTGGCCTTAGCCATTTCCCCTAATATATCCTCCAGCCTCTGAATAGAGCCTTTCCAAGCATCGTTTCTTTCCTCGGGCCTGTTGGTTCGAGCAACTGATCGCGTTGATGTGGCTTCTTGAGATCTATCTTGACGAGCAGCTGGTCGCGACTGGGCAGATCCTTCCCTTAAGTCTGATGGTCGTCGAAAACTCCTCGATGTAGCTCTAGGAGGACTTTTTCTCCTCGTAGGACCTAATCGATCAAAAGGAGATACTCTGCTTAATCTTTCTAGCGCACTAGTCCTTTCTGGAGAGAGAGTGATACGTTATTCAGTATCTGTGGCTCGTACCGACGAAGTTCGTCCAGGTTGATAAGAAAAATCTTCAGACTCCTCAGTACGATATAAATCAGTACGCCTAGTACGTGAAGAGGGTAAACGAGTATTTCTTTGAATACTTCGCGATTCTGAATGGGTTAGTGCACCGCCATGGAGGGTTCATATGAGTTGTCGCATCGTTTCTTGCATGACTGTCTGGCCCTGGGCCAGATTTGTCATTATTCCAGCCAGATCTGGAATATTAGGCGGAGCAGATGGATTTGGATGGCTTCCAGCATTTCGATGGCTGGGTTCTGGAATATCAACCATTTGTGATGAGTTATTTTTGATGAAAAATGATATTACCAGTCATTTCCCACAGACGACGCCAATCTGTTGATGTAAAAAATTATATTATATCTAATTATTTAATCACAGATAAATAAAATGAGACAAAGAACTTTTAAAGTGGTTCAGCCTTATAAGAATGGCCTACGTCTAATGTTTCTGTTATTGCTGACTATTTGGGAATTCTCGATTACAAGTTTTCTCAAGAAATTCTGGTCCCCTTACAATGAGGGTAATACAATGTATTTATAGCCCTAAGGCTGTAATGTGAAAGGGTAATACATTCAATACTGTACATGTGAAAGGGTAATACTTTCAATGCCCCTTAAGTGTATACATCTGAATGATAAGCATTTAATGAACAGTCAAACTGTTGGTTATCCTGCAATTAATGCTTTGTTCGGGGTGCAGCTCGGACCGCCTAAGCAGCTCGTACCACCTAAGCTCGGTACTCAAAAGTTGATCGGTACTCAGAAGTTCCTCGTAGAGTTCTTGTTGGTCGGAGCGTTTGAGTTCCTCGGGGAAGCAGTGTTCCTCGTTGTAGTATGGTTTCTCGGTGCGTCTGAGTTTCTCGAAAGTGTTTGTTATTGCGACGTAGATTGCCACGTGTCTTCACTCAATTGGGCCATATCAGCAGACTAAATTTGGTATCAACACTCGTCTTGAGAAATTTGTTGTTGATTATTTTCTATAAATGTTTTCATACTCAAAATTAACAATAACATTTTCTGTTTCTAGTTCTTTTGAAACAAGACCTTTGACCTAGTTGGAATCACACATGGCGATTTTCAATTTCAAAAATCTTTTCAAAACCCTGAAATTGATTAAGATCTTGAAATGTCTTCTGAGCAAGATAGCCATGGATTTTGGGTTAATCTTAAAGGTCAAATAAGGTTCAAGTTTCCTAAGAAGAGAGAAACTAAAAATCACATCATATAGATGTTATTTGTAATTTACTAGGACTGTTTGTAAAAATAAGCGTGAATCTATGTATGCATGTGTTAGATCACCATCACAAACACTTACACACTATAACACTGAAAGTGTTGGTAATAAGATCTTGAAACAAGATTCGGCGTAAAGACTGGAACAAAGTGAAGTTATCAAACTAGGAGAACATCATCAACAATCAGAACTGCAGAAAAGTTAGAAGGACACCAATGGGTACATTCCTAAACTTGTATAGGTCTGATTTGTATGCATGTGTGTTATATAGTTTGTAACTGTTATATTTTATTTTAGTGGATTTTTCTTTTTACTCCGTAGAGGGAGTCGTGGATGTTTCCTCAGTTGGGTGAGGTTTTACCACGTTAAAAATCTCTTGTCATTAACGTTTCTACATCTCCTCATCTCATTCTGGTTAGTGTGATGATTTAAAACTATTATAGTTTTATTTTTCAAAACTAGTTAACAAATCTTAAACTGATCTCGTGCAAATTTTAAACACATCTTGTGATTAAAAACTGATTTGATTTCTAGAAAAGAGTGCCTTCAAAAAACAGTTCGGAGTTACTTAAATAGTTTAATCTTGTATTAAACGGCTTTAGTAACAGTTTTTCAGTCGCAGGGACGCCAACCATAGAGAATTAAGATTTTTGATGAGCTATGGTTTGTATGAAGTTTTGGACTTTCTTTAGACGCTTTGATATTCACTGATTCATACTCTGTATTTGATCTTTCTCAATTAGGTCATGTCGCCCAAGACGATTTAAGTATTTTCATTATATCCCAATCAATTAATGTATTTTGTCAGTTTTTTTTATACATTTGGATATATTGGAGTTTATTGTATTGAGATATTTAACTGTATATTTTTCTTCCAGTTGCATTGAATTCAGTTTTGATATTGCTCAGTTGTTATTCATTGTGTGAATGGATTGTGTTAAATGGTTTATGTTTTAAAAGTGGAATTTTTAATTATATTAAAATTTAAAAAGTTCAACACCTGCTTAATTGGATATTAGGTGAAAACAAATAATTTTTTCGACAGTGATGCTAAGAATGAACCAACTGTAAAGTCTATTTTAATTGGGTATAGGACTGATCACCTGGTATTTAATTGAGAGGGGTGTTACAATCTTCCCTAAGCATGCATTTAGTGAATATAGAAAGAAAAAAATTAAAGCAATCACATAACGACTGATGTACAAAGATAAAACCAAATAGGAAAAACCTCAAACGCCCCAGCAACACAAAATTCACTATGGTAAGGAATTATACAAGGACGACGGATGACTTACACAACCAACTCGACTCCTTAAAGCCTTAACGCGTCTACGTTCCTTCGACCTTCTACACAATAACATGCACTAGTCCACTCGCACACTGCCACAATGTATGCTCCTCACACGCATCAGTATCAACTGACACATACTCAACAACCATCAATGGATTGAACATAGAGTCCACTGCTTCAAACTGCCACACACATGAAGTTCACTACATGTAAACAATAAAAAAGCATAAAGTCCACCGCACGAAATGATACTCAACAATATAAAGAGTATATAACTTTTGTGATAAAAAAAGATCTTAAACAAGCATATATAAATGAAACTTGGATCTCAAATGGTTGGGGCATAAACTAGGGTTTGGAGGCACAAGATTTGAAAAATAATTTCACAAAGACATATTAATAATTTTTTTTGCTAGACCTCCTTTTAATAGGAAACACGAAATTTGAGGTGGCATAAAAATCGAGGGCTCGTTCAAACAAAAAAGAAAGAGTCATTCGAAAACTATTCATTATCTCGTTTGAACAACATTATGAATTCCATTTAAAACGTTCTTCAAATGTTCGAACAAAATTTTCAGGCAAAAAGAAAATTCCTGTTTGATTCTTGTTAGAAGGTTGTTTTAAGCACTTTTACGTTGTCGTTTTTACGAATTTTACATTATCAATCGAACGAAAAATATACCTCATTCGAACGAACAATTAAATATCGTTAGAACATGTTGAAATCTCGTTCGAACGACTTTTCAGAAAAAAAAATATTTTTTTCTTTAAAAACCTTTTTTCATTGAAAATGGCCTCTAATATTTTATAAAAGCAACTCCCAGTGAATAAAAAGAATAATGCGCATTCATACCTCATGAGATCCATGGACATTGAAGAAAAAACGTGGCACGAGACACAACACTATGATGTAGACATTTTAACTTAGCCTTTATGGTCTTCAATCATGCAAGTACTATCCTACGACTCAAATGATTTTCTCCAAACGGAATTAAGCCAATACACACAAAATGACTATTGAAAATTTGTCCTTACAAACCTCCCCCTTGGCTATTCCGAGAAAAAACACCAAAACAAAACCTATGGGCCCTCCAGATCTCTCAAAAATTAATTCCAACCCCAAAACAAAAAAAAATATAGACACAAACTTCGACTAGATTCACTCTTGTGAAAACTTTATCGCATCGTTGCAAACTACACACGTAACATGTCTTTCAATTGTAAAGAGAATATATAATAATATAAATCCGCATATGAAAACCTTCCCCATTATCTAACATTCTTCACCTACGATAAAACGGGTTCCCTTAAGGGAAAAAATCTCTCTCACCTCCCTGGAGTTAAAGAGTTGGATACTATTTATTACCCTTTTTTGTTCAGGAGTAGGCAAAGAATAAGGTGTACAATATAAACAAATGTTCCTCATAATGCAACACATGTTAACATAAAGGAAAACAAGCGATATCATGCAATGATGTGAAGTAAAAATATACAACGACAAACAAACTCGACAACATAAGCATAAAAAATCCAAACAATGAAGAAATGATACCAATTTTTATGAAGAAACTAAAACATAAGATACCATTGTACGCAAGCAAAAAAAGATATCAATATGGTCATAAAACATGCTAATTTGAATCGAAGATGAAGCATATGGAAAACATGGATTAAATACAAGTGCAAAGACTAAAAAATAAACATATCATACAAACACACACATACACGCACGCACACACACACGTACACAGACACACAGACACACACACACACACACACACACACACATATATATATATAGGAGAAGGCTCACCTACATCATGCTTTATACATCATCCATGCATCACGCTTAATTACAGGCCCTAAAAGACTTTGTTTTTTTCAAATTTTATATTTTTCCCTTGAAATTAACCTTCTAATCAACCCATATGCAAAAAATTAGGTCAAAATACATTTTGTAACTATTTTTAAAAAATCCACAAAAAACTGCTAAAAATTCCTTATTTATAAGGGTCTGCGCCAGCAGTTTTTTATGAATTTTTTAAAAATAGCTACAAAATGTATTTTGACCTAATTTTTTTCATATGTGTTGATTGTAAGGTTAATTTCAAGGAAAAAATATAAAATTTGAAAAAAAGTTTGTCTAGGGCCTAAAATTAGGTGTGATGTATAGTGCATGATGTAGGTGAGCCTTCCCCTCTCTCTCTCTCTCTCTCTCTCTCTCTCTCTCTCTCTATAAAGAGAGAGAGGGAAAGAGAGAGAGAGAGAGAGAGAGAGAGAGAGAGAGAGAGAGAGAGAGGCTCATATACATCATGCTTCCCACATCATACATAAATCACACCTAGTTCTAGGCCCTAAAAAACATTTTTTTTCATATTTTTTTATTTTGTCCATGGAGTTAAGCTTCCAACTAATACATGTTCAAAAAATTAGGTTAATATACAATTTATAGGTATTTTTTAAAAATCTAACAAATAACTACTAAAAACACCTTATTTATAAATGCCTGCACTCGTAGATTTTTTTAAAAATAGTTAGAAAATGTATTTTGACCTAATATTTTGAACACGTGTTGATTGAAAAGCTAATTTCAATAGAAAAATAAAAAATTTGGAAAAACAGTTTCTTAGGGCCTAGAACTAGGTGCGATGTATAGAGTGTGATGTAGGAGAGCCTCTCTCGCTCTCTCTCTCTCTCTCTCTCTCTATATATATATATATATATATATATATATATATATATATATATATATATATATATCAATGACACACAGAAGTACATATAGGTATAAAGACCATAAAAAGACACAAAACACATAATTTTTTCACACTTGTACATTATCATTGTGTCTAAACCAAAAGTGGTATGAAGTGAAGGAGAGTGAAATATAAACAAAATAAATATGATCCAATTATCCAAAATATGTCCAACGAGTTATATTTGACCTCATTAACTTATTAAACTTCGGTTTAAACTCAAGTAACAAATAAAGAACTTATAAAGGACAAATGTTCACAATTCACACTAGCCTATAAAATATTAATGATTCTTAGATTAAGAGCTTCAAAATAATTAAGAAACTTGGACTCATTATACAAACTAATTATCTTCAACTTATAACACCCTAAAAATAAACGTATATCATTTTTTCTCATTTTTTATCCCGAAGATATAAATTTTGAAGCATCAATAAAACACGGACTTAGCAATGTATCTTTTCTTTTGCCTCTCTTTTCTTTTAGGCATTGACAATAATGACCTTTCACGCAAGGAATATTATCTCCCTTCATAGCACTTTCCAATTGCACCCTCATATCTCTCAAGCAAAAAAAACTCTCGGGCAATGGTTATTACATGCAAAACTTGCCCATATATATATATACAGAAAGTCTCCTATAAGGTCTCCTTATGGTGCAGACCCTCGTACATACTTTTTTTTTTAAATAGTAAAGAAATGAATTTTTTGATGAAACTTCATGGATATGATCTCCACGGTGAGAAGATCATCTCCAAATTTTTTTTCAAAAAATTCATTAAAAAAATTGTTGAGATGAGGTGATATATAAAAAAGGGTATAAATATGTATTTTCAACCGTTGAAATGTTAGGTCGGCGCCAGCTGCTTTATTGACTGAATTTTTTGATGAAACTTCATGAATATGAACTTCTCACTATCGAGATCATATCCATGAAGTTTCATAAAAAAATTCAATCGAAAAGTGGGTGAGATGATCGTCAATATTTCAACGGTCGAAAATGCATATTTATATTATTTGTTTACATATCAAATCATCTCGACGATTTTTTTATTGAATTTTTCGATGAAAAAAATTGGAGATGATATTCTCATCATGAAGATCATATCCATGAAGTTTCATTCAAAAATTCATTTTTTTATTATTTTAAAAAAATGGTATGTACCGAGGTCTGCACTATAAGGAGTCCTTACAGGAGAGGGTCTCTCTCTCTCTCTATATATATATATATATATGTGTGTGTGTGTGTGAGACAAGATTGATAGGATACCACATCACTTAGCTCATGCAACATACGCAGTTAAAATTCATGATATCTCGTGCAAGTGTGTGCGGAGGCATATACAAAGTGAATCCATTAAGCAAATCAAAGTCGAACAACTCCATAAAAGAATGAGTATAATTAATCCTAAGCGTTGAAAATCATTATCAAATGTCCTAGACATATGAAAACATGGAACGAATGGGATTAAAATACATAGATATGCCATAAAAAATGTGTAAACCAAAACTACACTAAAAATAATTTTTTTGAGTTTTTAAACTTTTTCCAAAAAAATGACACAAATTTCAAAAACAACTCAAAAGTCAAACAAAATATTTTATATTTTTCTCAATAATACCCAATAATAAGTAAAATTAAAATACAAATGACAAACCTCATATAACTAGCAAGAACATATAACATGAATCACAAAAGCCAAAGTATGAGAAACATGCAAACACAATCAACCATTAGATTTAGGATGAGAAATATCATGTGCAAGCATACGAGAATCAATAAGTCTAACATTTAACGCCTCCAAATCTGATTTCCTAACCTACATCAGTGTAATGTGATGATCTTGGGTTTGGGAAACCTTGGTGACACTAAACTTAGACTTTCTAGGACCTTTTCTAAGATCATAAGAAAAATGCCTAAGGTGACCTTTTTACCACAATGTGTGCACATGTAGAAATGACGAGGAATGTTACCTAAGGGTTGACCTTTTCTACTATCCTTGGGGGTGGTTTAACCTCTCAAAATGTTCGTATTGGCTTTATTAATGGAAGCATCGGGATCATCAAAGATAATTTAAAATTGTCATTTTTTATTTGGACGGTGCCTAACATCTTATCCAATTGTTCCAAACTAGATTCCATATCAAATTTGACACAACTTAAGTCTCTTATTCTATCTTCTAGATCCTTAATCCTAGACTCAAGAAAATGATGAGGCTCATAAAAAATAGGGAGTCCGTTATCAAAATCTCCATCAAACCACAAAGGTTGTCTATATCCTTCTCAATGAGTACGAGCTTCTCCTTAAAAGTTTTCACTACACCAAAAACAACAATTTGGCACACCCTGATCTTAAAATTTTGGCACAGTTTTAAACTGTGCCAGATTCTGGCACGGCTTAATGATAATCTGGCACACTTTAAAATAGTGCCCAAATTTGGCACTGTTTTAAAGTGTGCCAAAATTGAGTACACTTGATTAAAATATAAGACCCTAAAAAAATCATTTTGTTTACTTTCCCTATTCTCTTTCCTCTCTTATCTTTCAATATCCCGCTCCCCGTCTCTCTCCCTCCCCTCACTCGCTTATCGGCTCCAATATCACACTCTCTCTACTGCGGCATCCAGCCGCTCCGTCCGGCAAGCCTCCGGCCATCGCTCTACGATAAGTCGCTCGCGTACGGCAAACCTCCAAAATCTGCATTATTTATTTTTTCTACAGATCCAACCTAATTTCATGCTACCGCAGTGGAAGTACCCGCTATTGGAGCTCGAGGTTCCTCTACCACAGCTAGTCTGCTCATCATCCTGCCCGCCCTCCCCTCATCTCCTCATCCAAGATTGTTCTTGTTGTTCATCACCTCGCCCGCACCTCATCATCCTGTCGCCGCACAAGATAAAGGTAACTGTTGTTCCTGTCGTTTCTTTTGAGATTTGATAGTTCCTTATTCTAAACTAGGTTGAGATTTGTTCCTGTCGCCCAATGTAATTGTTGTTCTTATTGTCTCTTTGGATGTGCTGTCGCCCAAGGTTTGTTTTACATTTGTTTGCTTCAAGTAAAACCTAAGTATTAATAATGTATTTGTTTGCATGTTTTGTTTGAGATTTGTTTGCATTTGTTTAGATTTAACAGATTAACTGTTGTTCCTGTTGAGATTTTTTTAAAGCTTGCATTTTTTTTTAGATTTTTTTAAAGATTTAAATGTTGTTCGTGCCTCCCACTATTAACTGTAATTTTTTTAAATAAAATTTGTATAGGTAAAAATGAGATTCAAATGAATTTTTTGTTTAAGATATATTTTTGGAGTTGTAAATGAATTTTAGAGTTGTATATATTAAAAAAAAAATGTGTTCCCTGCGGGGAAATCGATACCCGTTTTAAACGGGGATGGGGATCCCCGAACCCGTTATAACGGGGAAGGGGCATGGACTGGGATGGGGATTTCTAAAGGGGACGGGGATGGGGATGCTTTCCCCGACCCCGAACCGACCCGTTTCCATCCCTAGTTCTCCCCATCTCGTATTCTCCTAACAAGGCTATAGGTATGTTATTCTTTCCATTTCCTTTCTCCCATCTATATATTAGAAACCCAATTTAACTAATGATTCCACCATTCATCTATTTCGATTCATTAAATTTCTGCTATGATGCTCAAACTGCTATGAACTCTTTGTTCTCATATATTGTTTAGAATTAGATTGTTATATCATAGGTCATATTTGGGATTTGTGTTTTAAAATTTAAATTAGGGTTTCCAGAATTAGTTTTATTACGCTTAAATTTTATGGCCACTTTTGAATTTATAATAAGGTTAAAGTTATTTTAGGAGTTTGTTGATTAGACTTCATACTCAATTTTGAACGACTCTCAAATTTAACGAGTTATTGGTACAATAGTTGAATGTGCAATATTTGGGTGGACAACTCCATTTATTTTTAGGTTTTATTATAAACCATAATACATAGGCGGGTAATAATCAAGTTTTGTCTCTCTACTTCTCTCTCCACGTATATATTTCATTTTTATACTCGAGAGGTTGTTTTAGTTGATTTGGGCAATTGGTGTAAGCAAAATGAAGCTTTAGTGTAGTTACATATTTTTAGAGCCAAAATGGCGTACAATACTAAAATTAACTTGGTGCCTAAATCATTAAAAAAAATCCAAGTAGCTTACGTTGAACTTTTAATGTGATTGATATCGATGTTATTATGTTTGGGGATTGCACAACACAGTTTTTAAATTTTCAAGAGATTTGGGTGTTATTAAAATGGTACAAAAAAGGTTTAAAGGTGAAATGGCAGAAAAAAAATCAACACAAACCTAAATGACATACCCTATGCAAAAAAAGGTGAAAGGTTCAGTTCAAGAAGGAAAGGTACAAATTGATTTTACCCTTACTAAATTCGATTTCAATTTATGTGTCACAATAATATTCTTGACATTATGCATATTAGACATGTTTCACCCGCATCATCAACCAATATGGTTTTATTCTTCTATGCATTGATTTTGAATTCAGGAGCATGTAACTGACGTGAAACCTAGCATCGTGGAATTATTCAAGACAATGTATTGGAGTAAAATAGAGGATGATTTGATGAATGATAAGTGAAATTTTCAATTCTTTCCCCCTTTTATCCTTTTTGTATTTTATAAGACAAACATTCTAACATAATTTTTCTAATACTTCAATAATCATAGCACAGTCTCGATCTCATAATGAAGAGCTTTTCTTATAGGAACTCACCGCATAGTCACGAGACTCCCCGTTTAAGAATATGACAATATTTTGAAAATATTTAGAGTAAGCTTAAAAATAAGCGGTTAAAGGGGGAAAACCTAAACCAACCCCAAAATGTCCCCGTAAGAGGCACGAACACCTCACACAGGACCAATGTAACTTATAAGAACTGATCGCGTAGTCACAGGTCTCACGGTTTGAGAATATGACGATAATTTGAAAATATCTAGATTAGGCTGAAAAATAAGCCGTTAAAGGGTGAAAACCCAAACCAACCCCCAAACGTCACTGTAAGAGGCACGAACACCTTGCAAGGGACCAATGTAACTTGTAGAAACAGACTGCGTAGTCACGGGTCTTCCGATTTGAGAATATGACGATAATTTGCAAAAATCAACAGTTAGACTTAAAAATAAGACGTTAAAGGGTGAAAACCAAAACGAACCCCCAAACGGCCCCGTAAGAGGCACGAACACCTCGCACGGGACCAATGTAACTTATAGAAACTGACCGCGTGGTCACAGGTCCCCCGATTTAAGAATATGAGGATAATTTGAAAAATCTAGATTAGGCTTAAAAACAAGTCGTTAAAGGGTTAAAACCTAAACCAGCCCCCAAACGTCACCGTTAGAGGCACGAACACCTCACACGGGATCAATATAACTTGTAGAAACTGACTGCAGAGTCACGAGACTCTCGATTCGAGAATATGATGATAATTTGCAAAAATCAAAACTTAGACTTAAAACAAGTCGTTAAAGGGTGAAAACCTAAACCAACCCCCAAACGTCCCTGTAAGAGGCACGACCAACTCTCACGGGACCACTGTAACTTGTAGGAACTGACCGCATAGTCATGGGACTCTCGGTTTAAGAATATGATGATAATTTTAAAATATCTAGATTTGGCTTAACAATAATTCGTTAAAGGGTGAAGACCTAAACCTAATCCCAAACGTCACCGTAAGAGGCACGAACACCTCGCACGGGACAAATGTAACTTGTAGTAACAGATCTCGTAGTCACAGGTCTTCCGGTTTGAGAATATGACGATAATTTGAAAATATCTAGATTCAGCTTAAAAATAACTCGTTAAAGGGTGAAAACAAAAACCAGCCTCCAAACGTCACCGTAAGAGGCACGGACACCTCGCACGGGATCAATGTAACTTGTAGGAACTGACCACATAGTAACGGGTCTCCCGGTTTGAGAATATGATGATAATTCGCAAAAATTAACACTTAGACTTAAAAACAAGTCGGTTAAGGGTCAGAACCTAAACAAGCCCCCAAACGGCCCTGTAAGAGGCACGAACACCTCGCATGGGACCAATGTAACTAGTAAGAACTGACCGCGTAGTCACGGGACTCTCGATTTGAGAATATGACAGTTATTTGCAAAAATCAACACTTGGACTTAAAAACAAGTCGTTAAAGGGTGAAAAATGAAAACAAAATCCAAACGTCCCTTTAAGAGGCATGAACAACTCGCACGGGACCAAAGTAACTTGTAGGAGCTGACCGCGTAGTCACGGGACTCTCGGTTTAAGAATATGACGATAATTTGAAAATATTTAGATGAGGCTTAAAAACAAGCCGTTAAAGGGTGAAAACCTAAACCAGCTCCCAAACGTCACCATGGGAGGCACGAACACCTCGTACGGGACCAATATAACTTCTAGGAACTGACCGCGTAGTCACGCGTCTCCCAGTTTGAGAATATGATGATAATTTGCAAAAATCAACACTTAGACTTAAATACAAGTCATTAAAGGTTGAAAACCTAAACCAGCCCCCAAACGGCCCAGTAAGTGGCACGAACACCTCGCACGGGACCAATGTAACTTGTAAGAACTGGCCGCGTAGTCATGGGACTCCGAATTTGAGAATATGATGATAATTTGAAAAAATCAACACTTAGACTTAAAAATAAGCCGTTAAAGTGTGAAAACCTAAACCAACCCCCAAATGTCTCTGTAAGAGGCACGGACAACTCTCACGGGACCAATGTAAGTTGTAGGAACTGACCGCGTAGATACGGGACTCCCGATTTAAGAATATGACGATAATTTTAAAATATCTAGATTCGACTAAAAAATAATTCGCTAAAGGGTGAAGACCTAAACCTAATCCCAAACGTCACCGTAAGAGGCACGAACACCTCACACGGGACAAATGTAACTTGTAGTAACAAATCGCGTAGTTATAGGTCTCCCGATTTGAGAATATAACGATAATTTGAAAATATTTAGATTCGGCTTAAAAATAACCCGTTAAAGGGTGAAAACCAAAACCAACCCCCAAACGTCACCGTAAGAGGCACGAACACCTCGCACGGGACCAATGTAACTTGTAGGAACTGACCGCGTAGTAACTGGTCTGCCGATTTAAGAATATGACGATAATTCGCAAAAATCAATACTTAAACTTAAAAACAAGTTGTTGAATGGTCAGAACCTAAACAAGCACCCAAACGGCCCCGTAAGAGGCACGATCACCTCGCATAGGATCAATGTAACTTGTAGGATCTGACCACGAAGTCACGAGACTCCCGATTTGAGAATACGACGATTAATTGCAAAAATCAACGCTTAGACTTAAAAACAAGTCGTTAAAGGGTAAAAACCAAAACCAGCCCCCAAACGACCCTGTAAGACGAATAAAAAACTCGCACGGAACTAATGTAAGTTGGAGGAACTGACCGCGTAGTAACAGATCTTACGATTTGAGAATATGACGATAATCTGAAAATTTTAGATTAGGCTTAAAAATAAGCCGTTAGAGGGTGAAAACCTAAACCAACCCCCAAACGTCATCGTAAGAGGCACGAATACCTCTCAAGGGACCAATGTAACTTATAGGAACTGATAACATAATCACGAGACTCTCGATTTGAGAATATGACGATAATTTGCAAAAATATACACTTAGAGTTAAAAACAAGCCGTTAAAGGGTGAAAACCTAAACCATCTCCCAAACGTCCCTGTAAGAGGCATGAACTACTCGCACGGGACCAATATAACTTATAGTAACTGACCGCGTAGTCATGGGACTCCCGATTTAAGAATATGATTACAATTTGAAAATATCTATATTAGGCTTAAAAACAAGCCGTTAAAGGGTGAAAACCAAAACCAACCCCCAAACGTCACACAGTATGAGGCACGGACACCTCTCACGGGACCAATGTAACTTATAGGAACTGACCGTGTCATCACGGGACTCCCGATTTGAGAATATGATGATAATTTCAAAAATTAACACTTAGACTTCAAAATTAGCTATTAAAGGGTGAAAACCTATACCAGCCCCTAAATGACCCCGTAAGAGGCACGGACACCTCGTACGGGACCAAGGTAACTTGTAGCAACTGCCCGCATAGTCACGGGTCTCTCGATTTTAGAATATGATGATAATTTGAAAATATCTAGCTTAGGCTTAAAAATAAGCCGGTAAAGGGTGAAAACCCCAAACCATTTCCCAAACGAACCCTTAAGAGGCAGAGACACCTCGGAAGGGACAATATATAACTTGTAGAAACAGACCGCGTAGTCACGGTTCTCCCGATTTGAGAATATGACGATAATTTAAAAATATTTAGATTAGGCTAAAAAATATGCCGTTAAAGGGTGTAAACTTAAACTAGCCCCCAAATGTTACCGTAAGAGGCACGAACAACTCACACGGGACCAATGTAACTTCTAGGAACTGATCGCGTAATCATGGGTCTCTCGGCTTCAGAATATGATGATTATTTGCAAAAATCAAAACTTAGACTTAAAAACAAGCCGTTAAAGTGCGAAAACCTAAATCAGCCCCCAAACGGCCCCATAAGAGGCACGAACACCTCGCACGGTACCAATATAACTTGTAGGAACTGAACGCGTAGTCACGGGACTCCCGATTTGAGAATATGACTATGATTTGCAAAAATCAACACTTGGACTTAAAAACAAGCCGTTAAAGGGTGAAAACCTAAACGAGCCCCCAAACTTCCTGGTAAGAGGGACGAACAACTCGCACGGGACCAATGTAACTTGTAGGAACTGACCACATAGTCACGGGACTCCCGATTTAATAATATGATGATAATTTTATAATATCTAGATTAGGCAAAAAAAACAAGTCGTTAAAGGGTGAAAACCTAAACCAACCCCCAAACGTCACCGTAAGAGGCACGAACACCTTGCACGGGACCAATGTAACTTGTAAGAACTGACCCCGTAGTCACAGATCTCCCGATTTGAGAATATGACAATAATTTGAAAATATCTAGATTAGTTTGAAAAATAAGTTGTTAAAAGGTGAAAACCTAAACCAACCCCCAAACGTCACCGTAAGAGGCACAAAAACCTCGTACGAGACCAATGTAACTTGTAGGAAGTGATCACGTAGTCACGGGTCTCTCGATTTGAGAATATGACGATAATTTGTAAAAATCAACACTTAGACTTAAAAATAAGCCGTTCAAGGGTAAAAACCTAAATCAGCCTCCAAACGGCACCGTAAGAAGTAAGAACACCTCGCACGGGACCAATGTAACTTGTAGAAACTGATCGCATAGTCTTGGGTCTCCCAGTTTGAGAATATGATGATAATTTGCAAAAATCAATACTTAGACTTAAAAATAAGCCATTAAAGGGTAAAAACCTAAACCAGCCCCCAAATGGCCCCGTAAGAGGCACGAACACCTCACACATGATTAATGTAACTTGTAGGAACTGACCACATAGTCATAGGTCTCCCAGTTTGAGAATATGACGATAATTTGAAAAATCTAGAGTAGGCTTAAAAATAAGCCGTTAAAGGGTGAAAACCTAAATCAGACCCCAAACATCACCATAAAAGGCACAAGCACCTCGCACGGGACCAATGTAACTTGTAGGAACTGACCGCATAGTCACGGGACTCCCTATTTGAGAATATGATGATTATTTGGAAAAATCAACACTTAGACTTAAAAATAAGTCGTTAAAGGGTGAAAACCTAAACCAACCCCCAAATGGCCCCGTAAGAGGCACGAACACCTCGCACGGGACCAATGTAACTTGTAGGAACTGAACACATAGTCACAGGTCTCCCGGTTTGAGAATATGACGATAATTTGAAAATTTTAGATTAGGCTTAAAAAGAAGCCATTAAAGGGTGAAAACCTAAATTAGCCCCCAAACGTCGCTATAAGAGGCACGAACACCTCGCATGGGACCAATGTAACTTGTAGGAACTGACTGGGTAGTCATGGGACTTCCGATTTGAGAATATGATGATAATTTGCAAAAATCAACACTTAGACTTAAAAACAAACCGTTAAAGGGTGAAAACCTAAACCAGCCCCCAAAGGTCCCTGTAAGAGGTACGAACAACTCGCACGGGACTAATGTAACTTGTAGGAAATGACCGCGTAATCATAGGAATCCCGATGTAAGAATATGACAATTTGATAATATCTTGATTAGGCTAAAAAACAAGACGTTAAAGGTTGAAAACCTAAACCAATCACCAAAGTCACCGTAAGAGGCACGAACACCTCGTACGTGACCAATTTAACTTATAGGAACTGACCGCATAGTCACAAGTCTTCCAGTTTGAGAATACGACGATAATTTGAAAATATATAGATTAGGCTTAAAAAGAAGCAGTTAAAGGGTGAAAACCTGAATTAGCCCCCAAACGTCACCATAAGAGGCACAAACACCTCGCACGGGACCAATGTAACTTGTAGGAACTGACTGGGTAGTCATGGGACTTTTGATTTGAGAATATGATGATAATTTGCAAAAATCAACCCTTAGACTTAAAAACAAAATGTTAAAGGGTGAAAACCTAAACGAGCCCCCAAAAGTCCCCGTAAAAGGTACGAACAACACGCACGGGACCAATGTAACTTGTAGGAACTGACCGCGTAGTCACAGGACTCCCGATGTAAGAATATGACAATAATTTGATAATATCTTGATTAGGCTAAAAAATAAGCCGTTGAAGGTTGAAAACCTAAATCAACCACCAAAGTCATCGTAAGAGGCATGAACACCTCGCACGGGACCAATGTAACTTGTAGGAACTGACCGTGTAGTCACAGGTCTCCCAGTTTGAGAATACGACAATAGTTTGAAAATATCTAGATTAGGTAGAAAAATAAGCCGTTAAAGGGTGAAAACCAAAATCAGCCCCCAAACATCACCGTAAGAGGAACGAAAACCTCATAAGAGACCAATCTAACTTATAGGATCTGACTGTAAAGTCATGGGTCTCTCGGTTTGAGAATATGACGATAATTTGCAAAAATTAACACTTAGACTTAAAAACAAGTCGTTAAAGGGTGAAAACCTAAACTAGCCCCGAACGGCCCCATTAGAGGCACGAACACCTCGTACGGGACCAATGTAACTTGTAGGAACTGACCGCGCTGTCCCGAGTCTCTCAGTTTGAGAATATGACGATAATTTGTAAAAAACAACACTTAGACTTAAAAACAATCCGTTAAAGGGTGAAAACCTAAACTAGCCCCCAAACGGCCCCGTAAGAGTCATGAACACCTCGCACATAACCAATGTAACTTATAGGTACTAACCGCGTAGTCACGAGTTTTCCGATTTGAGAATATGACGATAATTTGCAAAATCTAGAGTAGGCTTAAAAACAAGTCGTTAAAGGGTGAAAACCTAAATCAGCCCCCAAACTTAACCGTAAGAGGCACAAACACCTCGCACGGGACCAATGTAACTTTCAGGAACCAACCGCATAGTCACGGGACTCCCGGTTTGAGAATATGATGACTATTCGAAAAAACCAACACTTAGACTTAAAAAAATGCCGTTAAAGGGTAAAAACCTAAACCAGCCCCCAAATGGCCCCGTAAGAGGCACGAACACCTCACACATGATTAATGTAACTTGTAGGAACAGACCACATAGTCACAGGTCTCTCGATTTGAGAATATGACGATAATTTGAAAAATCTAAATTAGGCTTAAAAATAAGTCGTTAAAGGGTGAAAACCTAAATCAGACCCTAAACGTCACCATAAGAGGCACGAACACCTCGAATGAGACCAATGTAACTTATAGGAACTGACCGCATAGTCACGGGAGTTCCGATTTGAGAATATGATGATAGTTTGCAAAAATTAACACTGACTTAAAAATAAGTCGTTAAAGGGTGAAAACCTAAACCAGCCCCCAAAGGTCCCCGTAAGAGGCACGAGCAACTCGTACGGGACCAATGTAACTTGTAGGAACTGACCGCGTAGTCATGGGACTCCCGATTTAAGAATATGACAATAATTTGATAATATCTAGATTAGGCTAAAAAATAAGCCGTTAAAGGGTGAAAACCTAAACCAACCCATTAACGTCTCCGTAAGAGGCACGAACACCTCGTACGGGCGTAATGTAACTTGTAGGAACTGACCGCATAATCACAAGTCTTGCGGTTTGAGAATATGACAATAATTTGAAAATATGTAGATTAGGCTTAAAAATAAGCCGTTAAAGGGTGAAAACGTAAATCGGCGCCCAAACATCACAGTAAGAGGCACGAAAACCTCGTACGAGACCAATGTAACTTGTAGAAACTGACCATGTAGTCACGGGTCTCCTGATTTTAGAATATGAGGATAATTTGCAAAAATCAACACTCTGACTTAAAAATAAGCCGTTAAAGGGTGAAAACCTAAACCAGCCTCTAAACGGCCCCGTAAGAGGCACGAACACCTCACACGGGACCAATGTAACTTGTAGGAACTGATCGCATAGTCCCGGGTCTCTCGGTTTGAGAATATGATGATAATTTGTAAAACTCAACACTTCGACTTAAAAACAAGTCGTTAAAGGGTGAAAACCTAAACTAGCCCCCAAATGGCCCCGTAAGAGGCACGAACACCTCACATAGAACTAATGTAACTTGTAGGAACTGACCACATAGTGACAGGTCTCCCGATTCGAGAATATGATGATAGTTTGAAAAATATATATTAGGCTTAAAAATAAGCTGTTAAAGGGTGAAAAGCTATATCAGCCCCCAAATGTCACCGTAAGAGGCACAAGTACCTTGCACGGGACCAATGTAACTTGTGGGAACTGACCGTATAATCACGGGACTCCCGATTTGAGAATATGATGATAATTTGCAAAAATCAATACTTAGACCTAAAAATAAGCCATTAAAGGGTGAAAACCTAAATCAGCCCCCAAACATCCCTGTAAGAGGTATGAACAACTCGCACGGGACCAATATAACTTGTAAGAACTGACCGCGTAGTCACGGGACTCCAGGTTTAAGAATATGACGATAATTTGAAAATATCTATATTAGGCTTAAAAACAAGCCGTTGAAAACTTAAACTAACCCCCAAACATCATCGTAAGAGGCACGAACACCTCTTATGGAACCAATGGAACTTTTAAGGACTGACCGCGTAGTCACGGGACTCCCGATTTGGGAATATGATGATAATTTGCAAAAATTAACACTAAGACTTAAAAACAAACCATTAAAGGGTGAAAACCTAAACCAACCTCCAAACGATCCCGTAAGAGGCACAGACACTTCGTACGGGATCAATGTAACTTGTAGCAACTGCTCGTATAGTCACGGGGATCCCGGTTTAAGAATATGATGATAATTTGAAAATATCTAGATTTGGCCTGAAAATAAGTCGCTAAAGGGTGAAAACCCCAAACCAGCTCCCAAACGGACCCGTAAGTGGCGCAGACACCTCGCACGGGACCAATGTAACTTGTAGGAACTGTCCGCGTAGTCACGGGTCTCCTGATTTGAGAATACGATGATAATTTGAAAATATCTAGATTAGTCTCAAAAATAAGTCGTTAAAGGGTGAAAACCTAAACCAACCCCCCAAACAGTCCCGTAAGAGGCACGGACACCTCGCATGGGACCAATGTAACTTGTAGGAACTGACTGCGTAGTAACGGTTCTCTCGATTTAATAATATGAAGATAATTTTAAAATATCTAGATTAGGCTTAAAACATGACGTTAAGTGGTGAAAACCTAAACCAGCCCCCAAACGGCCCCGTAAGAGGCATGAACACCTCGCACGGGACCAATGTAACTTGTAGGAACTGACCGCCTAGTCACAGGTCTCCTGGTTTGAGAATATGACGATAATTTGAAAATATCTAGATTAGGGTTAAAAATAAGCCGTTAAGGGGCAAAAACCTAAACCAACCCCCAAACGTCACTGTAAAAGGTACAAACACCTCGCACGGGACTAATGTGACTTGTAGAAACTGATCGCGTAGTCACGGGTCTCCCGATTTGAGAATATTACAATAATTTGCAAAAATCAACACTTAGACTTAAAAACAAGCCGTTAAAGGGTGAAAACCTAAACCAACCCCTAAATGTCCCCATAAGAGGTACGTACATCTCGCACGGGACCAATGTAACTTGTAGGAACTGACCGCATAATCACGGGACTCCCAATTTGAGAATATGACAATAATATGAAAATATCTCGATTAGGATTAAAAATAAGTCGTTAAAGTGTGAAAACCTAAACTAACCCCCAAACGTCACCGTAAGAGGCACGAACATATCTCACGGGACCAATATAACTTGTAGGAACTAACCGTGTAGTCATGGTTTTCCCGGTTTGAGAATATGACGACAATATGAATATATCTAGATAATGCTTAAAAACATGTCGTTTGAGGGTGAAAACCCAAACCAACTTCCAAATGTACCCATAAGAGGCACGGACACCTTGCACAGGACTAATGTAACTTGTAGGAACTGATCGTGTAGTCACGTGTCTCCCGGTTTGAGAATATGACGATAATTTGAAAATATCTACATTAGGTTTAAAAACATGTCGTTTGAGGGTGAAAACTTAAATTAGTCCCTAAACGGTCTAGTAAGAAGCACTAACACCTCGCATGGGACTAATGTAACTCGTAGGAGCTGACCACATAGTCACAACAATATCGATTTGTGAATATAATAATAATTTTAATTCCTCAGCTTAAATAATATTTTTTTTAAAATTCTCAGTTACTAACATCATCTCCTTTTGTATCTTATTTTTTTGCATGATAACATTTAGCTTTTAGCTTTTATCCATGTGGAACACATGAAGTCAATGGTCTACAACAAGGGGATTATTTACTTAATTTCGTTTATATTCAGTATTATATTTTTTTGTGTTATGTCCGTGCGGACTTTTGTAGTTTTATTGTTAGCTTTTATAGCCGTGCTGGTTTTTGTAATTTTATTGTTATATTTTATGGCCGTGTGGGATTTACATTACGTAGATATTATATTAACAGGTTTTAGAATGTCCAAAAAATAGAGGAAACTTTGCCCAATTTGTTTGGTCTGTGAACTATTATTATTTGTAATATTTTGAAGTTTGTATGCACATTAGTATATCAACAACTTTCGAGATTTGCAATTTGTGAATTTTCTAGTTTTCAAATAATTAATTTTTTTTCTTTTATCCAAAAATTTGGCACAGTTCAAAACCGTGCCAAAAGTGTATCAAATTTTAGTACGGTTTTGAATTGTGCCAAAAGTTTATCAAAATGTGCTCAATATGGCACAAATCAAAATTGTGTCAAAAATGTGCCAAAAATATCAAATTCCGTCGTGGTTTAAAAGTGTTCCAGAAGTGTTCCTATTTGGTCAAATCTGGCATACTTTTGAGCCGTGCTAGAAAAAACTGTCTATTTTGGAACACCTGATTCTGGCACAGTTCAAAACTGTGCCAGATTTGATCTGGCACAATTTTAAACCGTGCCAGATTCCTGTTTTTGGTGTAGTGCTTATCACGTTCCCTAAGATCCTTAATTATTTCGAATCATCATTACCCATGTCATGTTCTTTGAAGTTAGCTTCTAACTTCAAATTGTCCTTTTTAACTTTATCGACTCCGCATATAACTCACGAAAAGAAACCTTAAGTTAATTCCTCTTCTCTTCTTCGTCTTCACATTCTTCTTCCTCAATCACAACAGCACTAACTTAGTATTCACATAACTTAGACTTGGAATTGTCAAGCACAACATTATCTTTATCGAAAGACTTCTCATTTAACCTCAAATGACTGGTTGTGGACACGATGTAATTATGCTTAACAAAGGAATCCGATTTCTCTTTTGATTCACTATATCTAAGGGCAGCATTATATGTCTTAGGCTTCTTACATTCCTTCCTTAACTTAGTGGGATACTCAGATTCCCTATGGACATAATCGTCACACCCAAAACATCTATCTGATGCATCCCGTTAAAAATTCTCATTACGATTCTTAGGGAATCATAAAACCATATTAAACTTGTTCTTTTCAAATTTCATTTCCTTAGATTTGTATTTTAGTTTGTTAAACTTGAGAAAGTCCCTAAACTTCTTGGCAAACATGGCCATATCATCGAAATCAATATCATCATAAACACATAATTCTTCCTTCCAGGATTTCAACGAAGTCCTTATATTTCTTCATCTTTTTGAAAGGAAACATGTCGAGTTCATAAGTTTGTAGATCGGCCACAAGCTCTTCCAATTTTATTGAGACCATAATTCCTTGAGAATTCAAAACAGTGACTTTGGGGTTAAATATTTTGGGTAAGGACCTTAAGATTTTATTTACAACTTTGGTGTTGGGTATTCTCTCTACTAAGTTAAAGGATAGTTAAAAATATCAAATAATCACGCATAAAACTCATCGAAGGTTTCGCTATCATCCATCCTAATGATTTCAAGCTGCACTCATTCCCTCATGGGTAAGTTGGAGTAAGTCCCAAGCCCCTTTGGATGTATCACACATCATAATTTGATAGATTTCCTTCGGTGTGACCCTACAAGACAGAGTATTTAAACCTCAAGAATCATAGTCACATAATCCTTACTCCAAATCTCGATAGATTTAGCCACATGAACTTCACCTACTAGAATTATGAGTGGAGTCCACCCCCTAACTACAGCTAACCATATCCGCTCGTCGATGAACTTAAGTGAAGATTACATGCGCACTTTCCAGTATGCGTAATTAGACCCATTAAACAAAAGTGGTCTAGAAAATGACTGACCCTCCATATATAAACGTCCCAGATTCATGCCTAAAAACTTATAGACACCATCTCTCATACCAATTTGAATATGGAGATTTTATATGGATAGCCAAACACACTAATTTTTCATGTTTTTCAAAATTAATCATTAGTAATCTAATTAAAACTTGCACTAGTTAAACATATTGTTATGTAAAATAATTTACCTAATTTTATATTACCCAAGCATGCATTTTGGTAGATATTTCAAAAGAAAATTAAACAAATCACACAATGGATGATATACGAGGAAAAACCCAAATGGGAAAAACTTAGACGCCTAACGACGCAAAATTGACTATCATAAGGAATTACACACGGAAGACATATGAATTACATAATCTACTCAAATCCTTCAATTCTTGACGTGTATTTATTGCTTTAACTTTCTACACAGCTACACATAGGAGTCCAATCATGCACTTTCACAATGTGTGCTCCTCACATGCCGTAATACCCATTGATATGGGTTCAACAATCATCAACAAATTGAACACGAAGTCCGCTGCTTCAAACCGCCACACATAAGAAGTCTACCGTATGTAAATAGCAAGCAAGTATAGAGTTCACCACACGAAATGATACTAAATAATATAAAGAATATATACACTTTGGTGCTCAAAACATAGATTTAAACAAGCATATATAGATGAAACTTGGATCTTAAATGGTTTGGGTGTAAACTGGAGTTTGCAGGCACAAGATATGTTCTTGAAAAACAATTTCGCAGTGACGTCTTAATAAACACTAATGCCAGATTTCCTTTTTATAGGAAACACAAAATTCGGCATAAAAATCGAGGGCTCATTCGAACGAAAAGGAAAGGGTCATTCGAACGAACTTCATAATCTCATTTGAAAGACAATGAGGCTCATTCGAATGACATTATAAATTTTATTTGAAACGTTCTTCGAACAAAATTTTCATGCAGACAAAAAATTCTCATTTGATTCCCATTACAAGGTCATTTAATCAACTTTCACATTCTCATTAGAACATGTTGAAATCTCGTTCGAAAGACTTTTCACACACAAAAAAAACTTTATAAACCTTTTTATGAAAAATGGACTCAACCATTTTACAAAAAACAACACCCAATGAATATACATGGATAAAAAATAATACGCATTCATATCTCATGATATCCATGGACATTGAAGATGAAATGTGACATGAAATACGACACGCTGATGTAGATGCTTTAACATGGGTGCTATGGTCTTCAATCACATACGACATAGGATTGAAGGATAAACAAACACAATTCTTAATCTGTGACTCAAACAGTTTTATCCAAATGGAAGTAAGTCGATACATGAAAAATGACTATAGAATTTGTCCTTACAAAGGAAGTTTTTTCTCATAATCCTTCATCCATAATAAACCCCACTTATCAAGTAAGTCTTTTGGTAACTTTGAGTATTTTTTACTTGTAACTTGAATCTATGAATTTGTTAAAAACACTTAGTCAATGACTTAGTTACTAACTTAAATATTTAATTAGTGCCTTACCCTTCTTAGATATGACTTTAAATAATTTTACCTTCTTGGTGTCTGACCCCTGCTTGGGAGGTATTACTTCACAATATCACCTGCCTTGTTTTGAATGATGCACTTACATGGGGGCTTGACTTATATGGTGAAGATTTTGTATAGAATTACCTTCTTGGTATTTTACATCAACCTTTATGCCTATTTATTTTGGCCCTCTTTATTGTTTCTTTTGTTTCTTTATGGAAAATAATGGAAGAAAATGATTTTCAAGACACGCCACCAGAAACTCAGTATGTTCATGATGCTTCTACTCAAACGAGGAGTATTAAAGGAGGTTGTGGCCATACTTGATCCTCGCCTGTGCTGGGGTGGGCGCGTTAAGGGGAGAGGATCCTTCGGGTCCCGCGCATCCCTCTCGGGAGAGCTTCGGCCGGCGTCGTTTGAGATGATGTGTAAGAATGTAGAGAGATTCATAGTCGCTAGTCTATTTTACTCAAAATAGATAAAAGAAAAAGGGGAAGCTATCCCGAAGGATGGCATCCAAAGACATACTGGTGCATGAGAAACAAAGATGATTCGAGCAGGGTTCGGAGGCTTAGTTACGAAATGGGAAGGTGTTAGGCACCCATTCCGCCCTTTCGGTCTCTCATGGATATTTGCTATTTTCCTTTATATTCCCCCCGTGATATGTGTGCATGTGTATATATATAATGGAGGTAGGAATCCTCGACTTGTATCATGGAAAAGATAAAGCGAGTCATCCGTAGGAAGATATGAGAATAGTATTAGAAAATAAGATTTACGCGATTACCCCTACATTGGTCATTATAATGGAGCGATAACGAATATGGAGTAATACGTTACAAGTATATAGAATAAGAAAATTAGCTTTAGAGAAGATAGGAAAATAAGAGAAAAAGTGATAAAAGGACTCGTGTCTCGGGTTTTACCCCGAGACACCTACGTAGCCTATAAAGGCATCAAAGTCCACGTAGTTCGCATACAAAACAAGGGGTGGGGTTTATCCCATAAATCCAAATGGGGGATCTCTTATTTGTGGGTGTGGGTGTGTGTGTAGAAAAAGTGTTTTAGTGGTGATAAAAGTGTGAGAAAAGTATGAGAATCCCTTATTTGGAATTTATTAGCAAACCCTCTTTTTCTTATTTTTTGGGTTTTATTTATATGAAAACTAGGAGATGTGCAATAATACTAAATAAAAAGTATATTAGGATGTGCGAGATGAGATAATAAAAGTGCTAAGTAAGAAAACCAGTTATTGAGAATTTAAGAGAATTTAAGAGAGAGTTTGAGAAAGTTGGACCTTCTTGAAGATCTTGAGCTTGATCTTAAATGTTGGAGAGCAGCCCTTGCACTTGGATGATGATGGAGAATGGAAAATTCACCAAGTTTGATGAAAAGGATGATGAAAAGTGGGAGTAAAAAAGGGATTTGGAAGTTGAAATCACGCTGCCTTCGAGAAAGGTTTCTGGGATTCGTTGAGAGTGAATTTTATCAGATCTGGGCTCCCCTTGGAAATGAGGTGAAGTCCTCCTTTTATAGACTTAGGTTACTGCCGATCGTCATAGACCCGTTCCTGCCTATCGGCACCTGTCGATAGGCAGGGTCTGGAACTTGCCATTTGGTAGTGTGTTTCAGGCCTTTTCGGAAAAATAGCTGTCGAGGGCAAACGTTGGTCAGAATCGCGCATGGGGTAGACCGTTGGAAAGGTAATTTAGAGACCTTTGAAAGTACTTGGACCAATCCCGAGTTCAACAGTTGACTTTGGGTCAAATATGGCTCGAAAGCGTTTGTCGGTACATTAGACGGGTAAACGCTCGGACGCAAACGGATCGTTCGTCCGCATGGTAAGTCCAAATTGCGCACGGGGTGGACCGTTGGAAAGGTTAGGAGATGTACCTCAACATTCCAAAGAGTTTGACCCGGTTTGGGGAGTTGACTTTGGTCAACCGGTCCTCAAAAGCGTTCGGTGACCTCTTAGAGTCAAACAGGTCGTTCGTCCGCATAGTAAGCCGAAATTACGCACGGGATGGACCGTTGGAAAGGGTATTCAGTTCCCTTCTAAGATTCATTCAGTCTCGATCGAGATGAAGAGTTTGAATTTTTGGTCAAACTGAGCCGGGGAGTGCCCGATGGCTTCTAGTTCAGTACTCGGGACTTGACCTAGGTTTGTGGTGATAAAGGGAGGTACTTGGGACCTAAGGAGTGTTTGGGGGGTAATGAAATGGGGTGTGTACAGAGCCCCTCGACGGGTGAGTTTGGAACAAGTGATAACGGTCGAATAGACACCACATGATGCTTTTGAGGGAGTATGATCGATTCAGAGGGTTGAGGCTGATTCTGAGGACCTAATGAGTGTGCTGGGGATGGAATGATGATCGAAGGTTTAGGTCGATTCTGAGGACGTGAAGTGGTGTTGGGGGGATGACCAATTCTGCAGGTCAAAGCCAAATCTGTAGGCTTAGGGTGAAGATCTAATAATCGAGGTCAATTCTGACCTAAGAGTGGTGACGACCGAGGATCAGGGTCAATTCTAACCCAACTCAGGTGAAGATCCAAGATCGAGGTCAATTCTGACCTAAAGAGTGGTGACGACCGAGGACCAGGGTCAATTCTGACCCAACTCAGGTGAAGATCCAAGACCGAGGTCAATTTTGACCTAAAGAGTGGTGACGACTGAGGACCGGGGCCAATTCTGACCCAACTCAGGTGATGATCCAAGATCGAGGTCAATTTTGACCTAAGAGTGGTGGCGACCGAGGATCGAGGTCAATTCTGACCCAACTCAGGTGACGATCCAAGACCGAGGTCAATTCTGACCTAAAGAGTGGTGACGACCGAGGACCGGGGTCAATTCTGACCCAACTCAGGTAACGATCCAAGACCGAGGTCAATTCTGACCTAAAGAGTAGGCGGAGATTGGATTTTTATTTTTCTGGGAAAAGTGCTTTGTGATTTTGATTTGAGCTGGGGAGAAGATAGCTGGGGAAGCTTTTGTTTCATTAGCAGACCTTGCGGGGGGAACAACCTATTTTGGGTGTTGTAAGATAATTCTGCTGGGGAAGTGATCAGGTGATCCTTAGAGATCCTCCGAAGCTATGCCGGGAGGAGTTTTCACTTGATTTTAAGAGTTTTGGAGGGAAAGAGGGGTTCCGCTGGAGGTAATGCAAAGTTTTCTTTGTGAAAAGGCTTTAAATCCTTCCTGGGATTTTTAGGAATTTTTTGAGGAATTTTGGAGGCTTTCTGGTATTTTCTGGGAATTTTTGTACAAAATTTAATGGGGGTGCCGGTCGTCATAGTATGAAGGGTGCCATTCGGCAGTGGCACGGACTTTTGGGCTACCTCGGGAAGGCAAGGGGTCAGTGCCGATCGGTATGGTTGGGGTCAGTGCCAATTGGCATGGCGTTTGGCATCCTATATAAAGGGGGCGAATCCATTCATTTTTTTTCACAGCTTTTTTGCTTTCTCTCTCTCTTTGCGGTTCTTCTACAAATCGTTCTTGCATTCCGATCTTCAAGAAATGGCTGATTTTATGAGCACTACAGTCCATCGGGAGTGGTTGACCGTTGATGACTGTGCGAACGTGGAGTGGAGGGCTAGGCGCCTCTTGCTTTGGGGAGTGAGAACTCCTTTGATGCATTTGAGCCTGTTGTGGATGACCGGACCTTTCTGCGGGAGCCATCGTGTCATCTCTCTTCGAGAGTGAGTCCCGACGGTTATGTAAGTAACCCGATCTTTGGCATTCCTTTCTTTTTTAGTGATTTTTCTTTCTTTTGATGATACTTTTCCTTTTTGCCAATCTGATATTTCTTTGAATAACATGCGCGCCCGCGGGACGACGGGGTTCAGGGATGTCTGGGAGCATCTCCCAGCTGTGGTACGTTGGGTGGTATCATCAGCGGGTTTTGGGAGGTTGGCATCGGTGCTGGATGAGACACCTCGTTCGACAGCGGTCTTGTGCGCTTTGGGAGAGAGGTGGTGGGATACTACCCACACTTTCTATTTCGGCTTCGGGGAGATGACTATGACTCCCATAGATGTGCAGCAGCTATTGGGGCTGGATTGTGATGGAGATCATATAGAGGTGGATCACTCTTTTCGGGTGAGACCGGAGGAAGTGCGTTCGGCACTTGGTGATGTAGGGAGGATAGTATCTGGGGATTCTATATGGCTATCCCTGTTGAAGGATGTTCTGCTGAGCAGGGTGATTGATGTGGAGGATGGGCTACAAGTGAGGCAGATGGCCCGATTATTTATTCTGCTGGTATTGGAAGGTTTTATGGTGGGTTCGAGCATCGGCGTAGTTCATTTATGGTTTTTGTCATACTTGAGGATGCTTTCGAACATCTCTTTCTATGATTGGGGGAATCTGATCTTGGCGACCCTTTATTCCTCTCTGGATGCATTCAGTCGCTGCTGCCGGCAAACCTTTACTGGGGCCACATATCTTCTTGCGGTATTCTTCAATTTGCGCATTTCTTTTCATGAATCTCTTTTTCCTTTCATGCATTCGGATTTTTCTTTAATGCGTCTCTTTTTGTTTGTGAATTCAGACATAGTTCTATGAGGTGATTGGGTGTAACACCCCACTGATTCCTTTGAAGGACGACACTAATGGGGACTTCTGTCGATTGTATCGATGGCGTAAGGCAAATCGGCAGTCGAAAGGATCTCTCTCCCTGGAGGCGGTGCGTCACGTCTTGAATGACCTGACCAGTGGTAGGGTAAGACTCTTTCCATTTCAATCTTGGTTTTTGCTCCTTCTGATCTTGTATTTATTTATGCTCGCTTGGAGATTTTCAGGTGACCTTCTATCCCTGGGGGACAGCCATTCAGGATACGGGGCGACTGGGGTGAACACGCGGATGAGGCGTATGCTGGCGCATGAGTTCGGTCATTCCTGGTATCTCGGGGAGAGGGTGGTTCGTCAGATTTTTAAGGAGGAGGTGGTGGTTCCACCGGTGCTTCCTCCTACATCTATGAGGCGAGAACGACTGCTGTCAGAGGATGAGAGGATCGCGGCTATGATTGGCGAGTCCTACTTGCTATACACCGATACGGCTGCGCCGTATGACTATATGAACTTTGTGATGAGCTGGTTGATGGCGCCTAGCATATATGATGCCCTGCCTTTCCCTCCGGCAGGTTCGAGTCGAGCGGTGGGATCTTCCCACAGTGGCGGTGGTCCGTCGGCATCTGCGGCGGCGGTGACTTCAGTGGTGCCTTTTGTACGGTTGCATACCCCTTCATACAACATTCGATGGGCTGATGGAGGTATGGTGCCTATGTTTCACCGTCCTCATGCGATGGATCCGGAGGAGTTGGGTTTGACAGAAGAGTTCCTTCGACCTGCGATATACTTTTTTGTCCCTCTCTTTCTTTCTTTTCTATTTTGGTCATTTCTGCTTTGATACTGATTTCACCTTTTCTTGCAGCAAGTCCAGGTGTCGCCCCTTAGCTAAGGGACATCAGAGACTGGATATTTTCGGCGACTGCCCATATTTGGGATGCGGTTCCTGTTCCTTCTTGCTTTGCGTCGTCTACTTCGTCCAGAGAGGACTCGGGCTCGGGTAGTGGTGGCGCATCGTCTCGCCGTAGGGGGAAGAGAGCATGTCGCAGGGGTGGAAGCTCTTGAGAGAGAGAGAGAGAGAGAGAGAGAAAGTGGGTTCGGGCTGAGTCCCTTTGTTTTTGCTTTTTCTTTTTATTTTCTACAAAATTGATGTAACACATAACACAAATTGATGCAATGCAATGGAGTTTTTTTATTATCTTTTATTTAATGATGAATGCATGCACATGCGCTTTTTACTTTGCTGATGAGACCGTAAAAAGGAATATTTTTGGAATTTTTTGAGGGAAATTTTATAAGGAGAAAAAGGGATTTTGATATTCTGTTGAGAATGTCAATTTATTTTTATTGAGTTTTCTGATTTGACAATGAGGTAAATTTCTAAAAATGGGGGGTTGCCGATCGGCAAGCACCTTGACCTGCCTATCGGCAGTTCAGTCCAATCCCATCAATTCAAAGCTTTTAATGGTACCCTCTTTAGCCTTTGGTACCTTGTGGGGTAGGATTCCCTCTGATTTCTGCAGGGATTATGTCTATTGTGACGGTTCTCAATTATAAAAAGGGGTAAGAGTAGAGTGTTTTTATCACACCTTTGCATTTTTACTTACTTTCCCACTATCTCTTAGCCTTGAAAGATGGCTCTCCCTGGTAGCATTGAGTTTGTCAACTACCTCGAAACTTTGGAAGCAATGTGATCTTATAATGTCGACTACGATGCTTTCAACATGCGTCGAGTCTCCCTGTTGCGCAATCGGCCTTTCGAGTGGAACGTGCTGACGGCGGCGGTACAATTCTGGTACCCCGAAGACCATGTATTCCGCTTTGGGTTGGAAGAAGTTTATCCTACCTACGAGGAATTTTCTACCATACTAGGTGTAAATCCCAGTTTATCCTACCTACGGGCTTCTTCATATTTCGCCTTCAGCGTCTAGATCATTGGTTGCTGGAGGAATGATCTCCCTCTCGGCGATGCTTCAGTCCGTGCATTTGCGGGAAGTAGGTGATGCTAGCTATGCTGGAGCCGTTGTTCTAGGTCTGGTTTCGAAATTGCTGCTGGTGACTAGGGAGGTGTAAGTGGACCCACAACTTGCAGCCATTACTTCATGGATGTCATACTATTGCAATCCTGCGACAGTGATACTGGCGGAGAACCTGAATGGCCTGGATGCTTGGAGAGAAGGCCGTTCTGACTTTTTGAGGGGTAGCCCTGTGATGTTGTTCATGTGGTTGTCTGGAAGATTCCTCTTGGCGACTCCTCTATAGTATCCCTTGTCGAGCGTACCCAACTTCTTTTCACGCTACTTCATCAGCGTTGTCCTGTATATTGAGAACTGGGAGCATTGGCTTGTGGAGCGTGGGGCTCGTGGGCTGTATTGGTCAGTGCCTTGGTGGGGACAGTTGCAGCCTGTTCTGGAGCTAGGAGCATATTCATATGTGCGGCTTGTTGGTCTTAGACATACCTATTTTATTTCCCTTGGCGTCTTCTGTGCCAATTTGGCTAGGCACAAGTCGTGCCCCCTCGAACCTCAAATTTCTTTCTGGTAGAAAATTTGACTGAGCGCCTGCGTCTGTTGCTTGCGTCTCTATGGAAAAATTGGCGTCTGTCGACCCTTCCCTCTCAATCTGTCGGGAAGGTTTGGTATGTCCCCAAAGATTATATGAAGTGGTTGTGGAGGAAAGTAGTCAGCAAGATGTTAGCAGTGGAGACTGGACAAAGATGGTTTGTTTTATCTAACACCATGGAAGGGGGTGTTGTGGTCTTTTCGAAGATGGTTAAGGCTCATAGATCCATGGAATGTTTACGTCACTCTATTCAGGCAGGGGAAACTTGGGGACCTTCATATGTAGATGATGAGGGTGCAGGATCCTCTGGTGGCTGTGGGTAAGACTCTTGGAGAGTTTATTTGTGTAATAGATGTGGGGATTTTATTTGGATTTTTATGGTAGTAAGGGGAAGGGAGTTATCCGTTCCTTTTTCTTATGTAATCCGTACTGTAATTTCTTATTAATGGAATAAACAAGTTTCTGATCATCTAGTTGTGCCTTTCGATGAATTTTGTATTTTAAATTATCTATACTGATCACTAAGGCATACATAATCCTTTTGTTCAAGTATTTTTATAATGAACCGCCGTTCTGGGAGGTAAGAAGAGAATAGTATTTTGTGAAAAAGAATGGGCCGCACTCATGTGAGGTGAATGAGATGCCTACATACCTCTGGGGTTTTTGAAAAAGATTTTTTGCAGAGGATCAGGCCCATGTAGTTCTGGGTAGAGGAAAATGAAGAGTTTTTTATTTTTATAGAATAGAAGGGGGATGAGAAGGTAGAATTTCGGACTAGAGGTAGAATTTTTTGAGACGGTCCAGATTGCCTGGACGAGCCATCTCTTCCCCATCTAGGTCAGTGAGCATGGCGGCACCGCCGGATAAGATTTTCTCCACAATGTAGGGGCCTCTCCAGTTGGGCTTGAATTTCCCTCTGGGTCCTAGATGGGTTCTATTATCTCCTTGAGGGCTAAGTCTCCCTCTCGAACACCACGATCCTTGACACTCTTGTTGAATGACCGCGTTATTCGACGATGGTACCCCTGTATATGGTAAAGACCTTTTAATCTTCTTTTATCTAGGAGGGATAGCTCATTAAGATGGCTTTGGCACCAGTCTTCTTCGCTAACTTTGCTTTCGATCATGACGCGTAACGAGGGTATTTCCAGCTCCACAGGTAGGACTGCTTCCATGTCTTAGACCAGGGAGTAAGGGGTAGCACCAGTAGAGGTTCAGATTGAGGTTCGATAGCCCCAGAGGGCATACGAGATCCGATCGGCCCAATCCCTACAACTTTCGATCATCTTGCTGATGATAGCTTTGAGGTTTTTATTGGCGGATTCCACTGAACCATTGGTCTGTGGTCGGTAGGGAGAAGATTTGTATCTCTAAATCCTGTACTCATTGACTACTTCTGTGACTTCTGCTTTTAAATGCAACCCGTTATCTGACACCAGCTCGTACGGGACCCCATATCGGTAGATGATATTTTTCTTGAGGAACTTGGCCACTTTCTTGGCGTTCAGTACTGCGTATGACTTAGCTTCGACCCATTTGGTGAAGTAATTGATGGCGACTAGGATGAACTCATGTTCGTTTGAAGCCTTTGGTGTAACCTTCCCTATGATGTCGACACCCCAGGTGGAGAACGGCCAGGGAGAGGTCATGTTATATAATTCTCGCGGAGGCAGGTGTTGAAGATTGGAGAATTATTAGCATTTGAGGCATCTCCGGACATAGACGGTGCAATCCTGGGTCATAGTGGTCCAGTAGTAGCCCTGTCGGATGATCTTCTTGGCGAGCATGTGACCATTCATGTGGGGTCCGCATTCCCACTGTGGATTTTCTGCATTGTCTTCTCAATCTCGATCCCTGCGATGCAGTGTAGATGAGTTCCATCGAAGTTCCTTTTGAGTAGAGTTTTAAGATAAATGATGTACTAGGCGGCCAGTCTTCGAAGAGTCATTCGATCTTTCTTGTTGGAACCCTCGGTATATCTACAATATTTGAGGAGGCACCAGATATCATAGTACTAGCAATCGGCTAGTTCGAGATCTTCGATGGAGATGAGCTCAATATGGTAGCAATGGGTCGGTTTGTCTTGCTTTTGAACTAGGAAGGGGGTCATTGTTATTCCCTCGGGCATGTCGACCATGGAGGCCAAGGTAGTGAGAGCATCGGTCAGGTTATTCTTTGCTCAGGGTAGGTAATGGAAGGTGATATCTCGTAATCGAGAGGCTAGCTCTTCTAATTGGGCATGAAAAGGTTGGAGTTTTTTGTCCTTGACTTTCCACTTTTTGAGCACTTGACCGATGATAAGGGCATAATCCCTGTAGACATCAAGGTATTGAATACCTTTCTTAAGAGTAACTTTGAGGCCCACTGTGCATGCCTCGTATTCCATCATGTTGTTGGTGCAAGGGAAATCCAATTAAATGGCTATGGGAGTGTGGGAGTCATCTGGGGCGATCAGAAGTATCCCAATGCCATATCCCTTTTTGTTGGCAGCGCCGTCAAAGAACATTTTCCATCGAAGATGGTCTTGAGTGGTGCAGAGGTTATTTTCATCTGGAAATTTGGAGATCCGGACATCTGCTTCGTCTATAGGGTAATTGGCGAGGTAGTCAGAGATGGCTCTTCCTTTAACAGCTTTCTGTGTGACGTACACGATATCGAACTCGGTTAGGAGCATCAATCATCGGTCCATTTGACTCGATAAGGCGGGTTTCTCAAGCAGGTATTCAATGGGGTCCATTCGGGATACAAGTTTGATGGGGAAGGCGAGCATGTAGTGTCGCAACTTTTGGGTGACCCAGACAAGTGCGATACATGCCTTCTCCAAGGCAGCGTAGTTGACCTCGTACCCAGCCAATTTGTGACTGGCATAATAGATGGCTCTTTCTTTACGGGAGTCCTCAAGGTATTGGGCTAGCAAAGCCCCAGCTGCAGTGTCGGTTATGGTTAGGTATAGGAGCAAAGGGTGATCAGACTGTGGTGGCATGAGCACTAGAGGTTGGGTCAGGTATTGTTTGATTCGGTCAAAAATTCTTGGTAAGCCTCATTCCAAACCTTGGTTGAATCCTTTCGGAGGAGCTTGAAGATCGGTTCATAGATGGAGGTTAGCTGGCTGATGAACCGGCTAATATATTGTAATTTCCCAAGAAAACCTCGGACTTCTTTCTTTGTTCGAGGCGGTAGCATATCAAGTATGGCCTTCAGCTTTGCAGGATCTGCTTCCATACCCTTTTCGCTGACCATGAATCCCAAGAGTTTTCCCTTTGTAATGCCGAAGACACACTTCTGTGGATTAAGTCACATTTGATACCGTTGCAGTCGTTCAAAGAACTTCCAGAGAGCGGGAGCATGACCTTCTCTAGTTTTGGACTTGATAATCATATAATCCACATAAACCTCGACCTCCTTGTGAATCAGATCGTGCGGGATGGTTGTGGCAGCTCTTTGATAGGTAGCCCCAGCATTCTTGAGACCGAATGGCATAACGGTGTAGCAAAAGGTTCCCCATGGGGTGATGAATTCGGTTTTTTCTTAGTGGTTGGGGTGCATCTTGATTTGGTTGTATCCGGCAAACCCGTCGACGAATGACTTGAGAGCATGACTAACTGTGTTTTCCACGATCGTGTCGATATTGGGTAGCAGATAATCATCCTTTGGAGAAGCTTTATTTTAATCTCGATAATCCACACACATTCGAATCTTCCCTCCTGATTTCGGAACAGGTACAATGTTGGCTATCCATGTGGGATATTCGATCACCCGAATGAAACCCACGTTCAACTGTTTGACCACTTCTTCTTTGACCTTGAGCGACCATTCGGTGCGAAGTTTTCTCAATTTTTGTTTAACAGACTTGTAATCTGGGAGAGTGGGTGATGATGCTAAGAATCAGCACCACCAGGTAAGGTGTTTCCAAGCTCAATATATGAATAACAATGGCAGCACAGTTATATAAAGAGATATGAGAAGGAGGTGAGGATATGAGGAATCAACACCGGAATTTAAGTGGTTCAGCCAATCTGGCCTACGTCCACTGTGAGTGTGTGAGTAATATCACTGAATGAAGGCACTAATGGCCATGGATACAATTCTCTCAAGCTTTCTCTCTCTACTGTATATTTAGACAGAGTTTTAGCTAGGGTTTATTAACTGGGATCCTTTTGCAAGGTAGGGGATGACCCCTATATATAGTGCCTAGGGGGCGTAATGTACCCCCCATGCATGCAATGAGCATGTGTGTGATATCCTCAACAATGTGGGAATGCCATCTGTCACTGTCACATGTAAGTAATGATGATGAAATATTCTCCCACATGTGGAGAATAATCTTGTTACAACTGATTTGTGCCCAGGTGTCCTTATCCAAATGTCAACAGATGCTCGGCAGTCATGTTGGTGAATGACCTCAGCCTGGGAGAGGCCGGGCTGTAAAGGCTTGATGTCCGTTCAATCTGAGAAGTGTCATAAGGAGTCTCGGCCTGATCTCAGCAGAGACATATGTCGGGGTCGGCCCGAGCCGAGGTTGGACATATAGCATGCTGATGATTATTAATGCTTCTCGTCACCTCGGCCCAAGCCGAGGTAGGACTAGTTCCATGTTGAAGGTGATCAGGGCTCCTTGTCACCTCGTCCTACTATTGGCCGAGGTTGCTATACCCAGGTACATGAGGATGCTGTTGATGCCTGCGATGCGCGTAGTTTCCATTGAAGTGTATATGGTAGTGTCGGCTTGGGCCGAGGTAGGTCTGGCCGAGGGATAATATCGCGGGCCCCTGGCCTTTATAGGGTCGATCAATGTCTCGGCCATCATCTCGGCCGAGGTAGGTGTCCCTGGGCCGAGGTTATACTTGGGCATATCAATCACCCCCCAGCCCTTAGTCATATGCGAGAGCGAGTGTCTAGGGGGTTACTTTCCCTCCGAGGCATGTCCGTCCCAAGTTGACACCTGTATGACATCTGTCCCAAGCTAGAGCGTGCCAATTTGGCTGGCGTGTGCTGTCAGTTGTCCCTTGGGTTTCCCAAGGCAATGATGGGCCTTGGGAAGTGTGCCCAAGTACTTAAGGGTTTAAACCCTTCCTTTCTCTTTCTTCTTCTTCATTTCATTTCTCGCGCACGCAAAAGCTCTTGCGATTTTCTCTCTCTAAGTTCCTCCACTCAATGTCCTTTTGCAGAGGATTTCCCCTGGTTTTCTTGCGAGTTCTCTTCGTTTCATCCATCAATTCATCTTCAGGTACTTCTCCCTTTCCATTTCCTTTATTTTTGGCATTTGGTTTGAATTTTCCGGCGAGATTTTGGGTTTTCCAGTGGTTCTTTGAGTTTTCCGACGAGCTCCATTAGCTCAGGCGAACTAGGTTTTCTTGAAAACTTCTTAGTTTGATCTTTAGGCTTCTTCATTTTATAAGCCAAACGTGTTTGTAGCTTTAGATATTTTTCCCAAGTTTAGGGTCGTCCCAAGTTTTGGGTCGTCCTCCGATGCTCAGACCCCTATACCAGCTTCTTGAGGATTTTCCCTCTCTTAGAGAGAAGACCTTAGAAAAAATTAGGCAAATAGAGAGAGCTCAGGAGGAAGCGCGTAGGTCACAGGAGTTTCCTATTAGACCTATCTTTCCCCCACCACTCAAGGTGGTATACCCTGATCCTCCTGAGAACTTCTATCAGACAGACGTCTCTGCTAACCCATTGCCGATGTCTGAGTCTGAGTCCTCCACCTCAGACCCCATGTCTGTGGACTCTTTCCAAGAAGCCATGGACTTTACACCTCGGCCTGGTCAGGCCCCTGACCAGGCCGAGGTCTCCAGCCGAGCCTCGTCCCAGAATGGCTCAAGCACCTCAAATTCTTCTTCAGAGGTCGAACTTGTTGAGCCAAATGTAGTTGTGCCACCCATTCTTGATGCCATCCCTCTATCGGCCGTTACAGGGGCTGAGTTCGCTCAGAGATTCCCTCATCACTCGTCTACGTCTGCTCTGGTCGACGTTGAGCTTGACGATGATGAGGATACTGAAAGTGATGTTGACATCTCTGAAGCAGCCGAGTTCGAGAGCACAGTCACTGAGGTAGACCTTCTGTGCTTTAGTTACTTATACTCCATTAGCCCTTCCATCAAGTTAAGGAGACCTCTGAGGGAAGAGAGGGCCTATCATGACCGAGATGGAGAAATCTTCTTGTACGAGCAGATGTTCAAGTTAGGGTTTCGCCTACCCATTCACCCCGTCATCAGGTCCATTCTTTCCTTCATCAACTTGGCCCCCTCGCAGCTCTCTCCCAATGCTTGGAGAGTTATTATAGGGGCCATCATCTTGTGGAGGTCAGTACACCACTCTGACCTCCCAGTTCAGGTCTTTGCTGGTTGTTACGTCCCTACCTCGGCCAAAAACCATCTGAGCTACTATCACTTCGTGGCTCGGAGGCCTGAGAAGAAGATGCTCCAGGTCACTCATACCTCGAATCACAATTGGAAGCCCCGGTATTTTTTCGCCTCAGGGCCATGGGAATTTGGCTCATCTGTTCCCTCTTCCACTTTTGATCCGAGGATACCCCTCAGATGGGGTAAGGTCACCATGTCTGCAAGGGCCGATCCTGGCCTAAGTCTTTAAAATAGCAAAAAGGTGAGGGCCCTGTAAGACCAAGGGGCACATGGCTTGTTTGTTAAGTTCGAGCATTTGCTGACCCCTTAGTTTCTCTCAGGGAGGAGCCTGGGTGGGAGCCCCCTTGTTGACTTTGGTAAGGATTTTTCTTTTTCAAGTTTAACCTCTGAACTCATTTATATCTGATCTCTAACCCTTATCTTTTAACTTTTGCAGAGAGACCACCAGGTATCCCAGACGAACAGTGAGAGATGGCAGCTCCAAGTTTGGCAAGGCTTGCGAAGAAGGTTGGTCTGAATGCTCCTCCTCCAGCTCCCACTACATCCAAATCCCAAGCTTCCAAGAAGAGGGCCCCCGAGGTCCCGACCTCTGAGGATCAGAGGCCGACCTCGAGGCAAAAGAGGACCTCAGACGCTGCAATCCCCATCTCAGCCGACACCCTGTCGTCTCGTCTGGACCAGCTGAAGCTCACTTATAGCGTGGTTGTCAACAGAAGACAGGCCATGGACGCACTCGCCAATGTGATGACCGAGGCAGACAAGCGTTTTTACAGAGCTATGGACACCTCCATGATGATTGAGTTCTGCCTTCACAGAGCCGTCCATGTATGACTTGTTTCTTTTGTCAATAATTTCATGTGTAATGTCTGATTTTACTCCCATCTAAACTCTTCATTGAATGTGCAGGGTCGTAGGTCTGAATCCGATGAGTCGGCAGTCCTACCTCCGTTGGTATGATGGCCTCTGAGCCATGTGCCAGCATGAATGGGGTTTCTCCCGTTGGTGTCCTTGCCGTAGTTCTGTAGGCCCATAACACTGAGCAGACCTCTTCTGTCCATCTACCCTTCGCATCTTCTAACCTCTTCTTGATTCCGTCCAAGATGGTTCTGTTTGTGACCTCGGTCTGGCCATTAGCCTGAGGACGACCAGGAGATGAGAAGAACTGTTTAATCCCCACCCTTAGGCAATATTTTTCTAAGGAGGAGTTCTTGAACTGGGTCCCATTGTCTGAGATGAGAGTGTTCGGGAGGCCATATCTGCATATGATGTTCTTCCAAATGAACTGGAAGGTCTTCTGCTCTGTAATTGTTATCATCGGTTCTGCCTCCACCCACTTTGAAAAGTAGTCAATGGCAACTATCAAGAATCTATAGTTGTTGGCAGCTCTTGGCAAAGCTCCTACTAAGTCAATTCCCCATACCGCAAATGGCCATGGAGAAGAGATTGATGTCATAGGCTGATGAGGTTGATGAGGGATGGTGGCGAACCTTTGACATTTGTCGCACCTCTTCACATAGTCTGCAGCGTCCTTAGACAAGGTAGGCCACCAGTATCCCTGAGTGATGATCCTCTTGGCTAAGGGTCTTCCCCCTATGTGGCTAGAGAAAGAACCCTCATGAACCTCCTGTAAGACCTGGGGTACTTCCACAGGATGCACACATCTAAGGAGAGGCAGTAGAAACCCCTTTTTGTACAAGACGTCTCCTACTAATGAGAACTTTGCAGCCCTGTATCTCAACTTTCTCCTTTCCATCTTGGACTCAGGTAGCTCTCCCTCTCTTAGGTATCAAACGATCGGATCGATCCACGAGTCTCCTAGGTTCACATTGTGACAAGGGCTACATACCTCATCCTCCTAGATGCTTGCTTTTCCTAAGACCTCGATTGGAATGTTTCTTCCTAAATCTGTCTTCATTGCCGAGGCCAGCCTTGCCAATGCATCAGCGTGGTTGTTGCTCAGCCGAGGTACTCTCTTCAGCTTTGCTTCAAAAAATACTCTAGCAACCCTCTTACCTTCTTTAGGTATTTGGCCATCCTTTCATCTTTGGCCTCGTATGCCCCCAACACTTGATTGACAACCAACCTTGAGTCGCTATGGAGTAGGAGTCGCTTTACTCGAAGAGTTGTTGCCAATAAGAGACCTGCTATCATGGCCTCATACTCAGACTCGTTGTTGGAGGCCTGGAAGTTGAATCTCAAGGCGTACTCATTGTTGGCGCCATCTGGAGCCGAGAGTATTAACCCCGCGCCGCTTCCACTGTCACAGGAAGAGCCATCAACGAAGAGGCTCCATACGTCTGCATCTGATGAGAAGACCCCTTCTCTCATAACCCCCTTCGTGAAGAGGTATCGATCCTCTTCGTTCTCTTCCACTCTGCTCTGGGTTTTGCCTTGGACGACCTCTTCTCGGCCTCAGAATACGTTTGGTGCAGTCTCTTCCAAATCTCGAAAGACACTACGGTTCGTCTCTTCGCCGCCATCCAAGCCCCAATCTGTCTCGACCTCTTCCCAAGTGAACTCTGCAACAAAGTCTGCGAGGGCCTGCCCCTTGATGGTTGTCCTGGGCTGGTAGGTAATATCATACTCTCCTAGCTCGATGGCCCAGGTTATCAGTCTCCCGAAATTCTCAGGTTTGTGAAGAACCTGTCTTAGCGGGGAGTTTGTAAGGACTACCATGGAGTGAGCTTGAAAGTAAGGCTTCATTTTCCTTGAAGCATGTATAAGGGCATACGCCAACTTCCCCATTCGGGTATAGTTTTGTTCAGACCCTTGAAGGGCCTTACTGTTAAGTACATAGGCCTCTGGATTCCATCCTCTTCTCGTATGATGGTTGCGCTGATGGCTGATTCAGAGACTGCCAGATACACAAACAACATCTCCCCCGTGATGGGCCGAGACAGCAATAAGGGAGACCCCAAGTAGGACTTGAGTTGGTCAAAGGCTTTTTCACACTCTTCGTCCCACTAGAAGGCCTTTCTCAGAACTTTAAAGAACGGAAGACACTTGTCCGTGGCTTTGGAAACAAACCTGTTAAGGGCAGCCACTCTTTCGGTGAGTCTTTGGACATCCTTGATACTCCTAGGAGTCTTCATGTCGAGCAAGGCCTTGATCTTCTCAGGGTTTGCTTCAATCCCCCTCTGATTAACGATGAACCCCAAGAACTTCCCGGCTCCTACCCCGAAGACACACTTCGCTGGGTTGAGCTTCATCCTGTACGAGTCCATGACATCAAAGATCTTCTCAAGGTCTGCTACGTGAGTACATGCTTTCAGGCTCTTCATTAGCATATCATCCACATACACCTCCATGGTCTTACCTATCTACTCCTCGAACATCCTATTGACAAGACGTTGATATGTTGCCCCCGCATTTTTCAGACCAAAGGGCATCACCTTGTAACAGTACGTCTCCTTGTCAGTAATGAAGGTTGTCTTCTCAGAGCGGCATCCATGAAGATTTGGTTATAACCTGAATAAGCATCCATGAAACTCATGAGCTCGTGCCCTGCCGTTGCATCCACCATCTGGTATATCCTAGGTAAGGGATATTTGTCCTTTGGGCAAGACTTGTTTAGGTCTGTGAAATCTACACACATTCTCCACTTTCCATTGGCCTTAGGCACAATGACTGCATTTGAGAGTCATTCCGGATAGGTAACCTCTCTTATGAACTCAGCCTCTTCCAACTTTTTTACCTCTTCCCGGATGACCTCATACTTCTCCCTGGAGTAGACTCTTTGCCTCTGCTTGATAGGCCTGGCATCTCTGTCCACGTTGAGCTTGTGGGTCATGATCTCAGGGTCGATACCAGACATGTCTGCGTGACTCCATGCGAAGACACTCTGCCTCCTCCTGAGGAAGTTTATCAGCTCTTCCTTGATCCTTGGCTCTAGGGCTTTGCCGACCTGGATGGTTTTTTCCGGCTCGTCCTCATTGAGGACGATGGATTCTACCTCTTCCGCGGCCTCGCCCTTCTTCAATTTTGTTTCATCTCTCGGGTCAAGAGTGTCAATGCTGTAAGTGGCGGTTGCTCTCTTATGGGCCTCTCTCTCTTCGGCCGAGTTGAAGTAACACTCCCGCGCCGTGGTTTGATCCCCTTGCACTTCCCCTACTCCATAAGGAGTCGAGAATTTTAGCATCTGATGAACCGTCGACGGCACGGCTTCAAACTCTTTGAGGGACACTCTTCCGATGATGAGGTTGTAGGCCGAGAAGACATTTTCGTCCATAACAAAAAAATTGATCTTCTTGGTCAACCTCTTAGGCCACTCATCCCCCATCCGTACATCCATTTCATACATGCCTAAGGGGTGCACCTTTTCACCACTGAAGCCTATCAATGGGTGATGGTAGGGCACGAGCCTCGCCCTGCTAAGACCCAGGCTCTTGAAATAAGGCCAGAACATCACATCTGCTGAGCTTCCCCAATCTATGAGGATTCTCCCTACCTCACACCCATGCACCCTTGTTGTTATAACCAAAGGGTCATCATGGGGGGCTAAGATGCCCTTGAAGTCGAGTCTGGAGAACCCTACTACGAGGGTGTCCATGTCAACCTTCTTCCTCTTCTGCACGGCGTCGGAAGACGTTAGATTCACAACCTCGATCTTGGCCACTGACTTGGCCTCTGCTGCATGAGCCTTCCTATCGGCTACCTCAAAGCCACCTCCTGCAAATCCCCCACATATGGTGCTAACACCAAAGGAGATCATACCGACCCTCTTCACTGGGGTGTTGTCATCCTTTGGCGGGAGATCCGAGTCACCTTCATCATCTCCCTCTGAATCATCATGCCTCCTAGCCGGGACATCGCCACGGCACCTGTCATTCCTTCTCTTCTTAGGGTCCTCTCTTCCACCCTTTGGGGCCTTGCCATCCACATACTTCCTCAGCTTTCCAGACTTCAGCATCTTCTCAATCTCATCCTTTAGAGCGAAGCATCTGTCTGTGACATGGTCGTGATCTTGATGGAACTCACACCATAGGTTTTTGTTCCTCATATGTGGTGGGGCCTTCAGTTTCTCTGGCCACCTCAGAGAACGGTCAGTCTTAATCTCGTTGAGTATGTGCTCACAGCTCACAGTCAGAGGAGTTTAATGAGCAAACTTGTCATCTCCTGACCTCTTCTTCCCCTCTTTCTTACCCTGTGACTTTCCTGTGCTACTGCGGTTCTCCTCCTCATACTTGGCTGCCATTGCCTCTTCCGCATTCATCACCTTCTCTGCGGTGGACAGCAGCTCTGCCATAGACTTGGGAGGGTCTTCCGCCAGCTTCCACAATAGCTTCCCCTTCTGGAGGCCTCCTATCAGGGCGGTCATGGCTATGCTCTCTTCGTAATCTTCCACCTCCAACTTCTCCTTGTTGAATCTTGCTATGTAGTCTCTTAGGCTTTCACCCTTAGCCTGTTTGACATATAGAAGGTGGGTAGTCTTCTTCTGGGGTCTTACCCCAAAGAAGAAGTTGTGGATGAACTGCTCAGCCAGGCCTTTGAAGTTCTCAATTGAGTTCTTCGGAAGGGAGGTAAACCAGCTACGAGCTGCCCCTGTCAATGTCCCTGAGAAGGCCCTGCACTTCATCTCATCGGGTATCGAGTAGATGTCCGCTGCCAACTGATACATCTCGGTATGGTGCACAAGGTTAGTGCTGCCATCATACTTAGGAGTCACTGTAGGAGGCTTGAACTTGGTCGGGGTTGGGAATCCCACTATCCTAGCCACAAATGGGGAGCCCTCTGAGTAACCCCTCTGCAACGGGTCCCTACTCTTAATGAGGTCTCCTATCTTCTCCTCTAGGCATTGGATAGAGTCATTCCAGGGTCTTCTTTCTTTAGCTTGGCCGAGGTTATCCCCTGCCACCTCCATGCGATGGACAGAGGGTTCCCCAGCCACAACACGTTGACTGTTGACCTCTTCTTGTTCCCTGGATCTTCCTCCACAGGGTCGGCCTTGGTCTGGCCGACCTTGCCTACCCCCTCTTTGAGAGCCTGCCGCGCTCCTCGACCTTGACAGCCTCTGTCTTAGGTCATTCACCGGGCCCAGCCTCTGTATCAGCAGCTTTAATCAGATGGGATGGGTCCATTGATGTAGTGCCTGAATGAACCATGCAGAGTGCCAGCCCCAGTATCTATAAGTTGAAGGAATATTCGGAATCACTTTCCTCAGTCTCTCTGGTATCTTTGATGAGCAGTTGTACGTGGTGTTGGAAACTTTCGGTCCATGGGTAGCTGTCTTGGAAAAAGATCTCCATTCCAGGCTTCATCTTTTTGTCTGTGTGGTCATACTATGGTTCTGGAAAACCGCAAAAGGGGAAGTCCTCGCCTTCTTTGATGAATTGTCCATTTAAGGAGTCTCCTGAGATAGTTCGGATGCAGTCTAATCTTCTCTTTGGTCGAGACTGGCGAATCATTCTGAGCTCTTGTCCCGATGGTTGATACCCCAAACCGCAAGGAGGAAAATCTTTCTTCAGTTCGATGGGCTCAAGTATCCCTTGCTGCCTTTGACCTAGTCCCAGTTCGAGCATGAAGTGCATGTTTCTAAACATCTGAATCACATTGACATTGCCATGAGGGTCATATTTTGGACAAACCCTTTCTTTGAAACCGTCCCCTGCCGAGAGTAAGAGTGGCTCAACTTGGAATCCTGATAGGAGCATATCATTTGACCCGTGCTGTATCTCAAGGATTGGACTGCTGGTGCTTGCGCCCTCGATATTTCCGTCGTCGCCCAAAATGGTGATGACTCACCCGTCAGTGAAGAACTTCAATTTCTGATGGAGTGAGGAAGACACACCCTTGATACTGTGGAGCTAGGGTCGTCCGAGCAACAGGTTGAAACAAGCTGGGATATCTATGACTTGGAATTCGACGACAGGGTTTATAGGGCCAACCCCTATTACAAGTTTTATGGATCCCATCACCTCACGATGGGTATTATCGTAGGCACGTACAGCGGCGGAGGTTGGAGCGAGGTCGCTTTCTTTCAGGCCTAAACACTTGAAGGTTCTCAGAGGGAAAACGTTCAAGGCGGATCCGTTATCGACAAGGGAGAGTGGCACAACCTTCCCCATAACTTCGACGGAGATGTTGAGTGCATGATTGTGATTCAACCCAATTCTGGGGATTTCTTATTCAGAGAATGATAACATTAGGGTAGAGGTTAAGAATCCGACCAGATTTACCGCTTCTTCTGGTGTGGTAGATGGAGGAACTATGGGTCCAGTGAGCAGCTTGATTAAAGCATTTCTCTGTAGCTAGGAAGATATGAAAATCCCCCATAGAGTGATGTTAGCTTGGGTTTTCTTCAGTTGATCGAGGATATTTCTCTCCTCGATGGTCATCTCTGGCATAGGAAGGTTTTCAACGCCCTTCCCCTTGTCATTTGCTGGTAGTGAGCTTGGAACCTGGTAATGTCTCCCTGATCTGGTCATGTGATTTACTGAAGAAGGAAAGAACATGAATCCCATTTCCTCGTCAATATCAGGTTGTTCTTCCACCCTATTCATTTATCTGAGGAGTTATTCAAATGATATCATCCCACATATGTCGGCTACTGGGCCAGTTCTTCCTAAAGCTTGTTTTTCATTCAAATCTTCGAATTCTTCCCCCCATCCGATGGTAACAATTCCTTCTTTCCATGTAAAGTCGATGCATTCCACAACTTTAACGGCTTCTTCATACAAGTTCTCCCATTCTGTGGGGATATGTGTGATTGAAGGGACCAAATGCCCTTGTAGCTTCAAAGTGTTAAGTAACCCGGTGATACTGCAAATGCTGTTGGTTTGCCCGAATAATTCTGCCATAATCTAGACAACATCATCTAAGCTGACTTCGTCGGTTGGTACCACCCACTTATCTGAATCTCGGGTCCATTTTCGTGATTCCAAGAACAGTATGCTGAACTTTTGGAAATCGATGCCCATCTGTGAGGGTAAATTCATCCCGAACTCTAGGAGTTGGTTTAACACCTCTAACAATTCCATACTTCCATTTTCAGAACGGGTACAGACAGCGATGCATGCTCTGGTAAGGAGTGACAGTGCCTGATCAGCGAGGCTAGTTGGGTGTAGGAGGAAATATGGGCAAGTTTGAAGAGGTTTAGGAGAGTATATGGGTGTGATTTGAGTTGAGGGATCAAAATCCGAGTTTTCTTCTAAGAAGATGGCATTGGCATGATTTGGGAGTGGGTTGTGAGTAGTATTTGGCTTAGGATTGGATGGTGGGGTGATGGTACCCCGGTCAATGAGATCTTGGATTATGTTCTGAAGGTGAAAGCATTGGTCGGTGGTATGGCCGACAATTTTGGTGAAAGGTGCAATGAGCATCGATCTTAAAATTTCTTGGGAGTGGATTTGGCAACAGACCTGGATCCAAGGGTTTGATGAGGTTTCGGCTTAACAGGGCTTGGTAAACTTTAGAGAGGGGAGCATGGAGCTCAGTGTATTCCCTTCGGATGGGGGAAGGGCACCTTTCTAGTGCCCATGATGTGGTTGGTTGAGAGATGTTGTTGATGGTTGAGACTGTAGCACTGGCAGGCTTGTCATACTTTCTAGGGGTGAACTGTCCAGACACATTCTTTGGTTCAACCTGTGTTTTAACGAGGCTTTCCTAGATTTCTGCTCCAGCCTCTCTGAGAGCTCGGAAGTGGGGATAGTATTGTCCTCCCATCGTTGCTCGGTTATGGGGCAAGAAGTTCTTCTTCACTATGTTGACCTATTCTTCCTCGGATGGCCGATTAGTCATGGTAGCTGCTTTCTCCCTCCACCGGGTTATGAAGTTACTGACTGATTCCCCAAGATTATGTTTGAGCATCTCTAAATCACGATGGGTAATCTCAAGCTCTTCGTTGTATTTATATTGCGACATGAATTCTCGGGCTACATCCTCCTCTCTATGGATTCTGGATTCCTCAAGAGATAAAAACCATCGGAGGGCACTATTCTTCAAAGTTTTTTGAAATAATTGGGCCATCACTTCTTCAGAAGCCCCTAGTAGAGTCATGGAACGATGATAACTGTGAAGATGAACAATTGAGGGTCCACTCCCTCCGAAATTCTCGATATTCGACATCTTAAACTTTTTGGGCAGCCTCGCTTTAGGATAAGGAGACATGTAGGTGTAGACCATGTAATTCCCAGAGATCCTGACTTGGTTAAACTTCTTGGTGAGCATCTTAAGATCCTCTTTGACTTTATTCAACTCCTTCTCGTTTGGATCAGCGACCACAGGTAAGTTAGCCATAGGCTGGGCAATGTTGGGCATTAGGAGCTGGGCAGGCGGCTGCCCATTGGCAAGAGGGGGACATGGAGCGTGCTGATATTCTTCTAGAACCCAGATAGGCTCGGGTGGACCCATAGTATGAGGGAATAGGGCCTCGGGCTCTTAAGGAATAGGAACTTGGTTTCGTTGCATTCTCGGACCTCAGTTTGGAGGTTGTCAATCTTGGACACGAGCTGAGCTAGAACTATCATCAGATCCGGCTGTATGACTGGTGCTTGATCTATATTCTCCATGGAAAGTGGATGGATTCTGGACTCAAAAGAAGTAGTAGAGGAACGGACGAAACTCCGGGGTGATTTGACTGAAGACCGAAGCCAATAGGGAGCCAAGCCAAGGACTTGCAATCGACCTGAGAAGGCGTAGGATGAGATTTATTTTTGAGAAAAAAAGGAAGAACTATTTTTAGATTTTTGATAAAGAAGGGAAAAATGTTTTTGGATTTTTGATAAAGAAGGGGAAAAAGCTTTTGGGAGACGGAACTCAGCATCATTATTATGATTATTATGTTCTCACTTGTATTTAATTCTCCTAAATGCAATGCCGGACAGGACCCGAGCCTGGAAAAGTGGAGTTTTCAATATATGCAAAGCTACGGTTTGAACTTGTAACCAGGCTCACGGACATGGTCCCGTTTTAAAAATGCGTGAAAATTGGGCGGCAGGCCGACCTGGAATTTTGGCAGAGTTTCGTGTTGAAACCGGTGATCTAAAGTGCGTGTCCTAGGTTTGACACCTATATGCGGGTAAGAAGTTGGTTGGGTGAATTGGCATGGGTTCCCCCCTTTGGCGTGACTTCCACGATATACGTCTTACTCTTGCGGGGAATCGTTACGTGTGGACAAGCCATTTGATATACCTGAGTGAATTGCCTCACCATATACCTCGTGGGGACGGTACGTGTGAGAGAGAATTTGATATACTCGGCGTACGTGAACGAATTCCCTACAATATACCTCCCGTCATGACTTCGATCAAGCGGTACGATGCGGGGGAATCGTTCGATATACATCGAAGGTACTTGGCCAATGGAAGGTGAGAGTCATATCGCTTAGGCTAACTGTTGTAATACCCCGTAATTTTATTGATTTTTTACTTAATGGATTAATTGGATTAAATGAGAATTAATTTGGAAATTAATTCGGAATTAAATACTAGCGAGACGTGAGTTAGTATTTGAGTATGATGTTACAGTTTAATATTACTGAGAATATATGATAATATATGAGTATTGAAAACATTAAAATTGTCGCGAGGTAGAAATACGACAATTTGGGAAATTAAGTTGGGACTCGCGTGTCCGTCGCATCAGGAATGAATTTAATTAGATTAAAAATAAATTTATATTTTTATCAACCAAATGGTTATTTTGAGTGCGCCAACATGTCTGGAAGGGTCGAGATAGTCAAAAAACACTAGCCGGGGGTTTAGTTTGGGTCCCGAGGCATTTTTAGGCTAAACCGGCAACCCAGAAGGGTATTTTGGTAATTTAAAAAATTGAGGAATTAAAACCCACGAATTTAAGAGTTTAATTATATATTATTAGTGAGGCCAGTAAGGCCATTATCAGCCAAAAACAATAGAAGTGGGCTACGGGACTTTGAGAGAAGTTAAAAGAGGTTCCAAACCAAAACCACCACCACCAATTGGGAAGGATTTGTGACCGGAAAGAGGAGAGATTCAGCCTTTAATCACCAACAACAAATTAGAAGAAAAAATGTAAGGCAAGTGGTTTAGATTCATTACTTGCATTGAATATTTCCTTCATGTTTAGTGTAGAAATTAACATTTGTCTTGAAAGATTTATGAAAACCTAATGGAAGTGTTAGGGTTTGCATGTAGAATAATTATGGACGAAATTAATACTCAAATGTATATCTTTTGATGGTTTAAAACGGATTAAAAAGGATTTCCTATGTTCAATTAGATTTTGAGTTCATGTTGTTAGGGTTTGTGGCAAAATTTGGGGATATATGGATTTTACATGTTGATTTGAAGGAATTAACCCAAAAACGATGTTAGGAAGTGATCTAGGGTGGTTTAAAATAATTTAAGAACCTTAAAATTTGATTAGTATGAATTTGGGATGACTTTGGAGAAGGGAAAAGTTGAGAAAAATGAAATGGGTGAAAACTGAGCACTTTCGAAAATCTCGTTAGAAGACCAACCCAGGTCGTTCGAACGACCTCATTCGAATGAGCTTCTAACGAGATTCCAGTAGCCCTTTAAACGAGTTCATTCGAAGCCCTTCGTTCGAACGACACTTGTTAGAACTACCTCGTTCGAACGAGATTTCTAACGAGTTTACAGAATGATCTTGTTCGGCCAATTTTTGTTTAGAACTTCACATAGGCTTATTTATAGGTATTATTTTTGGGAGAACTTCAATAATTTTGACCCTAGAGAATTGATGTTGGGAACTTTGTGGACACTTAGACTCGAGGAAGACTATTAGGTATATTTGTGAGACCGGAGTATAACCTAGGATTTAAATTTTGGAGAAATGCATATAAGACTTGTTAACCTTTATGAGTTAGGTTTTAAGTAATTGAGATTTACGAGGTGAGATGGGTCGACGGTCTATATTGTATATTATCCAAATACTTATAAATGTGCAAACTTTAATGACGGTATAAGGGGGTGGAATATACCTCTATTAATATTATAAGATATCTAAGATGTGTGAATGCTTAGTATATGGACTTATATGTGTATAACATACCTACCATACTTGCTATCACAGGAGGTCGGCTTTCGATCAGGGCCATCTAATCTCTGTGTGCCTACGGGGGGGATTTAGATTGGTACCTCAAGGACATAGGTCAGAGAATGACTTATTGGTGAGTTAATAAGTCAGCTAACCATGGGAGGGTAGGTATGTGTGTGACCCATGGGTATGTGAACTATGTTCGCCTCCATTATGTGTGTTTATTGCTTATTGAAACGGTTCCTGAGAGATTCGGAATACATGGTCCTCATGTACGTGATGTGCCGGGATTTGATAGTAGAGTATGTGTACACCGCAGCCTAGCCTAGGGGTGCCATTATTGTATATTTATGATGAGATTAATATACTGATAATTGAAATGGACTGTTTATTAAAGTGTAAGTGTGAATAATTGTAACATTTTTAGTAGAGTTAAAAATGGAAAATTCTTAGTAATTATTATAATAAATTCTGAGGAATAAAAAGTAAGACTCTTCGTTTACATTAAGATGTCGGGAATTGAAATTTAATTGTAAAGTAAAGTCAGGTTATGGATTGGACTAGTTAGATAGTGGAATAACTAGAACGGGTACGGGTACGTTAGGAGTGCACAATTAGTTGAGAGGTGAGGAACTCATGTGAGTGCACGCACTATCATGTATTTTATATTCACTGTTTAATGATATTAAACACTTGCTATATTTTAAACTGTTTTCACAATCGGGCTCTAAGCCGTTTGCTTTCAAATCTATTTTCTTGTAAAAACCTTTTAGGTACCCAGCCACAAGGACACCAAGCTTAGAAGTTTCATTCCAGTGACGTGCTGTAGCTGCTGTGGAAGTTATAGGATCTCGATAATAGATGCTTCCACTTTCTGCTTTGACTCCATCTCAGATTTATTCATCTGTAGGGCATGTCACCCCTTTTCTCTTAGAGATAGCTTAATTATTCAGTTCTATTTCAGTTTTGGATTAAATTAATTAGTGTTTCAGACTTTGTATTTATTTTATTCAGTATTCGGATTATTCAGAGGAGTGTTCCTCCAGATTCATTTTTATTCCATTATTATTCTATTGTGATTGTGATGTGACCGTGGTATCATTATTTCATAATTTAACTTGTTGCATGTTGATCTAATTTAATTAAAATTGACAACTCACTTTTTAAATATTAGGTGGCTAGTAATTGTTAAAATGTTTTTCGACAGTGATGCTATGAACTGAACCAACTTGACATTTTGTATTAATTTGAATAAAGGAGTAGCTTCCCGGTATTTAATTAGACGGGGTGTCACAATTGCGACCTGCCGGACCAGCGCCCGTCACGAAGTGACCCTCCAGTTACTGGGTAAAATTTGGTCAATAACAAAGCTCTTTGGTGATGTCGTGTGAATCATGTATGATTCTCTTATTAGTATCTTATGATGAGAATGCCTTTCTTGATTATGCCAAACAGGGAGCAAAGTACAAGTACCCCAGGTACACCAAGTATGGATGGGTGATGCGTGCAACAGATATATGTGATCCTAGGTGCACGTGGTGCAAAGTGTACATGGAGAAATTTCTATAAGTGTGTGAGCATAGGCATAAGCATGGGATACACATGGAAAAGGGGAACATGAAGATATAAGGGGAATATAAACAAATATAACATCCATGTAAATAGAGTCAAGCCCTCAAAATACACATGTCCCCAGCAGAGTCACCACTATGGCCATCCCCGATCCTCGCCTGCGCTAGGCCCGACGCGCGAAGGGGAGAGGATCCTTCGCTCGATTACGCATATGGAGTAATACATTACAAGTATATAGAATAAGAAAATTAGCTTTAGAGAAGATAGGAAAATAAGAGAAAAAGTGAGAAAAGGACTCGAGTCTCGGGTTTTACCCCGAGACACCTACGTAGCCTATAAAGGCATCAAAGTCCACGTAGTTCGCATACAAAACGAGGGGTGGGGTTTATCCCATAAATACAAATGGGGGATCTCTTATTTGTGGGCGTGTGTGTGTGTGTAGAAAAAGTGTTTTAGTGGTGAGAAAAGTGTGAGAAAAGTATGAGAATCCCTTATTTGGAATTTATGAGCAAACCCTCTTTTTCTTATTTTTTGGGTTTTATTTATATGAAAACTAGGAGATGTGCAATAATACTAAATAAAAAGTATATTAGGATGTGTGAGATGATATAATAAAAGTGCTAAGTAAGAAAACAAGTTATTGAGAATTTAAGAGAGAGTTTGAGAAAGTTGGACCATCTTGAAGATCTTGAGCTTGATCTTGAATGTTGGAGAGCAGCCCTTGCACTTGGATGATGATGGAGAGTGGCTAATTCACCACGTTTGATGAAAAGGATGATGAAAAGTGGGAGTAAAAAAGGGATTTGGAAGTTGAAATCACGCTGCCTTCGATAGAGGTTTCTGGGATTCGTTGAGAGTGAATTTAATCAGATCTGGGATCCCCTTGAAAATGAGGTGAAGGCCTCCTTTTATAGTCTCACGTCACTGCCGATCGGCATAGACCCATTCCTGCCTATCGGCACCTACCGATAGGCGGGGTCTGGAACCTTCCATTTGGCAGTGTGTTTTAGGCCTTTTCGGAAAAAATGACTACCGAGGGAAAACCGTTGGTCAAAACTGTGCACGGGGTAGACCGTTGGAAAGGTAATTTAAATACCTTCGAAAGTCCTTTGGACCACTCCCGGGTTCGAGAGTTGACTTTGGGTCAAATATGGCTCGAAAGCGTTTTTCGATCCATTGGACGGGGAATCGCTCGGACGCAAACAGTTCGTTCGTCCGCATGGTAAGTCCAAACCGTGCACGGGGCGGACCATTGGAAAGGTTAGGAGATTTACTTCGACATTCTAAAGAGTTTGACCCAGTTTGGGGAGTTGACTTTGGTCAATCGGGCCCCAAAAGCGTTCGGTGACCTCTTAGAGTCAAACGGGTCGTTCATCCGCATGGTAAGTTAGAATTGCGCATGGGACGGACCATTGGAAAGGGTATTCAGTAACCTTCGAAGATTCATTCAGTCTCACTCGAGATGAAGAGTTTGACTTTTTGGTCAAACTGAGCCGGAGAGTGCCCAATGGCGTCTAGGTCAGTACTCGGGACATGACCTAGGTTTGTGGTGATGAAGGGGGGTACTAGGGACCTAAGGAGAGTTTGGGGGGTAACGGAATAGGGTGTATACAGAGGTCATAATGATTTGGAAAGGAATGAGCCAAAGGATCATAAAGACTAAGGATTTATGGCTAGTGTTAACTTCAAAGAAAATGAGTCTAGTTATGGTGCTCATATACCTGAACCTATTTAATGTTGTCTTTAGCTTGTTCATTTTTATTTCAGTTGTGCAGCGTGCTTGATCGATTTTTCTCATCTCACCTTGAGACCTTTACATCTGAATTCTTGAGGATAACATACTTGTTAATGGTGTATCAATTGTAAGGTGTAGCTGTTATGATTGAAAAGATTGCTTGTAATTCTTCCTCATCTTTGAGTAGATCTATCATAAATAGACATTTTGGTTACTTACATGATGTAAAAAAAGATTGCTTAACTTCCAGTGGTTGATCAATAATTTGAAATATTTGAGGAACCTAAGATGATGGCCTATCGATCTCATTTTTTGAAGAACGTTAAAGGCCTTAAGGTTCAACCAAGGAAAGTTTTGTTGGTTTTGGCTCTCCTATTTTTTTAATTTTGGTTTATTTACAAATTTGCCATTTTGTCTCAAATCTCTAAATACAAGTGTTATTTCTAGGTTTTGTGAGAGGACAAGAGTGGGAATATTTGAGAGATAATCAAAGACAAAGATAGATAATGAGCTACTTTGAGCAAGGTGAATTCTTGAGGTTAGTTAGTGATTAAATTTTGAGAGAGATAAGTGAGGTGTGTGTGTAACCATTGGTTCCTAGACATTTGTGTATAAAAGAAGATATCCTACCATTTGTGGATGTAGTCCAAAGCTTAGGTGAACCACGTAAATTGTTATTGCATTGATTGTTTGTTGCTTGTATGTTCTTATTGTCACTTCATTGACACTTGGTTGATTTGATTGGGAGTTTGGACACTAGTTAATTTATGGAACAAGGTCTTGGGTGTTTTCCGCACACCAAGTGTTTGATAAAATTCCTGAGTGAGTTTTATCATCTTGGTCGCTAGATATAGTTTTTCTTTAGCGCAACAAGTGGTATCAGAGCTTAGGTTGCATTATTTGCCCGATATTTTGGTTCAAGATTGAATTAATTTTGGCATAGATTTTATTTTCGTTCCAAATGACGAAGAATGTGGAGAGTACTCGAGAATCAACCTCTACGAGCATAGGCTCTAAGAGATGGGATCCGAGTTATGGATCGAGTGGATTAATGAAGACAGATAAGAAGGCTTTTGATGAGAAAATCAATTACGGGTTATGGCAAAGACGAATGTAAGGCGTTCTTGTCCAACAGAGGTTGAAATTAATATTATTGGGGGTAGAGGGGCGATCAGTAGGCATGACTGATGCCGAGTGGATTGACATTGATCAAAGAGTTTCTTCGTGTATTGAGATGCTTATCATGGATGATGTGTTGAATAACATGATAGCCGAGACCACGGCTAAAGGCATGTGGGATAAGCTAGAAGAGATTTATTTGGTAAAGTCGTTGTCAAATAAATTATTCCTCAAGAAGAAACTCTTCAAGCTTGAGATGAAGGAGGGTGAGGATATGATGAAGCATATCAACATTTTTAATGCCTAGATAAATGATTGAATCAGATAGATGTTCAATTCATTGATGAGGATCGATCATTGTTGTTGCTTGCATCATTACCCGATTCATATGAGCATTTTGTGACCACTCTCATGTTTGGGAAGTCTACGCTCCGGTGCAATGAGATTGTGCAAGATATTCAATCTCATATCACGATGAGAAAGAAGGAAGGTGGAGGTGACGAGTATTCCCATAATGAAGGCCTTACGGCGAGAGACGGAGGTGGGAAAAATGGTGAAAGGAACTCCAATCGGGGATTTAATGATAGTAATAGGTCTAGATCGAGGGGTCTTGGTGGTAAAGGGCCAAAATTCTACAAGTACCGAGAATGGGGTCATATGATTCGAGAATGTCCTTTGCGGAACGATAAGGTTAAGGGCAAGGTTGATTTCAAGAGGGCAGCGATAGTGAGTGCGGATTATAAAGATGAACTTGGAGAACTTCTCACAATATCCAAGGTTAACTCTCTTTCCCAAGATGATCGGATATTAGATTCGGGATCATCAGATCACGTTTGCTCCAAGAGGGAATATATTGAGACTTTCACGAAAAATAGAAAAGGTTCCATGTCTTTGGCTAACGGAGTGAAGGTTATCATTGAGGGTGTCGGGACGATGAAACTCAATATGTTTGATGGGGTGGAGCGCACTTTGGGTGGTATGGCTTATGTTCCAAAGTTGCGAAAGAATTTGATATCCACTAGTTGTTTGGATTCTAAGGGTTGTCGGGTGTCGGTGGCGGGTAGAATTTTAAAAGTCACATGCGGTTGTATGGTCCTAGCGAGGGGAGAGGATAAATAGGGGTTGTATCATCTAAATCAGACTTCGAGAAATATGGGGAAGCGGTGTGCACAAGTGATCGAACGTTTGAGTCATGTTTATTTTGTGAACAAAGAGGAGACATTGGGTGCTAGATTTTCGAGAGTAGAAGGTAGTGATGGGATAATACCTACTAGTGGAGGGGATGGATCGAAGTCCCCCTCCAGGGCCAATGGGTCACGTTGACTCGGTTTAGTTTCACACATGCATTGGCCGATTGGAATCGAGTAGGTGTAGGATTTTGATGGATTTGATGTATGTCTAGATAGTTCAAGGAAGGTAGATGAGTTATTATTTACGAGAATCGGCAAACGGGAGTTTTTCGTGACAAAGACTTGGTACATCTTTCGAGGGTACGATTTGGAAGGTGTGGGAGGTGAGGAATTTTCCCTCTTATCTGCGGCTATTTCTCACGGTGGAAGATGGTGTTGATGTGTTTGAATGTTTTGCGTGAAGAGGGTGTATGCTATATGTATTGTGTGGAGGTGTACTCACCGGGTTACATAAGGAGCAAGATTCACCATATAGTTACATGGGAAGCATTCAGATGCATGAGATGGAGAGTTATTAGTTTAGAACTTGGTTCCTCAACGGGTGGAGTTATTTGGAGTCTTGGATTGAAGACTTGTGGTATCTCACTTCATGATTGAAGTTTGGGGTGGCTAAGCGTCGGTTGGAGTGTATTGGCTTGTTAAATGTCTTCGAGCGGATTTGATGTTTGTATTCCAAGTTCGGTTGGATCGTGAGGATCGCCTGGGGGAATCACATTAGCTTGGTATATGGTGGGACGGTCTTCAAGCGGGCTTAATTTCAGGATTCCTGAGATTGGTTGGATCGTTAGGATCGCCAAGGTGGAGTTTGTTGGTTTTGGCTCTCCTATTTTTTTTAGTTTTTGTTTATTTACAAATTTGACATTTTGGCTCAAATCTATAAATACAAGTGTTATTTCTAGGTTTTGGGAGAGGACAAGAGTGAGCATATTTGAGAGCTAATAAAAGGCAAAGAGAGATAGAGAGCTACTTTGAGCAAGGTGAGTTATTGAGGTTGGTTGGTGATTGACTTTTGAGAGAGATAAGTGAGGTATGTGTGTGTAACCATTGGTTCCTAGCCATTTATCTGTAAAAGAAGATATCCTAGCATTTGTGTATGTAGTCCAAAGCTTGGGTGAACCATGTAAATTGTTGTTGCTTTGATTGTTTGTTTATTGTATGTTCTTATTGCCACTTCATTAATGCTTAGTTGATTTGATTAGGAGTTTGGACACTAGTTCATTTACGAAACAAGGTCTTGGATTTTTTTCGCACACCAAGTATTTGATAAAATTCCCAAGTGAGTTTTATCATCTTGGTCGCTAGAGATAGTCTTGCTTTAGCGCAACAAGTGGATCATCTTATCCCCCTAATTGATGAAACTATCTAGTCTATGAAAGCGGTTGAATAAGCTTTGACTAAAGTAAGAGATATCTATGAACCCAAGTTAAAGGAGGGGGAAGAAGTTGGATCTAATATATCTACCATGACTAATTATCAGAGATATCTTTATGAAGACATGGCTTCGTCATTTGGGGAGGGATTTTTTTATACTCCCAACTTACGATTCTTCATAGGATATACTTTTTTTTATTTCTTATATAAAAATTTGGGCAAAGTCCATCTTCATTTTGTAATGTGTTTTATTAATGAAATACAAAAATATTTTTACTCATGTGTACTTATATGTTTATTCTATATTTTTCTTGCTCCAACACTTATTTTTTCTATTCGTATTTGATTGTAAGAAATATTACATGTGCATTATTGATACTTTCATCAACATCATATAAATTAAAAAAACACCTCATTGACACATGATATTCTTTTAGCCATTTGTGGTTAACTTTGAATGTCTATGTGATTGAAAACTGCTTTTAGGACCAGATCACCTTCCAGAAATTTTATGGGTTTACCCAAGATTTCATAGGCTCTAGAGAGTTGGTTCATATAGATTTATAAGTGTCCTCAGAATTGGTTTGATGTTCATTTAGTGCTTCTATTTGAACATGCCTTGTTTGTGTAATCTTATTATTTCGCAAAGCATATCTCGCTGAAGGTGCTTAAAGTTCTACTGGGAGAATTGCCTTAACTCCATATACCAACTAAAATGGTATGTAACCAGATGATTTTATCTTGGTTGTTCGGTAGGCCTAAAGTATTTTTGATAATTTATCACCCCATGTTCCTAGGATATCTTCCTTCATTTTTGCCTGAATGATGATCAAAGTTTTGTTTATGGTTTAACCTTTGTCGTTACCTTTGGTTAATGCCACAATAGAAGTATAATGGATGATATAATATTTATCTATCCACGTGGACATTTCTTTGTTGATAAAGGAGTGCCATTATTTATTGTAATGATGTTGTGGATGTTAAATCAACAAATAATGTATTGTTTAACGAGTTGCAACACAACTCCTAATGTTTCTCTCTTCAATGGTACAAATTTTTCCAATCTGATGAAGCACTCTGTTCCCCCAAAAATATAAAATATCCCCCTAGATAAATGGTTATTTTTTCTCTCTGGGCCAAATGCCTAAGTGTGAAGGGATAAGGCATGGATAATAAGCGGAGTTGCAATAATGGAGCATGAATAAGATTGTCATGGAGATGACAAGACTCGCATTTTTGTACAAACTTAGTTGAGTCTTTCTCCATTGTTAAAAAATAGTAGACAAACGTCATGAGCTTATCATACAACTTTGCTCATTATGGGCTTGCTTAAGGACTTCTCATGCTTCTTCCTTTGCGATGCTTCGTAGTTCCTTTTCAAAAAATCTTTCCTTGTTGCAAGAAGAATTTATGAGAACTTTTATGAATTTCCACTCCTACTTTGTTGTTCGGTATAACTCCATCATTAAGTTAATTGATGTAGGGTTATCACCAATCCGATTGAGCTTCAATGAAGTTAATTTTTACTGATTGGAAGAAGGCTTGGCCTTGAATAGATTCTCATTGTATTCAACATTTATCTTGCTATATTGTTGGCTAATAATATGTCCCTCTTGGGATTATTTAATAAAGAGGAATATCGGTAGTCTCATAATGCTCATCATGGGTCTTTTTGAGTCTCTCTTGTTCTTATTCTAAACCTGTACATTTGGACAACATGCCCCCAAGATTTTTATGGTGTAAGGTTTCTTATAGGAGGGGATATTGTGCTACCTCAGTGAGCTTCATCATGCTATCCCTGATTTTTAACTATTTCCATCTCACAAATCTCCAATTCGAACCATCATCACTGGGAAAGAGCTTAAGTACTTATGATGGGGTTGTTCTACTTTGTATCACAACTGTTGTTGATTTAATATCCATTATGACATTTTGTGAAATTATGGAATAAACGACTGCATATCGATTTATCATTATTGGGTGTCTCTCCACTCTTATTTCGTGAAAGTGTTCTAATAACATTTGTTTTATGGTTTTATATGGTGACAAGATGATGTGCTTCAAATGGAAATCCCCATTCACCTATTTTACCGCAAGGTTGGAATCTCCTTTAATATAAAGAAAGTGTATGCCTCTTCATAGAGATTCAAGTAAACCCAGTATAAATGCCTCATACGCATCTTCATTGTTATAGCAAAGGAAGTCTAGCCTTAAAGATAAAGTGATTACTTATGTTCCTCTTGATAACACAATAATAGCCCCCCCCCCCCCCCCCCCTTTTCCTTTTGATGATGAACCATTGAACTTCATGGGCAATTCCTCTAGTTCTACGTCACAAATATTGTCTTTCAGATCATCTCCCGATATTTCCTTAGGTGGTGGTTAGAAAATTTGAGAAGGGAATATGACCAACAAATATACGTGAGATTGAATTTTAGTAGCTCGAGGAACCATGCACTTGACATCTTACTCATAAAGAATGAGGAACCATCTTTCCACTCTTACTATCAAGATTGTTCATGCAAGAAGTAACTTAATTGGATCACATCTAGTCATTATGTGAATAATAAAAGCTAACATGTACTACCTTAGTTTTTGAGCCACAAAGACTAATGCTAAGTAATGTTTCTTAATACTGGTATATCAAGCTTAAGGTCCATGGACTATCCTACTCTAGTAGTAAATAAGCCTTTCTTTCCCATCTACTTCTTGTGCAAAGAGTGAACCTATTAATCTTGTGGTAAAGGTAAGATAGGGCAACAAATGTATTCTTGGATTTGATGGAATCCTCATTTGGGGAGATGTTAACAACTTCTTAAGTTTGCCAAAGGCCTCATAAAGTGGTTCATTTAACTTTAATTTTTGGTTTTTTGAAGTAGATGCATCAATGGTTGAGTGATTTTCGAAAAATTTGGGATAAACCTTCATAAATAAGAAATTTTATTGAGAAAGCTCTTCAACTCCTTCTTATGGTTTAGAAACAGTATATGAAGAATATCCCTCTATTTGTCCTAGTCCACCTATACACTAGCCGATCCACCATAAAACCAAAGAATTTTCCACTTGTGACCCTAAAGCACATTTGAGAGGGTTCATCTAAAGCTTTTACTTTCTACATTTGTTGAAGACTTTCCTCGGATCTGCCAAGCGTGAGTCCTCTTTCTTAGACTTGATAACTAGATTGTCTCCATAAAACTAGAAAATGTTATGAAATAAATCATGAAAATTGACATTATTGTACTCTGGTATGTGGCCCACGTGTTCTTAAAACCAAAATGCATAATCGTTTAGTTAAAATCCTAAAATAGAGTTATGAAAGTAGTTTTTTTACATCAGTTGGATCCATCTTAATATAATTGTATCCCACATTATCATCCATGAAACTATATATATCATGAACAATCGTGGATTCCATTAAGATGTCAATAGAAGGCAGAGGAAACTCATATTTGGGGCAAGATCCACTGAGTTCTAGAAAATCCATGCAAATGGAAATTTTCATCTTGTCCCTCTCCACCATTGGAAAAAAGGTCGATAAGGATATTGAATTGGATTGAAAATTCCTGATGTAAGCAACCATTCCACCTTAGCTTTGATTTTTAGGTCCATCTATATCTTATAGGTTCTCATTGCTTGCTTGACATGAATAATTAATGGCATAATGTTTAACTTATTTAAACTTACCTCTTGGTCAAGCCCCAGCGTTTAAGTTTAAATCCATGCAAAAACATCCTTATGATCCTTGATGAGATGGATGAATTCATGCTTCTTCATTTCCCCAATATATCTTAAAATGAAAATCATGCATGGTTCTTTCCCAGTATGTTCCATAATGATATGTTGCAACTCTTGAATTTGTGGCTTTGGTTGATCTTCTATGTGACATGCAAAACAATGAGGGAATATCATTGGTCGACATTCTGGCTAGCCTAACTTCCTTAATAAAAAAAATGTAAACTCTTGGTTAAGAACAAATCTCTCTGCGTGATCTATTGAAGAATACCAAGGGATATACCCTACTAATACCATACCCCCATCATCAGTACTCCATGTAACCAATAATCTCTTGATTATGAGTGTTGAAAGAACTATTGTTACTGATGTACTTATTGAAAGTATTAGAGTTATTCATTTCATATGTTATTCTTTGTGCATTAATCATCATTCTGAAAGGGGTTACACCTCGCTAAATACTAATTGGATTTTACAAACCCGCATTTTACATTTTGTGACTCAACTGGGGACGTATTCTCTTTGAAGAATGACTAACGGTAACATGGCAAAGAATATTGAATTTGACGTTATACAACCTAAAGAAGAATGAGAGCTAACTATCTTACTAAAGGCCAGCATGATTGTTGATGTAAAAAATTAGATTATATCTAATTATTTAATCACAGGTAAACAAAATGAGACAAAGAACTTTTAAAGTGGTTCAGCCTTATAAGAATGGCCTACGTCCAATGTTTCTGTTATTGCTGACTGTTTGGGAATTCTCGATTACAAGTTTTCTCAAGAAATTTCGGTCTCTCTACAATGAGGATAATACAATGTATTTATAGCCCTAAGGCTGTAATTTGAAAGGGTAATATATGAAATGCCCCTTAAGCGTATACATCTGTATGATAATAAGCATTTAATCCGCAGTCAAACTGTTGGGTTATCCTGCTATTAATGCTTTGTTCGAGGTACAGCTCAGACCGCCTGAGATGCTCGGACCGCCTGAGCTGCTCGGACCGCCTAAGTTCCTCGGTACTCAAAAGTTCCTCGTTGCTCAAAAGTTCCACGGTACTCATAAGTTCCTCGAAGAATTCTTGTAGGTCGGAGCGTCTGAGTTGATCGGGGAAGCAGAGTTCCTCGTTGCAGTATGGTTCCACGGAGTCGAGGTGTTGTTCGTAAGTGTTTATTGTTTCCATGTAGATTGCCACGTGTCTTCACCCAATTGAGCCATGTCAGCAGACTAAATTTGGTATCAACAGAAGCCCCCAATGTTTCATAGTTCGAAATTTGAGGAGTGTGGAACATTCTTTCTCGATATATGGCGGTTTTAAATGGTTATCCTGAAATTTAGGAGTGTTTCCTTTGTATTTATTTTTCCTTCCAAATTTGTAGAATCAGGCTTTTTTGAATTTTTATAACCTCCTCCATCTCCGCGTACTTTTTGTCCTTCTAGCCGCCGGTAGCGTAATCGTTTCTTTTTGTAATCATTAACTTTATCGTTTCTCAAGATAAGGTATTTAAGCGTCACAAACAATCCCATCGTCTTCTACTTTTTCAAATTTGTATCTTCGAGTTTTCCATTGTCTTACTCTCTTGTTCGTTCATCCTTTTCATCGTTCGTTGTCAACAGATCCACTCTTTTTCTGTAAGATCTTCTTCCTTCTTCTTGATTTCCTTCTTTCATCATGGTTTATCCTGTAGAATCGGTTGATAAATTCCGCTCTAATTTCTCTATTCCCTCCTGGGTTATTTTGGAAGAGCTTTCCGAGCCTTCAGACTATTTTCATTTGGCTGAGGGACATTGGTTCCCCAGTCTTTTTGTTGCTGAGTGTGGCTTTCTTTTCCCCCAAACCCTCTATGTCTGGAATTCTGTCAATACTTTGACGTGGTTCCTGCACGAATAGCCCCCAACACATGGAGAATAGTTAATGGTGTTTATAGATTAAATCAAATACATGGAACCCGTATAGGAATTCCTGAAATCATGTTTTGTTATAGATGGGCTGTGGGCGATAATACTTTTTATTTAAAAACTAGGTTTTTGAATAGAGCTTTAGTGGTCAATCTCCCAGATGCTAATAGGGACTATTTTGAGCACGGGGTTGTTATAAAAAATTGGCAACATGCTCCTTTATCTGGAGATGAAGTGTATCAGGGTCCCAGATGCCCTCCCTATGGCAATGGGATAAGTTATTTTTATTTCATTTTATTTATTTTGAGATTATGCTTCCTTTATGTTTGATAAAATGTGCCACTGATATTTTAATTTTGATTTATTTGCAGTTGACAACAAAAGAAAGTGTCCAAAAGAGGCTGACGTTAATATAAGGCACTTAAAACTTATCTGGAGTTTGCATCAGACTGTTGCCGACGAGCATATTAGGTCAGCTTCATATCTGCTTCAGTACAAGAGTTACACATCCTCTTTTACTGCTCGTCCGGTGATAAGTGACGCAGAACCCATACCAGCCTCTACAAGTTCTTCACCTGAATCACATATACCTTTGAGTGAAAGGATGAAGAAAAGAAGGCCTCCTACCCTTTTTGAGAAACCTGCCTCTGGTGTTGGAGAGGCAAAAAGAAGTAAGCTTGATGTCCCAGGAGAAGGGACAAAGAAAATTGATGCACCTCCCCCAGCTGCTCCTGTGAAGGTGGTTGAGAAGCCCCTAGTGGCCCTGAGCAAGGTTGCTGCTCCAGGCGAGGTGATTGTCATTTCTCCGACTAAGACTACATCGTTAGTCGAGAAGGTTGATGCTCCTCTGAGGAGGCTGAAGAAAATCTCCTCTATCAATTTGGCTGACACTGTCTCTCATCCCCCGACTAGTGGAGTTCCCACTTTTGTTCCCCCGATCTCTGCTATGAGCTCGGTGAAGACTTGTATCATTCCCGAGATCCAAGGTATTGAAGAAAACCTTTCTCGGGACACTGTTACTACACTAGCAGCTCGTCACATTGCCTCTGTAAGTCCCATAGTCTTAAATTTTCATTCTTTCCTTTTTGTATTTGTGCACTAACTTGCTTTCATTTTCTTTTCACAGTAGGTGAGATATTTTAATATGATTTTGAAGAAAGATGAAGCTATTAAAGCTTCAAGCTCCTCGTCTGGTGTAGAGGAAGCTTTGGTAGGCCTGGCGCAATCTCTGAAAGATTCTCGTCAGAAATATGATGATGATAAGGCAGTCTGGGAGAAGAAGCTTGCTTCGACTGAGCAGGAGAAAGCTCAGATTATTGAAGTCTCCAAGGGTTTGGAGAAAAAAATGAATGATTTGGAGAAAATGAATAAAGAGCTCGAAGGGAAGCTCAAGAATGCTGAGGAGTTTGAAGATAAACTCAAGGCTGCTGAGGAGGAGTTAGGTCGACTTCGGGAAGTAAGTCGTCAGAAGGAGGAAATTGATAATAAACTGAAGGCTGCTGACAATCTTCTTTCCGAGAAGCTTTCCTAGGAGAAGATAAAGAGGAAAATGGCTGTGAAGAAATCTTTCACGTTGGCTAGGATAAAGGGTGGAACAAATGTTTGGCTGCCATGATGTCGCAAGTAGAATATGGAAGCCTTAAATACTTTAGAGATGGGTGGGTCGCTGCTCTGCAGGAGATGAATATTGATGAAACTTCTGAACTCTTTCAACGACACATCCCTGGTCCCCCTCCAACTCCTGAAGACGAAGAAGAGGACAAAGCTTCCTCTGAAGAGTCTTCCATGGTGATGGGAGATCAAGTTTCTCATCCCCTAGCCATCCAGCCTACTAACGAGGAACTTCAGCAAACCGTTACTTCATCCGAGCAACTGCCAGCGCTCCCCGAGCAACTCTCTATTCCCTCCAAGCAACCTACCTCCTCGTCCTAGCCTCCCGAGAAAGTTTTAGGAGACAAGGAAAAGGTGTAGAGTTGTTCGGGTTTCTCTCTATTTTATTTTTCTTTGTCAAATGTAACCCTGAACATGTAATTCTGAACTTTGTGATATAATAAAATTTGAAATTTTGTTTATGCATACTGTTGTTTCTGCTCTTCATGCTCTGTTGGTACTCTTATTGATTATTGCTTTTTCTTCCTCTACTAGTTTCTGGCCAGGATGGAATTATTGTCTGCTCTTGATACAAAGCTGTTACAACAATGCAATGAATATTTTAAGGCTGGTCACATAGATCTGAGTGCAGCACAAATCGTCGACATCCTCGGCCAAGATGCTTCGGAACAGGCAATTGAAGCCTACCAATATTTGAAGTGTCTTCTTGATCGTGCAGTGGCCAATAATGTAGCTTATTATGATATGATTGAGGATCTCCAAGGCACTCTTGAAGAACTTCAGCAACAATATAAGGAATCCACTGCCCTTTTGCACGAGGGGTACGAGAAGAAGTATCAGCAAATCAGTGCTGATAAGGGATATGATAAGCATTTTACTGCTTACGACGTGCGGGAGAGAATGTTGAAGGCTGAGGTCAAAGAGCACAAACAGATAGCTGAGTTATTAGAGCAAGCAAATAATAACCTGCAAAGAGAGGTGTCTCAGTTGAAGTCTGCAGCTTCCACCTCAAATGCTTTGATCCCAGTGACTGACGAGGGATTCTCGTTCTTGGAGGTCGAGAATGCCAACCTGAGGGATGAGTTGGAAACCTTGAAAAGAGCTGGCCCTTCAACATCTTCTCGTGGACGAGCAAGATCTCCTCGGGGATGAGAAAGAGCTGCTCGGATTCCTGTCGAGGAATAGAGGACTCAATCTGCTCTAGAGAACCATGCCTTCCAGCTGATGGCGAAGAACCAGGCATTGGCTGAGATGTCTAAGAAAATCAGGGACCTGGAAGAGCAGCTTTCTGCGCAGAAGTCTGTCTTGGAGAATAAAGAACTTTTTATCACAAATCTCCACGAGCAGCTGGAAATATTGACATATCAATTTCACAAGCAGCCCAGGGAGTTCTGGATGGCTGGCTACAACGAGGCTCTCTACCACTTGGACGATCATATCGAGAATGCAAATAATGAGGGCTACAAACAGGGATGGCTGAATGCCTTAGGTGTGCTGCAACTCGAACAGGGTCATTACCTGTGGGATTACGATAATCCTGGGTTGCTCGACCTACCCGTACCACCATTCAATCTTGATATGAGTTGGATCCCTGCTTGGGTCATCCCTCGGTGTTTGATTTCCAAATACCTCGGCGATTACAATCTCCATTCCAATATTGAGATATCTCGTCCCGAGCACCTCCTAGATCGACCATCTGTGATGAATATCAGGATGGTAAAATATCTTAACTTTATAAATTCTCCTCTTGCTTTGAATGATCCACCTGCTGGCGAGGAACCCGTTTCAAAAGCAGAGGGGAAGAAACCAATAGAATAGGAATATTGATGTAATAAATTTGTATTTCATTCCTGATGTATTTTGTTCTACATTTAATGAAATAATTTTATTTGCAAATCTTGACTGCCATTGTCTTGTAACACTTTACATCTGTGCATGTGTATCTGTTAAAAAGATAACAACATTGTGTTATTTGTCAATCAACTTATTGTCGAGTAATTTGAATTTGTGGTAGTCACTTGGCAAAAATGATGTTTTGTTTCTCGACCAACGAGTATCAAAAATTTTTGCTCGATCACTTCTTCATACTCATAAAATGTTTCCGACCAACCAAGGTCCATAAATTTTCCTTTTCGACCAACTACAGTTAGTGGTTTTTTCTTCTACGAGGAGCTTTGGCACTTTCTGGAATAATTTTACCTCCCGACCAACTTTAGTTGGCGTTTTCGAGAATACATTTACTTCCTGACCAACCTAAGTTGGTATTTTTAGGAATACTTTTACTTCCTAACCAACATAAGTTGGCATTTTTAGGAATACTTTTACTTCCCGAGGAATACATTTACTTCCTAACCAACATAAGTTGGCATTTTTAGGAATACATTTCCTAACCAACATAAGTTGGCATTTTTAGGAATAGTTTTACTTCCCGTAGGAATACATTTACTTCCTAACCAACATAAGTTGGCATTTTTAGGAATACATTTCCTATTTTTTAGGAATAGTTTTGAGTAGTCCGAGATCTGCTGAGTATCTGCTGAGTAGTGTGTAGCACTAGTATTCCGCAAAAAAATCCAATAAAAGGAAAGAAACTGGGAAAAACATTGTCACTTTATTCATATTGATGAAACTGCATTACATAAGAGTTTACATTACTGATAATATTTGCGCAGGTGCTCTGCATTCCATGCATTCTTAAACTCCTCCCCTTCCAAAGTTTCTATTCTGTATGTCCCTGGTCGAACAACTTCTTTAACTCGGTAGGGTCCATGCCAGTTTGCTTCCAGTTTGTTGTGCTTTTGAATCACCTTCTTTAGCACATAGTCTCCTTCTTTCAAGTCACACTTCTTCACTCTCCTGTTGTAGAACAAAGTTGTTCGCTGCTGGTAAGCAGCATTTCTAATGGCTGCTTCTTCTCTAACCTCCTCGAGCATGTCCAAGTCTAACATTCTCATTAAATCGCTGACATGGGAATTAAAATTCAGTATTCTGTGTGTTGGGAGACCCAATTCAGCGGGTATAACAACCTCACTTCCAAATTCCAGCATATATGGAGATTCCCCTGTTGCTGCTGGGGGAGTAGTTCGGTAAGCCCATAACACTGATTGTAGCTCGTTGATCCAATTTGCTTTCGCGTCATCCAGTCTTTTCTTCAAGCCATTCAGCACCGTTCTGTTTGTCACTTCAGTTTGCCCATTGCTTTGAGGATGGCCTGGTGCTGAGTGGATCTTCAAAATATTTGACTGATGACAATAGGCAGCGAACTCCTCATTGTCAAATTATGTTCCATGGTCTGTGATGAAGGCATGAGGAAGACCATATCGATAAATGATGTTCTTCCAAATAAATTGGTACACCATGTCGTACGTTATATCAATGAGAGGCTCAGCTTCAACCCATTTAGTAAAATAGTCCACAGCGACCACGAGATACTTAAATCTTCCCTTGGTCATCGGCAGTGGCCCAACCAAATCTATTCCCCATATGGAAAATGGCCGAGGGGAAGTAATGGGTGTCAATAACGCTTGGGGAGTTCTTCGGATGGAGGAGAAGCGCTGACACTTGTCACATTTCTTAGCATAATCGATGCAATCAACCCTCATCGTCGGCCAGTCGTATCCTTGAGTCATCATTCTTTGCAAAAGAGTTCGACCTGCTACATGGGCTCCACAGGACCCTTCATGGACCTCTTCAATCAAATCTTTCACCTCGGTGGGATGCACACATCTTTGCAAACCTGCTATAATTCCTCGTCTGTATAAAATACCATTAGTCAGTATATAACGAGCAGCCTTAAACTCCAGTTTCTTGGCTGCAAGTTTATCAGTTGGTAATTCCCCTTTCTCAATATATGCCCTGATGGGATCCATCCATGATGACCCTAAATCGAGGGTATTATAATTTATCGTCAGATCTTTATCTATACTCCGACCAGCTAAAACTTCAATGGGGATTATTCTCCGTAGCTCGGTACGAGTAGCTGATGCTAATCGAGCTAAGGCGTCTGCCCTCGCATTTTCCATTCTTGGTATTCTGACCAGCTGAATAGCGGAAAATTCCGACACCAATTCCTTAGCCTTTGCATGATATCTGATCATTAATTCTCCTTTGGCTGCATATACTCCCATCATTTGATTTATGACCAATTGCGAGTCACTGAAAACAATAACTTGTTCTGCCCCCATGGTTTTTGCTAAACTAAAACCTGGAATCATGGCTTCATATTCAGCCTCATTATTCGAAGCTTTGAATTGGAAGCGTAGGGCGTATTCCATGTCGACCTCGTTCGGACTGTTCAAAACTATCCCTGCGCCACATCCTGTAGTGCAGGATAACCATCCACAAACAGACTCCATATAGGCAACTCGTCTTCAAATTGATGATCTGACAGAGTTCCTCGGTGGAAAATTTGTTGCTTCCTTTCACCATCTCTTGATTTTTCTTGTTGTTCGTCGATCATCTTTTCTTGCCCTTTTAGCAACCTGAGCTGGTCTGGGCTTAAATTTGATGATCCTGTAACATCTACTTGCCCTTTTACCAAGCTAAGTTGGTCTGGGCTTGCATTTGATGATCCTGTAACATCCACAGGTTGATCAGCGAGCAACTTTTGCTCCTCGGGGGTATCAGGATAGGTGAACTCTGCTATAAAATCTACTACCGCTTGCCCTTTTAGCGATGATCTGGGTTCATAAACTATATCATATTCACCGAGTTCTATTGCCCAGCACATCAATCTTCCTTACTTTTCTGGTTTATGAAGGGCTTGCCTCAATGGCATATCAGTATATACTACTATGGTATGAGCCTGGAAGTATGGCTTCATTCTTCTACTTGCCTCGATCAATGCTAGTGCCAATTTTTCCAGCCTTGGATATCTGATCTCTGCTCCTCGGAAGGCCTTACTTGTGTAGTAGATTGGTTTTTATACTCCATTCTCCACTCTTATCAATGCCGAACTAACTGCATTCTCAGACACTGCCAGATACAAGTATAATTTTTCTCCCATCACTGGCCTGGATAACAGTGGAGGTCTTCCCAAATATTTCTTCAAGTCTTGGAAAGCTTTTTCACATTCATCATTCCACTCAAAAGTTTTTCGGAGCGTCTTGAAGAATGGGAGGCATCGATCAGTTGCTCACGGTACAAATCTGTTGAGTGCTGCTACTCGTCCTGTAAGACTTTGTACTTCTTTCTTCGTCGTTGGGGATCGCAGCCCTAACAGAGCTTTGATCTTTTCAGGGTTAGCTTCAATGCCTCGCTGATTGACAATGTACCCGAGAAACATGCCTTCTCGTACTCCAAATATGCACTTCGTCGGGTTCAACTTCATTTGATATTTATCTAGTTGATCAAAGGTCTGGCTTAAGTCAACTAGATGATCAGCATCTTTCTTGCTCTTTGTCATCATATCGTCAACATAGACTTCCATATTGCAACTGATTTGTTCTGCAAACACTTTGTTCATCAGCCGCTGATATGTTGCACCTGCATTTTTCAAACCAAAAGGCATAACATTATAACAATAAGTTCCCCCAGGGATAATGAAAGAAGTACTCTCCCTGTCTTCAAGTTTCATTTTAATCTGATTGTAACCAGAATAAGCATCCATGAAGCTTAGCATCTCGTGTCCCGAGGTAGCATCCACTAGTTGATCAATTCGGGCTAGCGGAAAATGATCCTTTGGGCCTGCTTTGTTAAGGTCGGTGAAGTCTAAACACATCCTCCATTTGTTGTTGTTCTTCTTCACCATTACCACATTTGCTAACCAGTCTGGATATTTAACATCTTCAATAAAGAAAGATTTCTGGAGCTTCTCGACTTTCTCCTGTATAGCTTGATTCTTCTCGGGACTGAATACTCTTCTTCTCTGCTTCACAGGCTTGATCTCCTTATTCACATTGAGTTCATGACATAAGAAATTTGGGTCTATCCCAGGCATATCCTCATAACTCCACGCAAAAGTTTGCTTTCTGATTCTTAGGAAAGTTATCAAATCTTGTTTTAGTGAGGCTTCCAACGACGAACCTACTTGAGTAGTTCGTTCAGGGTCTTCGTCGTCCAGGATGATGTTTTCAGTAGCTTCCACCACTTGACCCTTCACGAGTTGCGATTCATCTCTAGGATCCAATGTTTCAATTTCTGCACCTTCATCCACTTGATAGGTGGTGGTCTTTTTCCTTGACTCCTCCATTTCCTCTTGCTCGGCGGATGAATAATAGCATTCCCGAGCTACTTTATGATTACCTTTAACAACTCCTACTCCAAAATTTGTTGGAAATTTTAGGCATTGATGTACCGTGGATGGTACATCTTAGAACTTCTTCAATCCTACTCTTCCCATGATGATATTGTATAATGATTGAACATTCTTATCCATCACGAAGAAGCGTATTCTTTCTGTTCGGCAAGCAGCCCACGTACCAATGAATATATCCAATTTGATCGTCCCAAGTGGAAATACTTTCTCGCCAGCAAAACCAAGGAGGTGTCTATGATAAAGTTCCAGTTGAGATAACTTTAGATTTAAACTGTTGAAGCACGAGTAGAACATGATGTCTGTCGAGCTACCATTGTCTACTAGTACCCTTGAAATCATTACCTCTTTCATCCTCATTTTGATCACCAATGGGTCATCATGAGGATATAGAACACCTGTGAGGTCGTTCTTTGAGAAACCAATGACCAATTTCTCTTTGTTCACCTTTCTCGGGCGATCCTCCTCAGCTAGATTTATTCGTTGAATGTATGATCAAGCTTGAGCCTCACAGAGGTAAGATTTTCTCTCGGCAGTAAGGTATCCTCCTCCTGCATCTCAACCTGTAATAACATTACAGTCAAATGACCCAAAGCGTATTGAAAATACCTCACGTACTGGCTGCCTTGGTCTCTTGGGAAGATCGGGGTCGTCTTCTGGATCAACTTCATGGTCTCTCTTCTTGTTCTCCTCTGCTCGACGAGGAGATTTAGACCTTTCTCTTGCTCGGTCGTTGTTTCTTCTATCATTCCTCCGATCAACATACTTTGCCAGTTTTTCTCGTCTGATGAGTGTTTCAATCTCATTCTGAAGAGCTATGCAATTTTTAGTCATATGTCCATGATCTTTGTGAAACTCGCAATATTTTACCTTATTTCTCCTTTTCGGGTCTGCCTTCATTTTCTCTGGACAATTTAATTCCTCGTTGTTCTTGATTTCTTCTAGAACGTGGTTGATGTCTTTCTTCAAAGGAGTATAATTATCAAATTTCTTCTATACTTCCCATGACGACCTTGTTCTTGAATGTTTGTCACTACCATTGTTCTTATGCTCCTTCTTCTTAGCTTTATCACCTTCCACCTTGGTTTCTTTGGCATCTATATTCTTCTTCGCAGCTATAGCCTCCTCGGCATTCATAATCTTGGTTGCCTTTCCCATTAGATCTGACATGGTTCTAGGCGGATCTTTAGCCAAAGTGTAGTACAACTTGTTGGGCAGTAATCCACTCATCAAGGCGGTAATCGCTGTCTTTTCCTCATAGTCAATGACTTCGAGCTTCTCGTTATTAAAACGAGTTATATAATCTCTGGTACTTTCACCAGTTTTTTGTCTAACACTTAACAAATGTTCTACTCGTTTAACCGGCTTTGCCCCAAAACAAAAATTCCCAATGAATAACTCGGCCAGTTGAAGAAAAGTTAAGATCTTACCCCGAGGAAGATTATTATACCACATTTGAGCAGATCCGGTAAGAGTTCCCGAGAATGCTCTGCATCTCATCTCATCTGGAACAGCATAGATGTCGACTGCAGCTTGGTATTATTCTATATGAAGGACAGGGTCGGTCTTTCCATCATATTTGGGGGTCACAACAGGTGCTTTAAACTTTGATGGTGTTGGAAAATCTATAATGGCCTGGACAAAAGGTGTTCCTCGAACAAAAGTTCGTTGTAGAGGATTCTTGGCCTTAGCCATTTCCCCTAATCTATCCTCCAGCCTCTGAATAGAGCCTTTCCACGCATCATTTCTTTCCACGGGCCTGTTGGTTCGAGCAACTGATCGCGTTGATGTGGCTTCCTGGGATCTATCTTGACGAGCAGCTGGTCACGACTGGGCAGATTTTTCCCTTAAGTCTGATGGTCATCAAAAACTCCTCGATGCGGCTCTAGGAGGACTCTTACTCTTCCTAGGACCTAATCGATCAAAAGGAGATACTCTGCTTAATCTTTCTAGCACACTAGTCCTTTCTGGAGAGAGAGTGATACGTTGTTCAGTATCTGTGGCCCGCACTGACAAAGTTCGTCCATGTTGATAAGAAATATCTTCAGATTCCTCAGTACGATATGAATCAATACGCCTAGTTAGTGAAGAAGGTAAGCGGGTATTTCTTTGAATACTTCGCAGTCCTGAATGGGTTGGTGCACTGCCATAGAGGGTTTGTAGGAGTTATCGCATCGTTTCTTGCATGACTGTCTGGCCCTGGGCCAGATTTGTCATTATTCCAGCTAGATCTGGAATATTAGGCGGAGCAGATGGATTTGGAGGGCTTCTAGCGTTTCAATGGCTGAGTTCTGGAATATCATCCATTTGTGATGAATTGTTTTAGATGAAAAATGATATTACTAGTCATTTCCCACAGACGGCGCCAATCTGTTGATGTAAAAAATTAGATTATATCTAATTATTTAATCACAGATAAACAAAATGAGATAAAGAACTTTTAAAGTGGTTCAGCCTTATAAGAATGGCCTATGCCCACTATTTCTGTTATTGCTGACTGTTTGGGAATTCTCGATTACAAGTTTGTCAAGAAATTTCGGTCTCTCTACAATGAGGATAATACAATGTGTTTATAGCCCTAAGGCTGTAATGTGAAAGGGTAATATATTAAATGCCCCTTAAGCGTATACATCTGTATGATAATAAGCATGTAATGCGCAGTCAAACTGTTGAGTTATCCTGCTATTAATGCTTTGTTCGAGGTTCAGCTCGGACCACCTAAGTTCCTCGGTACTCAAAAGTTCCTCGGTGCTCAAAAGTTCCTCGGTACTCAAAAGTTCCTCGGAGAATTCTTGTAGGTCTAAGCGTCGGAGTTGATCGGGGAAGCAGAGTTCCTCGTTGCAGTATGGTTCCTCGGAGTCGAGGTATTGTTCGTAAGTGTTTATTGTTGCCACGTAGATTGCCACGTGTCTTCACCCAATTGAGCCATGTCAGCAGACTAAATTTGGTATCAACAATGATGGTGCTAACGGAGATAGGATTTCCAGCTACTACTACGGTGGCAATTATAAGTCAAGCCCAAATAGTGGGTTTAATGAGTCTATTTTTTGAATTTAATAAAACCCCAGATGCTCAGGCAGTATTAGGAGTTTCTGGAGGATTAAATTCCTTCATGACAAACAGGAGGTGTTGCTAAGCCAAGCGCTAATAATAATGTTACTCCACCGATGAGGTAACCCACTACATTCCCTTATGTTAACATTGAAAATGTGGTCTCCGCCACCCCCACCATGGTTTATTTTTCTAGTGGTGTCTCCTATGCAAAACACTCCTCATTTTCCACCTAGTATGGAGAAAATGAAGAGAGATCTACTGCGAATGATGGAAGCCCCTAAAACTGGGGGAGAGGCTTCCTTAATATATGATGATTTTTGTACACCGTACCCGAAGGAATACAATAATGAACTATACCCGAAAGGGTATGTACCACCTATCTTTGACAAATATACTGGGAAAGGGGGAAATCTAAAAGAACATGTGAAGATGGTCATTGAAAGCCTTGGGGAACATTATAATGACAAAAGGTTGAGGTTGAGAGAGTTTTCCAAATCTTTAACTGAGAAGGCATATACGTGGTACTCCCACCTTACACTTGGCAGTGTGGCATCGTGGGAGGATCTCCACTTATAGTTTGTTTAGAAATTCTTCCTAGCAGAGGATGCATTTACTCCCATCCAGCTAGAATAAGAGAAATAAAAGTCTCGGGTGGACGTGGTCACGTATATCAGGAGGTTTCATGACCGATCTCTTGATTTAGATAAGAAATGCGAGAGAGAAAGCTCTTGCAAGTACGCATAAAAGGTTTACTCCCGGAGTATATCTGCCATTTGATTAATGAGACTAGAGAAGGAACGTTTGCCTTGATTATAAAGTCTTCTAGGAACATCGCTCTCATAGTAAAGCCCTTACCACCCCCATATTATATAATCTAATATCGAGACAACCAACTACTTCTGCAAGACGAATGCATTCGCAAGTAAATTATGTTGATAAAAAAGAAAATAACGTAAGGGGTGGAAATAATAGTGGAGGAGAATATAGAAAAATAGAGTTCGATCCAATTAATGACCCCCTAGAGATGCTTGCATGATCGAATAGGCCTTAGAAATTTACAAACATATGGTTGCGATAAAATTTACGGGTCAATGAAGTTTAACCCGATGGATCCAGCAACACATGAGCAAAGGAATAATCAGAGGTTTTTCCAATTCCACAACAAAGTGATCCAATCAGTAAGTGGTTTTCCTTGAGAAGGCTTATTTGTACACATATTGAGAAGGGGACATTCAGTTACCCTAAAAAAATGTGAATGATAACCCTTTACCAACTGAGGAGGCCAACATGGCTAGTGCTTATGACGAGGAAGGGGAAATAAATTTAATAGAGCAGAGGTTCCTCAAACAAACCTTTGAGGAGTCCATGGAGGAATGCGTATTCAAAATAGCCCACCTGAACTTAGATGATGACTTATGATTTATTGATGACTTGGGTAAACAACTGAAATCTTGCTCACTAGGTGTTGCGAACACAATGACAACCTATAACGAATCAGCATATAGGAATGTTAAGGAAGTTTACAAGATGGTAGAGAACCACATAGATCCTTGGGTCGAGTGTGTAATAGTAGTGCGATTGCAAAAATTCTAATAGTTCTTTAACCAAGTGGGACTATAGGATAACTCCAGGAAGCAGGTCACTCGAGCGATTCTAGAAATCGCGAAGAAGAATATGGTTTCAAATCTGCGTTGGAAATGGACTATGGAAATTTTGGTGAAAAGGTTCCTCTCAGAGGTCACATCTTCTGAAGTTGATCATTCGTTCAATTATCCTCACAATAAATAACTTTATGTAACAGCGAGCGTGAACAAGTGTAGCTTCAATCATATTTTATGTTATGGGGGTGATTCCATCAACATCATGCCCATTGGATACTTTTATGCCTGCAGCATCTCTTAAATAAGGATTGTTCAAAATCCCTAGGACATATTAAAGAATGATAATCAATCATCAAAGTCCATTGGCTATGTTCTTGGCCATATAATGGAATGTGAGCCGTCATACCAACTATTGGTAGGGAGGGTGTGGATGCACAACCACGGATTGATGCCCTCCACCTATCATCAATGTGACAAGGCTAACATAAAAGGCAAGGATGTGGTGATTCGAGAATTAAAGAAGTCGTTCGTGTACGAGGAAGCATATTTAGTGGATGTCACATTTTACACTAAGCTAGAAAAAAAAGTAGAGGTGCTCACCAAATACACCAATGCCACTAGAGTGCCCAGCACTAGGAAAAAGGTTCATGTAAAGATCAACTTGATTGATAACCTAGAGGAGCATCAAATAGATCGAGAAATGGTGAGACAACCTAGCTTGTCTAGGAAATTACGAGATAGGATGACACCACAGATTGATTCGATGAACACCAAGTCCAATAACAAAGCGTGTTGAGTAGATTATCTGTGAGAGAACTTGATGAAAATTATAAAAAGATACCGTACAAAAAGGAAACCTATAGACAATGTAAAAGAGTGGTACTACCGAATGGAAAGATTATTTACAAATTGTGAAGGTGTGAGTGAGAAGTCGAAGGATTGGGCGATGAGGCTAACCCGGTCTATGAATGTTTTTTGGCGTTTGTGGAGGAGGTGAAAGAAGAGCCAGTATGCACGTATGATAAGACAAGTCCCCAGATCCAATAGCTATAATGGGTGGACCTTGCAACGAAAGGTGATGATACTAGGCTAATTTTTATCTCGAAAGATAAGTAAGGAAGCAAAAAGAGAGTTGATTGAGCTGATACGGGAGTCAAAGTTGTATTCGCGTGGAAATTCATTGATATTCCTAGAATTAATAAGGAAGTGATTTTCCACAAGCTTAACGTGATGCCATCAGCTATCCCGGTGAAGACTGCCACCTGAATATACAAAGCAGAGTTTGACTTGAAGATCAAAGAAAAGATCCAGAGGTTGCTCATACAGGCTTCATCACCCCGATTCAACATTTTATATAGTTGTATAGTATTGTGCCCTTGGGTAAGAAAGACAAGAACCAAATTGGGATTTGTGTTAATTTCAGGGACCTGAATAGTGCTTTCTCGAAAGATGAATTCCCAGTACCATCTATAGACATCTTGATAGATGCAACTAATGGTCACGAGATGTATAGATTTATGAATGGCTATGTGTGTTATAACTAGATCAATGTTGAGAAGATCGTCTTTCGCACTTCTTTAGGTAACTTTATATATAGTGTCATGCTTTTTGTACTGAAAATACAAGTGCTACATATCAAAGGATTGTGATGGATATATTCCACAATATTTTTCATGATTTTTTGGAGTTCTACGTGGATGATTTGGTCATAAAGTAAAAATATAAAGTTTCTCACTTTGCATACTTGAGGAAGGTGTTCACAAGGTGCAGAGAATACAAACTGAAAATGAACCCTCTCAAATGCACCTTTGGGGTAACGATGGGAAGTTCTTGGGGTTTATGGTGAATAGACAAGGGTTCAGATGGACTTAGATAAGAAAAGCGAAATTTTTAATATGCCATGTCCAAAGAATGAAAAAGAATTTAAAAGTTTATGGGAAAAGTCTCTTACCTAAGAAGATTCATGCTTAAACTTGCTAAGATCACTCACCCCCTGATGGAGCGTTTGCGAAAGAGAGCCAAGTTCGTTTTGGAGCAAGCACATCAGGAATCTTTAGACAAGTTAAAGAGGATCCTCACATCACCATAAATATTGATTTCGCCTAAGGCAGGTATACCATTATAACTTTATCTTACCTACATAGCTAGGTCTTTTGGTACATTGTTAGCATAAGAGATGCAGGGAATAAAAAAGCGTGTTTATTTTTTGAGCCGTATTATTCATAAACTTGAGGCTAGATACAGCAGAATTGAAAAGCACTGTTTAGTCCTTGTCTTTGTTATTCAAAAGCTTAGGCACTATATGCTATCTTTCACAATCCACATTGTAATATGATGTGATGTTATTAAATTTTTTCTTGCTCAAACTGTACTAATCAATAGGGTAGCCAGATAGTTCCTCATACTCTTAGAGTATGACTTAAAGTGTGTGGCCGCTCGAGCCATCAAGAGCTAAGCCTATGCATATTTATTGGAAATCTGCACGCTAATTACTTAGAAACCGGCATAGAATAATGGAGCATGGAATTTGATGTTTTATTAACCTAAGGCAAACGAGGTGCAAGGGTCATTCTAAGCAAAGGAAAGGAAGAGGTTTGCCTATCCTTAAAATTAGGCTTTTGTTGCTCTAACAATAAAGCTGAGTACGAGGCACTTGTGTTAGGTTTATTAAAGTCCACCTTGTGTAGGAGGGTAGTGAGACTGGGGTCTATGAATAACAGGAAAGGGTGAGGCATGACCCACTCCAATGGACGCTGCCTGCAAGGTCTTCAAGGTCTCCTGTTGCAACTTCTGAAGAAAACTTCTCCTTCTGGTAATAATGGAACTCAAGCTTCAACTCACTCCCTGTAAGAAGATGAACTTTCACAGCAAAAATAGTAATTTTCTCAAGGGAAACACCTGAGAGTGATGCCTGTCAGTGGGGAGCGAAGGAACAAGGCACTCAGCACTATGAGAATGAGCAGGGAGAGAATACTTAGGTAGGTCTGGTGATATTTTAGCAGAGTAACAGTGCAATTTCTATTGTCTATCTCTCTATATGACCTTGCCCAGGGGTCCTATTTATACTTGGGCACTAAGGCTGGGTTGGCACTTTTGGCGCCAAAACTTAGAGGGTTGGTGAGGGACAAAGTCTGCAGTGTACTATATGTCCCTACCTGCAGGCAGGTCTGCCTGTCCCCTCTGGCAGATGCCCCCTGGAGCCGACCAAAGTTCAAAAGCAAATATGTCTTCTAATGGAGACAAAATATCTGATTTGCTAGATATCTTTTGAAATGGTAACTTTGATACAAACTTTGTAAACTTGAGGGGGGGGGTCTCAAGGACCACCTCCTCTAAAATATTTGCAAGCTTGAGGGGGGTCTCGAGGACCCCCTTCGAAAATCATTTTTTTTTAGAGGGGTTTAGAGGACCCTCTCCTCTAAAATCATTTTATAAATAGTTCTTTTCTTATGAGCAGCCAGCCCTTTGGCTGCTCACTTCACTTGTGACTAAGTGTGAGGTGTGTGAGGATTGGGTGACTCTAGGGTCTCCTACTAGTATTCTCTCAATCCTATAGTGCTAAGTGGTTGAGCTTGCTCAACATACCTTGTCCCTCAGTCGCCAAGCCAAAACTCCCAGGAGGTCCCAACGCGCCTGTTCGAGCCCTGCTTGCTCGACTAGGCAACCTGTATAAGAAAGTAAAGTGTTAGTGCTAAAACTATTTAGGCACTTCCCGAATAACATTTCTGCAGTGACCCTTGTTGTAGTAGCGCTGACGCTTGAAGCGGCGCTGACCCTTGTAGCGGCGTTGACACTTAAAGCTGCGCGGACACTTGCAGTGGCGCCGACCCTGGTAGCGGCGCTGACTTGCAGCGGCGCTGGTACCTGAAATGGCGTCGACACTTGCAGCGGTGCGGACACTTGCGGCGGCGTAGACACTTGTAGTGGAGCTGACACTTGCAGCGGCGCAGACACTTGAAGCGGCGCTGGCACTTGAAGCGGCGCCGACCGTTGCTGAGGCGCGGACACTTGCAGCGACGCTGGTACTTGAAGCTGCGCCGACACTTGCAGTGGCGCGGACGCTTGAAGCGGCGCTGACCCTTGCAGCGGCGTTGGTACTTGAAGCGGCACCGACGCAGCGGCGCGAACACTTGCGGCGGCGCTGATATTTGCGGCGGCGTTGGCATGAGAAACGACACTGGCACTTGAAGAGACGCCGACCCTTGCGGCGGCGCGGACACTTGAAGTGGCGCTGACATGTGAGGCGGCGCCGACCTTTGTCCTGGCGCCGACGCTCGAAGTGGCGCTGATGTGTGAGGCGGCGCCGACCTTTGTCGTGGCGCCGACGCTCAAAGTGGCGCTTATACTTGAAGCGGTGCTTACGCTTGAAGCGGCACTGATACTTGAAGCGGCGCTTATGCTTGCAACGGCGTCGACACTTGAAGTGGCGTTGACGCTTGAAGCGGCGCTGATACTTGAGGTAGCACTGACGCTTGAAGTGGCGCTGACACTTGAAGCGGCGCTGACGCTTGAAGTGGCGTTGATACTTGAAGCGGCGCTTACGCTTGAAGCGGCGCTGATACTTAAAGCAACGCTGACGCTTGAAGTGGCGCTGACACTTGAAGCTGCGCTGACGCTTGAAGTGGCGCTGATACTTGAAGCGGCGCTTACGCTTGAAGCGGCGCTGGCACTTCAACCGACGCAGGCACTTGGAGCGGCGCTGACACTTGCAGTGGCGCTGACCCTTGTATCGGCGCTGGTACTTGAAGCGGTGCCGACACTTGCAGCGGCGCTGGCCCTTGCAGCGGCCTTGGCACTTGCAGCGGCGCTGACACTTGCAGCGGCGCTGATACTTGCAGTGGCGCTGGGGTTCCTGCTGAATATGAGTTTCTGTCGGGACCCTGGAGTGGTTCCTTCTCAATTATGCATTTCTGCCGGGACCCTAGGTGGGTTCCTTCTTAATACAAGTTTCTGTCGGGACCTTGGGGGGTTCCTGCCCAATATAAGTTTCTGTCGGGACCCCGGGGGGGTTCCTGCTCAATATGAGTTTCTGTCGGGACCCTGGGTTTCTTCTCAGTATTTTTAATAAAATAATATTTTTACTTTTTATAGGTAGACACCCTTCTACATTAGCCCCTCGTGCAAAGTCTTTTGTGTTGGGTAGACCAAAAGGCTTTGTACGCCATAAAGTCGATTTTTATTTTTTTATTTTGGGGGACCCTAGGGTTCCTTCATCATTCCCCCTTAGGGTCATTAAATGTCATGTCACTTCATCCCAAGTTTTGTAGATGAGGCCACTTCTAGTGGACCTCCTTATCTGGGTATCAACTTGGGCGGAGGGGTTACTCGCGGTGAGCCCCTCGTTCTTGGTCTGCTTCTGTGGCCTTTTTTCTAGGGCGGAGGGGTTGCTCGCGGTGAGCCCCTCGCCCTTGGCCTTTTTCTGTGGCCTTCTATCTTGGGCGGAGGGGTTGCTCGCAGTGAGCCCCTCACCCTTGGCCTTCTTCTGCGGCCTTCCATCTTGGGCGAAGGGGTTTCTCGCCGTGAGCCTCTCGCCCTTGGCCTTCTTTTGTGGCCTTCCATTTTGGGCGAATTGGTTGTTCGCGGTGAGCCCCTTGCCCTTGCCCTTATTCTGTGACCTTTCACCTTGGGCGGAGTGGTTACTCGTAGTGGGCCCCTTGCCCTTGGCCTTTCATTTTGGGCGGAGGGGTTACTCGCGGTGATTCCCTCGCCCTTGACCTTATTCTGTGGCCTTCTTTCTTGGGCGTAGGGGTTACTCGCGGTGAGCCCCTCTCCCTTGGCCCTCGTGCAGAAGTGTCTTGTAATGTCGAGAGACTTGTGCACGAAATTATCGTACCCTTTATTTATACTTGGCAGTTGCTTAAGACTATGAGTGCTCTGATGCCCTTGGAGCCTTAGGTACTAAACAGTTGTACCTTATGTTTGTACTTGGCCTTTGCGCAAGACTGTGAGCGTTCCGGTGCCCTAGGAGCACCTTACGTTTATATTTGGCACTTTCTCAAGACTGTGAGCGCTCCGATGCCCTTGGAGCCACAGGTGGTCAACTGGCGCACCTTATATTTATACTTGTATTTGGCACTTGCTCAAGATTATGAGCGCTCCGGTGCCCTTGGAGCCTTAGGTGTTCATCTGGAGCGCCTTGTATTTATACTTGGCACTTGCTCAAGACTGTGAGCGCTCCTGTGCCCTTGGAGCCTTAGGTGCTCGACTGGCGCACCTTATATTTATATTTGGCACTTGCTCAAGATTGTGAGCGCTCCGGTGCCCTTGGAGCCTTACGTTTATACTTGGCATTTGCTCAATATTGTGAGCGCTCCGATGCCCTTGGAGCCTTAGGTGCTCAACTGGCGCACCTTATATTTATACTTGGCACTTGCTCAAGACTATGAGCGCTCCGGTGCCCTTGGAGCCTTACGTTTATACTTGGCATTTGCTCAATATTGTGAGCGCTCGGATGCCCTTGGAGCCTTAGGTGCTCAACTGGCGCACCTTATATTTATACTTGGCACTTGCTCAAGAATGTGAGCGCTCCGGTGCCCTTGGAGCCTTAGGTACTAAACGTTCATACCTTATATTTATGCTTGACACTTGCTCTATACTGTGAGCACTCCGGTGCCCTTGGAGCTTTAGGTACTAAACTATTGTACCTTATGTTTATACTTGACACTTGCTCTATACTGTGAGCGCTCCGGTGCCCTTGGAGCTTTAGGTGCTAAACTGTCGCACCTTATATTTATACTTGGCAATTTCTCAAGACTGTGAGCGCTCCTATGCCCTTGGAGCCTTAGGTGCTCATCTGGAGCGCCTTATATTTATACTTGGCACTTGCTCAAGACTGTGAGCGCTCCGGTGCCCTTGGAGCCTTAGGTGCTCGACTGGCGCACCTTATATTTATATTTATAGTTGGCACTTGCTCAAGATTGTGAGCGCTCCGGTGCCCTTGGAGCCTAAGGTTCTCATCTGGAGCACCTTATATTTATATTTGGCCCTTGCTCGAGATTGTGAGCGCTCCTATGCCCTTGGAGCCTTAGGTACTAAACTGTTGTACCTTATATGTATAATTGCACTTGCTCAATACTTTGAGTTGCTCTTTTTTATGTGAGAACCTCAAGGTTGAACTTCCCATTTCTAACTGTGGGGTATTTGCATATGAGATGAGCAAGTTAAAATTTCGAAGTTGCCTCTCTAACTGTGAGGTACTTGCATATAGCTGAGCAAGTTTAAAATTTTGAAGCTGCCCCTTTAACTGCGGGGTACTTGCCTATAACTGAGCGAGTAGAAATTTGGACATTGCCCCTCTAACTGCGGGGTACTTGCATATAGCTGAGCAAGTTTAAAATTTTAAAAGTTTCTCCTTTAACTGCGGGGTACTTGCATATGAGATGAGCAAGTTAGAATTTTGAAGTTGCCCCTCTAACTGCGGGGCACTTGCATATAACTGAGCAAGTAAAAATTTGGACGTTGCCCCTCTAACTGGGGGTACTTGCATGTAACTGAGCAAGTAAAAATTTGGACGTTGCCCCTCTAACTGGGGGTACTTGCATATAGCTGAGCAAGTTCAAAATTTTGAAAGTTTCCCCTTTAACTGCGGGGTACTTGCATATAACTGAGCAAGTTGAGGTTTCGAACCTGCCCCTCTAGCTGTGGGGTACTTGCATACAACTGAGCAAGTTAAAATTTGGAAGCCGCCTCTCTAGATGCGGGGTACTTGTCCTATGCATATTCTTTTAGGACTTTTTTTTTATAATATAACTTAGAGGGAGAGGTAATCCCCCTCGATATTTTTTTCAACAATTGATCCAAAACATAACTTAGAAGGGTTGAGCCCCCTCAACCTTTTCCCATTTTTTTTTAATCCAAACATAACTTAGAGGGAGGGGTGAGCCCCCCTCAACATTTCATTTTTCAGTATTTGAATCAAAACGTAACTTAGAGAGGGGGGTGAGCCCCCTCCACAATTTTTTTCATTTTTTAATTCAAACATAACTTAGAGGGAGGGGTGAGCCCCCCTCAACATTTCATTTTTCAGTATTTGAATCAAAACGCAACTTAGAGAGGGGGATGAGCCCCCTCAACAATTTTTTCATTTTTTAATTCAAACATAACTTAGAGGGAGGGGTGAGCCCCCCTCAACATTTCATTTTTCAGTATTTGAATCAAAACGTAACTTAGAGAGGGGGGTGAGCCCCCTCAACAATTTTTTCATTTTTTAATTCAAACATGACTTAGAGGGAGGGGTGAGCCCCCCTCAACATTTCATTTTTCAGTATTTGAATCAAAACGTAACTTAGAGAGGGGGGTGAGCCCCCTCAACAATTTTTTCATTTTTTAATTCAAACATGACTTAGAGGGAGGGGTGAGCCCCCCTCAACATTTCATTTTTCAGTATTTGAATCAAAACGTAACTTAGAGAGGGGGGTGAGCCCCCTCAATAATTTTTTCATTTTTTAATTCAAACATAACTTAGAGGGAGGGGTGAGCCCCCCTCAACATTTCATTTTTTAGTATTTGAATCAAAACGTAACTTAGAGAGGGGGGTGAGCCCCCTCAACAATTTTTTTCATTTTTTAATTCAACATAACTTAGAGGGAGGGGTGAGCCCCCCTCAACATTTCATTTTTCAGTATTTGAATCAAAACGCAACTTAGAGAGGGGGATGAGCCCCCTCAACAATTTTTTCATTTTTTAATTCAAACATAACTTAGAGGGAGGGGTGAGCCCCCCTCAACATTTCATTTTTCAGTATTTGAATCAAAACGTAACTTAGAGAGGGGGGTGAGCCCCCTCAACAATTTTTTCATTTTTTAATTCAAACATGACTTAGAGGGAGGGGTGAGCCCCCCTCAACATTTCATTTTTCAGTATTTGAATCAAAACGTAACTTAGAGAGGGGGGTGAGCCCCCTCAACAATTTTTTCATTTTTTAATTCAAACATGACTTAGAGGGAGGGGTGAGCCCCCCTCAACATTTCATTTTTCAGTATTTGAATCAAAACGTAACTTAGAGAGGGGGGTGAGCCCCCTCAATAATTTTTTCATTTTTTAATTCAAACATAACTTAGAGGGAGGGGTGAGCCCCCCTCAACATTTCATTTTTTAGTATTTGAATCAAAACGTAACTTAGAGAGGAGGGTGAGCCCCCTCAACAATTTTTTCATTTTTTAATTCAAACATGACTTAGAGGGAGGGGCTCACCCCCCTCAACATTTCATTTTTCAGTATTTGAATCAAAACGTAACTTAGAGAGGGGGGTGAGCCCCCTCAACAATTTTTTCATTTTTTAATTCAAACATGACTTAGAGGGAGGGACGAGACTCCCTCGGCATTTTTTTAAATGAGCAATACCCATATGTGACTCTTATCACTATTTAATGTGATAGACTTTGTGATTTTTTCTTTTGAGTGAGTTCCTCTACCTTTTGTAGAGCTCAACTGCATTTTTATGCTACTCGAATTTTTTTTGTGATTATTTGGACACGGTTATTCCTCATAGTGGGTTCCTCGCACACTTAACTTTTTGAACCCATATTATTTTTTTTTATTTTTAGAAATAAATTGCGAGACACACCAGGGTAAGTCTTTTTTGTGTTCCTCGCATACTTGCATAAAGAAATTGCAAGAAAATATATTTATTTTTTGTACTGTTTGAACCCGACTATTCCTAGTGTAGGGTTCTCGCGACTTACTTTTTAAATGCTGTTTTTCTTTCTTTTTTTTTACTTTTAGAAATGATTGGTGAGAAGACATACCTTTTGGGTTCCTCATCTTGGATTCCTCGTCTTCTTAAAATACACGTATGCTGATTCTTTAAGCACGCGAGATAAAGATTAAGAGAGCAGGATAAGACAAAAAACTATTACTTATCAATATATACTTGGGTTACTCGTTAGTTGTGTTGGTTGTCTTTCCAAACCATTGCCTTACACGAAACAAGATAAACCCCTTTCGGAGTATCTTTGGGAACATGCCCTCATTTTCGTTTTTTTTTTGTAACGCAGTTCTCCCTCTTGACTTCATTATATGTTTCTAAACTTCTCAAGCCCCAAGGCGTGTGAGAGAGAAGGAGATCTGCTGCGATTGATCAAAGCCTTTGATTTTCGTTTTGAGAAATCTAACGATCCAAACCAGTTTAAAGGTATTTTTCGTCATGGTTCATGAAATCAAGCGATCAAAGCTAAAATAACGCTGATCCGAAGCATCTTTAGTTTTGTTACAGATTCTAGGTTTGAGATCCGAGGTGCGGTGTTGCCGCTTGTTTCTCATCTATATATATATATATATATATATATATATATATATATATATATATATATATATATATATATATATATATATTAATTTTCTTTGAGATGTGTTGCGAGTACTACTCGACGAGTATAGAATCAAGTGCCTTACCACCTGCTCGATTCTTTATTGCTTTGACAATTATTTTGCCAACGAGCTATTTCTGAAGTGGGACATTACCTTTTTTTTCTTGGATTTCTACTGAGGTTCAACACAGAGAGTTTGGATCGCTTAGTTCATTTTCTGGGATTTGTTAAATGCCTCGAGCATGTGTCGTCCTCTCTTATTAATAAACTTGGTGGGGGTGTCTTTGATCTGCCTTTACTAGAATCAAGGGGCTGTCACTCGAAATTTTGTATGTATAAAATGTGGACATCACGTGTATTTAAAAGTTCGAGTACGTTGCTTGATAATTTTAATTCCAGCAATAGGGTGCTTCTAGTCCTCGTGTGTTCTTTTCTTTTATATTAGAATTATCTCCTCTTTCCTTAAAAGGTATTTGTCTAAGGTAGTAAAATTACTGATTACTTACTCTCACAGTTATGAATTTGACCCTCTCGTGCAATTCCTGCCTATCAAATTGACGAGCAGGCCATTTTGCATTTATATGAAATCCCCACTGTTACGAGCAGGTAGTCGATTTTTTTTGAGTTGTGAATTGGGTCTACACAAATATACATCAGATATATGATGTGACGAGACAATCTTTTTTCTGAGGGTATTCTGTTCAAGAAACGTGGGTCTCTCGTATATACAACTGTCGAGCAACCAAACGTGTGCTTAGAAAAGCTCTTTTTTTTATTGGCTTAATAATAAATCTTTGCTCGAGAATTAGTATGACTTGAGAATTTTTGTCAATAACTCAAATGCTTCATTTATTATAGTTCAAAAATTAATTTGAGCAGGTTTGATTTTTTATGGTGCGCAGATTTGATTCGAATAAATCTTTTGTTACTTTTAGAAATATCTTGCAAGACCTTTCTTTCAGACGTTTTCGTTTAATGGTCGAGGAACCCATATGGTATATGTAGTTTTAATGAGGAACTATTTGGAGGTTGGTGCAACAGTGGGTTCCTCGAATTTTAGTTCAGAACTGAGGGGTCTTCTCGTTGGGAGATACCCTCATCTCGGGTTTGGCATCTGGAACCCAGATGGAAGAGGGTTCCTCGCCTGTTATGTTTGTGCCGGAGGATTCCTCGCATCCCATCTCAGGTTTCATGGGTTCCTCGTCGAAAATAATACTGGAGCCTCAATTCGTCTCGGGTTCCTCGTCGGCAGTGTCACAGGTTGCTGATGTGGGTTTCGCCACTAATGAGGGTTCCCCGACTGTTGGTTCCTATTTCGAGAGTTCCTCGACTACCACAAATAATTCACTTGGTTTGCTATATTTAACAACAGAACATGTGGCTTTGAAAACCACAAACATTTATGCGGATAAAATTCATAAGATTAATTATGAATAGTACTTTTTTTTTAAGTGAGTAGTACCAATAAATAATTATTATCCATGTTTTGCATTTTATCATTGAGCATTTAAAAAAGTTATCACATGTGTGATTTTTTTTTTATCAAGTACATCAGCTAACATATTTATGAAATGCATCTAGAACATAAATCAATACTTGTGAAATGAATATATTCGATAAATAATAAAGTAAGGAAATTTTACTTAGCTGATCAAGATTGAGGACTTTTGAACATGGTTATTGGATATAATATTTTCTTTTCCTCGTGCATCCACATCCAATTAAGTGAGTGGGGACTTGGCATTGATACTTTCTGGGTAGGGACTCTCTAGCTCATGATGAGAGGCCTCCCTCTAGGAGGAGGAGGGCAACTTTTTCACCTCCTCTATAGTAATAGCCTTGGAGGGGGATTCCTCCATGCCTACATTCTTTGTTGCTATTGAACTCAATGGTGTCATAACTTGCTCCGACGCTACCTTTCGTGGCAGAACAATTTATGCGGGAACCACTACTGCACCGACTGCCCCTCCCAAGCGGGCTACTACCAAAGCTGTTGTCGGTGAACTGGTCTGCCCTCCCGGAGGAGTAGGTAGTCTAGCTTCGGTCACCACCACATCCTCTTGAGTGGTCAAGTAACTTTGAGCTCCATTCCCAGAGGGAGTGTCTTAAAACTAGCTGCTTAGAAATATTAAAACCTTCTTTGTCCATGGAAATGAGGATACCTCCCCAGCAGAGTCGCCAAATGTAGGAGGGTAGTGAGACTGGGGTCTATGAATAACTAGAAAGGGTGAGGCGTGACCCACTCCAATGGACGCTGCCTGCAAGGTCTTCAAGGTCTCCTGGTGCAACTTCTGAAGAAAACTTCTCCTTCTGGTAATAATGGAACTCAAGCTTCAACTCACTCCCTGTAAGAAGATGAACTTTCACAGCAAAAATAGTAATTTTCTCAAGGGAAACACCTGAGAGTGATGGCTGTCAGTGGGGAGTGAAGGAACAAGGCACTCAGCACTATGAGAATGAGCAGGGAGAGAATACTTAGGTAGGTCTGGTGATATTTTAGCAGAGTAACAGTGCAATTTCTATTGTCTATCTCTCTATATGACCTTGCCCAGGGGTCCTATTTATACTTGGGCACTAAGGCTGGGTTGGCACTTTTGGCGCCAAAACTTAGAGGGTTAGTGAGGGACAAAGTCTGCAGTGTACTATATGTCCCTACCTGCAGGCAGGTCTGCCTGTCCCCTCTGGCAGATGCCCCCCTGGAGCCGACCAAAGTTCAAAAGCAAATATGTCTTCTAATGGAGACAAAATATCTGATTTGCTAGATATCTTTTGAAACGGTAACTTTGATACAAACTTTGTAAACTTGGGGGGGTCTCGAGGACCACCTCCTCTAAAATATTTGCAAGCTTGAGGGGGGTCTCGAGGACCCCCTTCTAAAATCATTTTTCTTGAGAGGGGTTTAGAGGACCCTCTCCTCTAAAATCATTTTATAAATAGTTCTTTTCTTGTGAGCAGCCAGCCCTTTGGCTGCTCACTTCACTTGTGACTAAGTGTGAGGTGTGTGAGGACTGGGTGACTCTAGGGTCTCCTACTAGTATTCTCTCAATCCTATAGTGCTAAGTGGTTGAGCTTGTTCAACATACCTTGTCCCTCAGCCGTCAAGCCAAAACTCCCAGGAGGTCCCAACGCGCCTGTTTAAGCCCTACTTGCTCGACTAGGCAAACTGTACAAGAAAGTAAAGTGTTAGTGCTAGAACTATTTAGGCACTTCCCGAATAACATTTCTGCAGTGACCCTTGTTGTAGTAGCGCTGATGCTTGAAGAGGCGCTGACCCTTGTAGCGGCGTTGACACTTGGAGCGGCGCGGACACTTGCAGTGACGCCGACCCTGGTAGCGGCGCTGACTTGCAGCGGCGCTGGTACCTGAAATGGCGCCTACACTTGCAGCGGCGCGGACACTTGCGGCGGCGTAGACACTTGTAGTGGCGCTGACACTTGCAGCGGCGCAAACACTTGAAGCGGCGCTAGCACTTGAAGCGCCCAAAATGAAAGGCCATGGAAAAAGGCCAAGGGCGAGGGGTCCACCGTGAGTAACCCTCTGCCCAAAAAAAAAGGAAAGGCCACAGAAGAAGGCCAAGGGCGAGGGACTCACCGCGAGTAACCCCTCCGCCCAAAATGAAAGTCCAAGGGCGAGGGTCCCACTACGAGTAACCCCTCCGCCCAAGGTGAAAGGTCACAAAAGAAGGCCAAGGGAGAGGGGCTCAACGCGAGTAACCCCTACGCCCAAGAAAGAAGGCCACAGAATAAGGCCAAGGGCGAGGGACTCACCGCGAGTAACCCCTCCGCCCAAAATGAAAGGCCAAGGGCGAAGGGCCCACTACGAGTAACCCCTCCGCCCAAGGTGAAAGGTCACAGAATAAGGGCCAGGGCAAGGGGCTCACCGCGAACAACCACTTCGCCCAAAATGGAAGGCCACAGAAGAAGGCCAAGGGCGAGAGGCTCACGGCGAGAAACCCCTCCACCCAAGATGGAAGGCCGCAGAAGAAGGCCAAGGGTGAGGGGCTCACTGCGAGCAACCCCTCCGTCCAAGATAGAAGGCCACAGAAAAAGGCCAAGGGCGAGGGTCTCACCGCGAGCAACCCCTCCGCCCTAGAAAAAAGGCCACAGAAGCAGTACAAGAACAAGGGGCTCACCGCGAGTAACCCCTCCGCCCAAGTTGATACCCAGATAAGGAGGTCCACTAGAAGTGGCCTCATCTACAAAACTTGGGATGAAGTGACATGACATTTAATGACCCTAAGGGGGAATGATGAAGGAACCCTAGGGTCCCCCAAAATAAAAAAATAAAAATCGACTTTATGGCGTACAAAGCCTTTTGGTCTACCCAATACAAAAGACTTTGCACGAGGGGCTAATGTAGAAGGGTGTCTACTTATAAAAAGTAAAAATATTATTTTATTAGAAATACTGAGAAGAAACCCAGGGTCCCGACAGAAACTCATATTGAGCAGGAACCCCCTGGGGTCCCGACAGAAACTCATAGTGGGCAGGAACCCCCCAAGGTCCCGGCAGAAACTTGCATTAAGAAGGAACCCACCTAGGGTCCCAGCAGAAACATATAATTGAGAAGGAACCACCCCCAGGGTCCCGACAGAAACTCATATTCAGCAGGAACCCCAGCGCCACTGCAAGTATCAGCGCCGCTGCAAGTGTCAGCGCCGCTGCAAGTGCCAAGGCCGCTGCAAGTGTCGGCGCCGCTTCAAGTACCAGCGCCGATACAAGGGTCAGCGCCGCCGCAAGTGTCGGGGCCACTGCAAGTGTCAGCACCGCTCCAAGTGCCTGCGTCGGTTGAAGTGCCAGCGCCGCTTCAAGTATCAGCGCCACTTCAAGCGTCAGCGCCACTTCAAGTGTCAGCGCCACTTCAAGCGTCAGCGTTACTTCAAGTATCAGCGTTGCTTCAAGCGTAAGCGCCACTTCAAGTATCAGCGCCACTTCAGGCGTCAGTGTCTCTTCAAGTGTCAGCGCCACTTCAAGCGTCAGTGCTACCTCAAGTATCAGCGTCGCTTCAAGCCTCAACGTCACTTCAAGTGTCGACGCCATTGCAAGCGTAAGCGCCGCTTCAAGTATCAGCGCCGCTTCAAGCGTAAGCGCCGCTTCAAGTATAAGCGCCACTTCGAGCGTCGGCACCACGATAAAGGTCGGTGCCGCCTCACACATCAGCGCCACTTCGAGCGTCGGCGCCAGGACAAAGGTCGGCGCCGCCTCACATGTCAGCGCCACTTCAAGTGTCCGCGCCACCGCAAGGGTCGGCGCCGCTTCAAGTGCCAGCGCCGTTTCTCATGCCAACGCCGCCGCGAATATCAGCGTCTCCGCAAGTGTCCGCGCCACTGCAAGTGTCGGCGCTGCTTCAAGTACCAACGCCGCTGCAAGGGTCAACACCGCTGCAAGGGTTAGCGCCGCTTCAAGCATCCGCACCACTGCAAGTGTCGGCGCAGCTTCAAGTACCAGCGCCGCTGCAAGTGTCTGCGCCTCCACAAGGGTCGGCGCCGCTTCAAGTGCCAGCGCCGCTTCAAGTGTCTACGCCGCTGCAAGTGTCAGCGCCACTACAAGTGTTTACGCCGTCGCAAGTGTCCACGCCGCTGCAAGTGTCGGAGCCATTTCAGGTACTAGCGCCGCTGCAAGTCATCGCCGCTACCAGGGTCGGCGCCACTGCAAGTGTCCGCGCCGCTCCAAGTGTCAATGCCGCTACAAGGGTTAGCGCCGCTTCAAGCGTCAGCGCTACTACAACAAGGGTCACTGCAGAAATGTTATTCGGGAAGTGCCTAAATAGTTCTAGCACTAAAACTTTACTTTCTTGTACAGGTTGCCTAGTCGAGCAAGCAGGGCTCGAACAGGCGCGTTGGGACCTCCTGGGAGTTTTGGCTTGGCGGCTGAGGGACAAGGTATGTTGAGAAAGCTCAACCACTTAGCACTATAGGATTGAGAGAATACTAGTAGGAGACCCTAGAGTCACCCAGTCCTCACACACCTCACACTTAGTCACAAGTGAAGTGAGCAGCCAAAGGGCTGGCTGCTCACAAGAAAAGAACTATTTATAAAATGATTTTAGAGGAGAGGGTCCTCTAAACCCCTCTCAAGAAAAATGATTTTCGAAGGGGGTCCTCGAGACCCCCCTCAAGCTTGCAAATATTTTAGAGGAGGTGGTCCTCGAGACCCCCCCCCCAAGTTTACAAAGTTTGTATCAAAGTTACCGTTTCAAAAGATATCTAGCAAATCAGATATTTTGTCTCCATTAGAAGACATATTTGCTTTTGAACTTTGGTCGGCTCCAGGGGGCATCTTCCAGAGGGGACAGGCAGACCTGCCTGCAGGTAGGGACAAATAGTACACTGCAGACTTTGTCCCTCACCAACCCTCTAAGTTTTGGCGCCAAAAGTGTCAACCCAGCCTTAGTGCCCAAGTATAAATAGGACCCCTGGGCAAGGTCATATAGAGAGATAGACAATAGAAATTGCACTGTTACTCTGCTAAAATATCATCAGACCTACCTAAGTATTCTCTCCCTGCTCATTCTCATAGTGCTGAGTGCCTTGTTCCTTCACTCCCCACTGACAGCCATCACTCTCAGGTGTTTCCCTTGAGAAAATTACTATTTTTGCTGTGAAAGTTCATCTTCTTGCAGGGAGTGAGTTGAAGCTTGAGTTCCATTATTACCAGAAGGAGAAGTTTTCTTCAGAAGTTGCACCAGGAGACCTTGAAGACCTTGCAGGCAGCGTCCATTGGAGTGGGTCACGCCTCACCCTTTCCAGTTATTCATAGACCCCAGTCTCACTACCCTCCTACACCTTGCAAAGGAGAATCCTGATACTTACCATCAGGGGTGACTCTAACATAGTATTGAAGTAGGTGAATAAGAATACGCTCTGAAGTATATGAGTCTAGCAACTTACCGAACAATCATCCAAAAATTATTCGGATAATTTCATGAAGTGGTAGTAAAAAGGCATCCCAGGATAAAGAACAGACATAAGGATGCCTATGTAATAATTTCCCAGAAGATATCCATCAAAGGTGAGTCAACACTCATTCGGATCACTAAGAGGACAACTCCCTCTGTCATAATAGAAATTCTTCCCACTGATGATTTCAATGATTGAAGTAGAAAAATAAGGAGGCATCTTTGTACGGGGAAAGGACCATTGGTCTTAGTGGAGTTAGATCAATATTTTTCCATGGTTGGGAGCCTATACTACAAAATCAAAGGAGGATGGTTGTCAAGATGTATCGATCCAGAGGAAGCTGAGAAGTGGTGGAAAGAATTCCACCAAGACAACTACAAAACCACTGAAATCCCACAAGACAAAATGATCCAAAGAGCTGGCTACCTTTAGCCCACGATGAAGCAAGACTTTACAGCAGCACAAAGAGGATGTGAAAAATGCTAACTATATTATCAGCCGACTGAGTGAAATTTCATCAAACAACCACTTGACTGGAGACAACCCTATGTAGATATGTTGGTATAAGGGGTGACCCCAACTGATGAAGATGATCCCCTAAGATCAAAGGAAATATCTCAAGGTACTATATCCAAAACGACAAGGTGTACAGAGGGGTTACTTCAATTGACCTCTGTGATGCATCAGGTTAAAGGAAGCTGTAGATGTTTTAAAGCAAGCTCATGAGCTAGGGCACATAAGGTTAGAAAAGATATATGACCAATTAATAACCCTAGGGTATTATTGATCAACCCTGGAAAAGAATTCAGCCTAGTTCATTCAAAAATGTTAAGCATGCCAACTCCATGGAAATATTATCTACACTCATTTAGTGGACCTACACTCACTTTCCACCCTATTTTAATTCCACACTTGGGAATTTGAACTTATAAGAGCCAAAAATCCCTCTTGTTGGGGAAAATTTTGGATATTAGTTGCCATTGAAGGCTTTATCAAGTGGGCAGAAGCAATACCTCTTAAGAAAGCTACGACAGGATTCGTGGCGTGATTCATGAAGGAGTATATTATCAGTCGATTTCCCATCCCAAAGGTTTTCCTTTCTGATAATAAAACTCCCTTTATGAATAATGAGGTGAGATTACTTACAGATAAATATTCAATCGTTCACCATAAGTCTACGGTGTCTTATCCCAAGTGCAATGGGCAAGCGAAAGCTACCAGGAAGACTATGGTAAATATCTTAGCAAAAATGTTGGTGGATTGTCCTAGAATATGGAATGATAAGATACTTAATGTTTTGCGGGCCTATAGAACAACCAAAAAAATCCCATTGGTTATACTCCTTTATCCTTGGTGTTTGGTGCTAAGGCTATTTTTTCGATTGAGCTGGAGATACCCTCTACTCGATACAATTTGCAAAGCACCATGCTTCCTCTGAGCAGACATGTGCAATTGGAAGCCTTAGATGAGAACAAAGATAATGCAATGAGATATTTCCAAATGTATAAGACTCATATCTTAATATCATACGACTAGATGGTGAAATAAAAAAGTTCAAAGAAGGGGATTTAGTGCTGAAGACTTGCACGAGGCACATCAATGGTCTTTCGCTCCCAAAATTTGAAGCTAACTGGGAGGGACCTTATATAGTGCATAAGGTTCATGACTCGGGTTATTGCAAGATATCTAAAATTGAGGACGATGAGACATTCAAGACCAACAACAAGTGGTTCAACATTTATCATTTCTAATAATTTTTTTATCACTTGTAATGTTAAGTAAATTTAACGTTTGTAGTGGTTGATCAAAAGTCTGTACTCGCACAACCCATGTATGGGTTTATTACATAATAAACAATGAAGTTATATGATAATTCAAGAAAAGGCATTATTTTTTATAATAGGAGAGATGAGTACTAGGTAATGGAATATGTGAATGGAAAAATTAATACTTCATTAAAGCACAAAAGTTGTACAAAGTAAAGGTGGAACTACTGCCTCAAGATAAAAGATAAAAATAGGGAAGTTCTAATTATTTCCAGGATCATCTGCGATAACCATAAATTAGTATATTAAAGTAGTTTGGGGTGAAGGCCTGGCAAGGAAGAAGCCAACTCATCTTACTCATTCATGAGCTCAGTCATTTCTTTCTCGTATTCCTTCATGTCCTACTATAACTTCTCCAATTTTTCATCTGCTTGCATCAAGGCCTCTCGCGTAGCACCACTTTCACCTTAGCCTTAATTATTTTAGGATGAAGGCATGCCATCTCCTCAGCCACTACAACTTGGGTCCTCGTGTTGGCTTAAAATCTCGCATAAAAAGAAGACAAATTATCTTTCTTAAAAATCTTTGGATTTCGACCATGCAAGGGTGAAACCATCATTAGTTAGCACATGAATTTTGCCCAGAAACTCTTTGATTTATGGAGAACTAATGGATTGCAAAGGAATGTTCATGATCTTACTCAGTATGGTGGCAAAACCGAGCAACTTACAAGACATCATAACAGGTATAGCTTGAATGCAGTGAGGACCAAAGGGGGAGGGATAAAGCTCGAGCAACCTCTATGTAAACTCATGATGAATAGTAGAGATGATATGAGGAAAAGCCCTAAAAGTTTACCTCACCAAGTCAGTTGGAGATGCTTTTGGGGGTTAAATATTGTAAGCACTTTCACTGGCAGGGGGCCCTATCCTCTTCTTCTTAAGGAGAAATAATTGCGCAAGATTGTACCTCAATATTATGGCCAATCGTCTGTAAATGGGTTGACTTGAAGGAGCATCAATAACAACAAGACTGATAATCGTTTCCCTCAAAACATCCTTAGGGAGCTATTAGCTCATTGAAAGAGTAGACTGAGCAAAAATCACAGTTGGATCCTCTATAATTGCTGGGGTATACTGACCAGGTACAACTTGAAGGACAAAGGATAAAAGTTAGATGGATCAGTTTGACCAATATATTGGCTAAAATGGTCAGTAAGTCCAAGTGTACTATAATAAGCACAAGCAGATGCTCGGATAAGTACACTTGGCCAACAGAAAAATCCAGATTATCAATTCAAAAATCGAGGGAAACCTTGCATGGAACTTGGGGTTTAACTGGGAAACGAGTAACGTGGCACTTGGGGAAGAACTGGGAAACCTTGCATAGAAAAAAGCGGTGATAAGTAAAGTGTTAACATAATTGGAGACATCAAAATGGACGAGTGGTCGGAAAGAGTCCTAATAACTTTGCTTTTTATGTGTATGACATTGTTGAAAGCCAAGTTAGTCAAAAGACTCAAATACCTAAAAAATATATATCAAACTCAAGTGTAGAGTGGTAAGTAAGGATGTCAATCCTAATCTAAGGTGTGAACATGCTAAACATGAGAGTATTATGAATATAATTCACTTGATCACTTTTTTTTACTTTTGGGTTTTTCTAATTTTTTTATGTTTTTCAAATATTAAAACAAGTAGGTGAGGTGAGGTGAATTAACTCTAAACTAATATAAGAGATGAAATTAACAAACTAACTAGTGTTTCAAATAAGACTAAGTAATAACAATTAAGATGAACTTAAATTTTAGAAAAATTCAAGGAATGAAACTTAACCACCACTTTATCAATTAAATGTGTTAATTATTCTAGTATACTAAGTTTCCAAATATTAATTCATCTTATCAATTAATTTTCGTCAATTGACAAAACAAACTAATATAATTTAGTTAATCTAATTTTCATTCCCACAACTGAATTGAATAATTGATTTAGAAGTATCATATCAATCACTCGCTAGAATAGATCCATATAATAAATCTTAAATCAAACAAAATTTTAATGTATGAGTAAAATAAAATTTAATATAATCTAATTAGTGGGTCAAACTATCTCTAGTTTGAATCCACAAATTAAGAGTATATTAGATTCTAATCCTTTCTCAAGGATAGTCTACCGTTTCTCAATGCATAAACTCAAGTAGGAATGAAAAGAAAAATTAACTAAATGAAACCAAGTAAACTAGATTAATTAATACATTCAATTAATTGTATGGGGCTTCATTTCACTCCTTGAATGGAGTGATTAGCCAACCATAGTCCCAATTCAATTATTAACAATATAATAAAACTTACTAAAAAAATTAAAGAGAAAGATAGAAGAGATTCAAACCAATATATAGGAGAGAAGCAATTGCACTTATATTCAATCCAATATTCACTCAAGTGTGTACAATTTTTCTCTCAAGAATTCACTAATTTTTCTATCTTTCCCTAACTTTTCTCTCTCCAGTCTTCTTCTCTAAAAAGTTTTTTTTTTCATTTGATGATAAGTCCCCTTTATAGTAGAAGCATGGAACACATGGAGTTATGGGGTATTTTTGGAAGGTTCATGGTGTAGGATAAAATGGGAAGAGGTTTTGGAATATAGGTGGGGGTAATTTAGGAATTAGATGGGAGCATGTGGTTATGGTGAGGTCATGTGGAAAGGTGAGGTGTGAGGATATAATCTGATTTGGTTAGGGGTTATTTTTGGAAGTGGCTTAAAGTTGGTGGTTGGGGGGTAAAATGGGTAAAAGGATTTTTGACATGTGGGATTTTATTTTGGTTTTGGCTTTGTTTTGGTTTGTTTGTTGGCAGGTGGTTTTATTAGGGGTGGACAAAAAAAAGACCAACCCGAATGGACCGATTGGACCGAACCGGACCGAACCGAAAATTAAGGCTATTTTGAAACCGGTCCGAAAATCGGTTCACAAAAACTAAAAACCGATTAATCCGGTCCGGTCCGCGGTCCACTATATTAAAAGACCGATTTGGACCGGACCGAACCGATTCCCATATATATATAATAAAAATAATGTTATTGTGTTTCTTATGTATAGTTTTTGAATTAATGTATATAACTTATGAATTTACTTTGGAACATTTTATATATGTATAGACATTTTTTTAATTTGGGTTAAAAAAACCTATGTAAATATCACTTGGAGTTTCGAGTATTATTTTTTTGTATATATATTTGTGAGAAAAATAGATAAAAACATTCATAAAATGTACATATATATAAAATAGGGTCAGGACCGAATTTTACCCAGGACCGGACCGAAAAAAGCCTGGACCGAATTAGTAGGTTAACCGAATTAATCGGTCCGGTCTCGGTCCAAAAAAATTGAGGACCGAATATTCGGTCCGGTCCAAAAAATAGGCAAAACCCGGACCGGACCGGACCGTGCCCACCCCTAGGTTTTATCGTGCAAAGGGAGAATGGGGTATGAAATGGGTATATGGATGGAATGGATGGGTACTGCCCCGGGTTGAACCGGGTTCGGATCTGGCGGTGGGTATAGTTGCTAGGATAAATGGTGGAGGGATGCGAGGGTTGGAGGTTCGATGCCGGAGTGGCAGGTCGGCGGATGGATGGTGAGGATGAGGGGCTACTGCGTCGACAGGTGAGTTGGTCGCCGGAAGGAATGAGGCAGCGAGAGAGAGCTCGGCGAGGGACAGCGGGTGAGATCGGCCGGGGCCGTCCACCAGCGCCGGAGGTGAGGAGGTTGGGATTTCGATGGCAGCAAGTTGGGATCGTTGGGAGGCGGGTTGTAGTTGAGATCGCCGGACGAAGGTGCTCGTCGGCGCTGGGGCTGATGAGTATGTGGGTTTCAGGCAAGCTCGGATGTAGGGTCTGAATTGGGTATAGGTGTGTGGAAAGGTGGGAGGTTTGGATTGTTGTGGGTTTTCCATGGGTTAATGGTGGGATGAGAGAGGATAGGTGTGTTGTTGGGGAAGATGAGGGTGAGGGTGTTACGGTGTGTGAGTGTGTATGGTGTATGGTGGGGATCAGGGTGTAGTATTAGTTTAGGGTATAGGGTAAGTTTGTGAGTGATATTAGGATAAGGGGAGTTTATGTGTGTGTTTAAGTTGGACCCTAAAAATGACATTAACTAATTAAAATTATTAAAACTTAAAAAAATTAAAAATCTAAAAATAAATAAATTCCTACTCTAAAAATAAAGATTCAATAAAAAAAACTAAAAAGAAATAAAAAATTAAAATAAAATTTTATTAAATTTAAAAATTAAAATCCTAAAAAAAATATTATCTAATAAAACTAAGAAATAAATGAAATCTTAAAAAATCTAATCCTAATAAAAATAAAACTAATCAAAATCAATAAAATCAAAATAAAATAAAATAAAAAATAGAAAATAGAAAATAGAAAAATAGAAAATAAAACCTAAAAATTCTAAAATAATCCTAAAATTAAAATGACTCAAACTAAAAATCTAAAAAATAATAAAAGGGACAAATTAGGCACACACAGAGTTTGGAGTAGGTTTAGGGACAGTTTAGGGTCGGTTTAGGGTAGGCTAGGATACGGGATAAGGGTATTTAGCTCTATTTATGCGCAATTGCTTTGATTTAAACGCTTGAACTCTGCAACGCACAATTAAGCCTGCATAATTAACATTTAAGCACATAAGACCCATATTGCCGAGAATTAGCAACTAAAGTACATCTATTTGGGGTATAAAATGTACAGTTTTTGGTGCTTATCACACCACCCCCAAACAGATCGTTGCTAGTCCTCGTGCAATAAGATAGAGAGAAAGAGACAGATAAGTAACCAAAAGTGTACCACTTTCGCGGGCACTTGCGATTGCACTTAGCATGTGCAACAAGCCTTTAAACCTATAGGTTTCCCTACTGGACGAGTTGTGTCTCGTGAGGGTTTGCAGGGAATATACCCACAAAATTCTTTATTTGCAAAATGATTTATTGAAATGCAGTCAATCTCTTATTAGACGTAGAACAATCGCACAATCCATCACATGAGAAGTATTTTAAGAAATACAAGCTAGAAGTGCATAAAAAGTTTATCTAAGTAAATACTCAAGGCACATCCTTCCTAGAACTTAACGTGTGTAGTGTGAATCAGTCAAAACGGGTCGAGTATCACAAGAGTAATTCCTAGATTGCCTCTTCGGAATCAACGCTTCAACTTCAAATCTCACTGGATATCTCTCTCAAACGAACTCTCAAGATTTGGGTAAGTGTATCGCTCTTGTATGTGAGGAGGTGAGCAAATGTAATCAAGTTCAAACGTCTCACACATGCATAAGAAAGAACGAACAATAAGAAAGAAAATTGATCTCATGAAAGAATGCTAATCACTATAGTGAGAACGTCGAGTTATTCACCACGTCGACTTTTATTTACCCGAACACCTAGGGGAACATGTATGTAAATGTGTGAGGGGGAATGCAATGGGATGAGAAGGATATGATAGGTAGGATGGATGGGGTGAGGTAGATGGGATAATGATATGATGGATGGATGGTGGATATTTGAGAAGAGTGTATACACTTTAGGCACAAATGTCTTTTACATAAAAATTAACTACAACTCTCTTTCTTTTCTTTTCTCTCTTTTTTTCTCTTTTTTTTTTCGATTTTTCTTCTCTTTTTCTCTTTTTTCTATTTTTTTTTCTTTTGCTATTTTTTTGTTTTTCTCTCTCTTTTCAAACTAACAATGAAGACATTTAACCTTTGAAATCACACTCTTTTATTTGAAAATGAAAGGTGATGTGTATATAAATGGAGTGGGGAATATATGGAAAAATATGGGTGAAGTGAACGGAAATATGATATGGGGAAAAAGGTAAGTGTATGGATGAAAATCTAGTATTCGGGACAAATTTCAAGACACGCGTTTCTTAGAACTCGAAAAAGATGTCATTCTCAGTGATCAATCCAAAATTTTATGAAAGATAATGAGATCACACAACAATTAAAGTGCATACCCAAACGAAGTTGAATCAACTTGTGACTCGGAGAATGCGTAAAACTCTCTGAAAGGGTGAAAGGCACGAATCTTACAGGGTAAAGTCTCTACTAGTGATCCTTAAGGTTCTCTTTAGAATTGTAGTACTCCTCAAATCTAAACCATAGTGACATGATAAGTGCGCAAATTTTGTTGAGTCTAGGAATTCATGGTGCAAAATGCCTTGCTATGTATTACATAAGCTATTTAGAAAAAAATATTCTCTAGCTTGATTCCTAGACTTTAAAAGACGGATGATTGAAAATTCACATCAATGAGTGAGATGAAAGAAACTGCACGAAATTTTAAAAATCAGGTTCAAAAACCAAATTTTTCAAAAGAGGTACGATTTTGATAAAATTCCCCACCTATAAACAAAAAGGAATACCGTCCTCGATGATAGGTAAAATGATTTTTTAAAATTGAGAGCATAAGGTAGGAAAGAGTTTACAAGAATCAACCGCTCATGAAGTGGACAGATGAAGCGAATATGAAACTTGAATAAATGAGTGAGATAGCAAAATATGGACAAGTCCATAAGAATGATATAACATTGGGTGGTGTGAAACACCACCCCCAAACAGGATAAGACTCATACGCAGAAAAAGCGGGTTGCCTCCCGGTAGCGCTAAGTTTAACGTCTTCAGCCAGATCGATGGTAACTCACCCAAAAAGAAATGATAAACGAGGAGAGAACGGGCAGGGGGAAAATTCAGGGGATAAGAAGACTGAACAGTCAGTCTTCATAAATGGGGTAAACAAGGTCAATCTGTTTTATGTGAGTGGAGCCTAGCTCCAAGAAGGGCTTCAAGCATTGACCATTGACCTGAAAGAGGCTACCATCTTTGGGATTTTGCACGGTGATGGCAGCATAAGGGGTAACTGACTCAACAAGGAAGGGTCCAGACCACTTGGTTTTCAATTTCCCGGGAAAGAGACGTAACCGAGAATTATACAACAAAACTTTTTGACCAGGGTGGAATTCTTTGCGCATGATACTTTGGTCATGGATCCACTTCATCTTGTCCTTATACTGCTTGGACAAATCATCGTCATCATTTCGGATTTTCTCCAATTCAATAAGATGCAGCTTCCTATGGACACCCGCCTCATCAATATCGAAATTAAGGGCTTTGACGGCCCAATAAGCATGATGTTCAAGCTCGACAGGAAGGTGACAAGTCTTGCCGAAGACTAAGCGATAAGGAGACATGCCAATTGGAGTCTTGTAAGCAGTACGATATGCCCACAATGCATCGTTCAAGCGTAAGGACCAATCTTTCCTATTAGTATTGACGGTTTCTTCAAGAATTTTCTTGATCTCGCGGTTGGAGACGTCAACTTGACCACTAGTCTGTGGGTGGTAAGAGAGACCAACCTTGTGGGTAACACCATACTTTTTGACAAGGTGTTCAAAGACTCGATTACAAAAATGTTTACCCCCATCACTAATGATAGCTTTGGGGGTTCCAAAACGTGTGAAGACATGCTCTTTGAGAAATTGGACCACAACTCGATGGTCATTGGTGCGGCAGGCAATTGCTTCGATCCATTTGGAAACATAATCAACAGCAACTAGAATATACTGAAAACCATGAGAGGAGGGAAATGGTCCCATGAAATCAATACCCCACATATCAAAAATTTCAACAATGAGGATGGGTGTGAGAGGCAGCATATGACGACGAGAAAGATGCCCAGAGTGTTGGCAATTGGAACAAGCCTGGCAATATTGATGGGCATCGCGAAAAAGAGTAGGCCAATAGAAACCACTTTGCAAAATTTTGGCAGCAGTTTTCTTGGAACCAAAGTGGCCTCCACAAGCACTATTGTGGCAAAAGGACATAATACTGAGTTATTCACACTCGGGAACACAGCGAAGAATGACTTGATCGGGGCAATACTTGTAGAGAAACGGGTCATCCCAAGAGTAAAACTTCACATTCGCCATAAATTTGGATCGATCATATTTCGACCAATGATTAGGAAGTTGATCAGTAATAAGAAAGTTGACAATATCAGCATACCAAGGCGAAGTGGAGATGTAATAAAGTTGTTCATCGAGAAATGACTCAGAAATGGGAACATGATCACAGTCAAACGTGACAGTAAGGCGAGAGAGATGGTCAGCAATAACATTTTCGCAACCTTTCTTTTCGCGAATTTCATGGTTAAACTCTTGGAGTAAGAGAATCCATCATATCATTCGTGGTTTTGAATCCTTCTTATCAAGAAGGTGCTTAAGAGCAGCATGGTCAGTATACACGATGATAGGGGAACCTATGAAATATGAGCGAAATTTATCAAGAGCAAACACAACCGCTAACAACTCCTTTTCGGTGGTTGTGTAATGAAGTTAAGCATCATGAAGGATTTTGATAGCATAAGAGATGACATGTGGGAGCTTGTCAACTTTCTGGCCAAGCACGACACCAAGTGAAAAATCAGAAGCATCACACATGAGCTCAAAGGGAAGAGACCAATTGGGAGGCTGCATGATAGGAGCGGAAGTGAGGTCAGCTTTTAGGCGCTCAAAGGAAGCAACACATGCTTCATCAAAGAAAAAAGGGATATCCTTGGATAAAAGGGTTGTCAAAGGTCGCGCGATTTTAGAAAAGTCCTTAATGAAGCGCCGGTAGAAGCCCTTATATCCTAAGAAGGAGCGAATGTCCTTAACAGACTTAGGAATGGGGAGTGAGGAAATCAAGTCGACTTTTGCTTTATCGACCTCAATATCGGAGCTGGAGATAACATGACCTAAAACAATACCCTTTTTTACCATGAAATGACATTTCTCCCAATTGAGGACCAACTTCTTTTCTTGACAACGCTGAAGGACCATAGTGAGGTGAGATAGGCATTGTTCAAAGGATGAACCAAACACAAAAAAATCGTCCATAAAGACTTTGAGAAAATGCTCTACATGTCACTGAAAATACTAGTCATAAACCTTTGAAAAGTCGCAGGTGCATTGCAAAGGCCAAAGGGCATACGAGAGTACGCAAATGTGCCAAATGGATAGGTAAAGGTAGTTTTTTCCTTGGTCTTCAGGGGCAATGGGTATTTGGTTATACCCTGAATATCCATCAAGGAAGCAGTAGTAAACATGGCCCGCCAAGCGTTCAAGCATTTAGTCAATGTATGGGAGAGGGAAGTGGTATCTGTGAGTGACAGCATTGAGCTTTCTATAATCAATACAAACACGCCAGCCGGTTTGTATGCGGGTAGGCAAAAGCTCATTATCACTATTTTTGACAACGGTGACTACAGACTTTTAGGCACCACATGAATAGGACTGACCCATTGGCTATCTAAAATGGGGTAGATAATACCAGCATCAAGAAATTTTAAAATTTCAGCTTGAACGACCTCTTTCATTGCCGGATTGAGTCAACGTTGTGGCTCACGAGAAGTTTTGGCATTCTCTTCTAAATGAATGCGGTGGCTACAGACATTGGGACTGACACCTTGAATGTCAGAAATGGTCCACCCTAAAGCAGTGCTATGTTGAGTGAGAGTGTGAACCAACTGCTCTTCTTGATTCGGTGTCAAGTCAGAAGCAATAATGACGAGGTGATATTGGTTTGGGCCTAAGAAGGTATATTTCAACTCAGTAGGTAATGGCTTAAGCTCCAAACTAGGTGGTGGCTCAGGAGAGGCATCGGACTCAGACGCAGAAATAGAGTCCGGCAGAATATCGGGATAGGGGTTGACTGGGTTATCCACAGAAAGAAGAGTATCGACAAGGAGAGTCTCAAATGGAGGAACCCAAGTAGAAGTGTCCAGCAGTGTTGTAGAATCTAACAAGGCATTGACCTCGGAGATGGAAGAATCAATATTAAAGTCGAACCCAAAGTGAGCCAAACATTGGTGGATAGGATCTTCTGGGTATGTGGTATCCAACATCTCTTGGACTAAGGATTCAATCATGCAAACCTTATCAATAGAATCAACATCAGACGGTTGTTGCATGAGGTGGAAAATATTGACTTCGACGGCCATGTTGTCGAAAGAAAGATTCATTGACCCATCTCGATAATTGAAGATGGCGTTGGCAGTTGCCAAAAAGGGGCGACGCAAAATGATAGGAATATTGGTTGGGTTGGGAGCAGGAGTGTCTAAGATGATGCAATCCACAGGGTAGTAAAAGTCAGACACTTTCACCAAAACATCTTCAACGATTCCTTTAGGCACTTTTACAGAATGATTTGCAAGTTGAAGAGTGAACTGTGTAGGTTTCATGTTTTGTAAACCTAACTCAAGGTAGAGAGAGTAAGGTGGAAAATTAACACTAGCTCCAAGATCAAGCAAAGCCCGAGTAGTGAACATATCTCCTAACATGCAAGAGACAATGGGATGACCAGGGTATTTATATTTCACAATACCATTCTCATGGATGAGGGACGTGGCTTGTTCAGTGACAAAGGCATCACGAGGAACATTCATCCGTCGCTTTAAAGTGCACAAGTCCTTCAAGAATTTTACATAAGAAGGAACTTGTTGGATCGAGGTGAGGAATGGAATGTTTATGTGAACATTTTGAAAAACTTGCTTAATCTCATCAAATTATTGAGCTTTCTTTGCTGGGGCCAACCTATGAGGGAAGGTGGATTTAGGGACAAAAGCAGTGGCGGCCTCAGTAGGTTTAGAAGCATTCTTGTCGGTGGATTTATGGGATGGTGGGACCTTAGGGAGTGGTTCTAATGGGCAATTCTGGGTGGGTGGGATTGGAACATCACAGGGATCGACAATACCATTGTCAACCTGTTTACCGGATCGTAGAGTACTCACCGCTTTCATGTCTGCTTGGTATGTGGGTGGAGTGGAAGGGGATCCAACCTCATAAGCCGACTCCTTTCCATTCCCCTTAGGGTTAGGAATGGGTTGACTCGAAAAATGACCTTTATCTCGCTCGGACTCAACCTGATTAAGACGTTGCCCAAGCCTTTGGATGGCTTGAGTCTGTACTTGGGTGGTTTGTTATTGAGTCGTGATGAATTGAGTGAGAAGATTATCGATAGAGGAGGTGGATGATTGAGGTGGAGGGGCTTAAGGGGTTTGGGTGACCAACTCTCGGTTAGAACTAAGCAGTTGTGAATACTCGTAGGACGGAGGTGGGACAATGACAATTTGATGATTGGGGTGGGACGGTCCTTCTTGAGGGACAAAGGACGATGGATGGTTTTGTTGGTGGTAAGGAGCATGGTGGTGTGGGATAGGAGGGCGATGTTGTCTTTGCGGGTTTTAGTGAAACCCCGGTGGACCACCAACATGTTATTGTGGTTGTGATGGAGCAAGGTGATTGTCGTACTTATAAGATAAATAGGGATGGTTCCTATTATTCGAATTATAAGTAAACGATGGTGGTGCGGGTTTTTGAGATGTATCAAAGGCACATGCTTGGGCTAGAGTGGGTTCGGGATCATCTTGAATAAGGGGGCACAAATGAGATAAATGATCATGACTTAAACAGACGTGACAAGAAGGACTAGACTCGTTGACATTCATCACTTGTTTAGAAAAAGAAAAGTTGAGAGCATCAACAGTTTTAGTCAAAATGTTTAAGCCATGAAGCAAACTTTTAAAATCGGGATCATTTTTAACCTCATAAGTGCTACCTACTCCTTGTGGCTCGGATCTCGAAAATTCATTGGTGCCCTCCCAATCTTGGGAGTCATCGCCTAATTCAAGGAGAAAATTATAGGCGGCAGTGGGAGTTAAGTGCATGAATTTGCCTTTGTGCATGGACTCAATCATGGTACGAGTGGAAGGAATGAGACCATTGTAAAAACTATGGACGAGGCGAATCTTCTCGAGACCATAATGTGGGAAACTATTAATATAATCTTAAAAACGGCCCCATGCTTCACAAAATTGCTCGGTGGGCTTTTGGCGAAAATCTTGAATGGCTTGGCGCACCTCATTGGTCTTATTTATGGGATTAAACTTGGACATGAACTTCTTCACAAGTTGTTCCCAGGTATGGATAGAGACACTTTGAGCAACAGGAGATCTCCGAGGAACTTTACTGTACCGAGCAACTCATGAGGTCCGAGCAGCTTAGGCGGTCCGTGCTGCATCTCGTATAGAGCATTAATGTTCAAATAGTCAACAAATCAACTGCACATTAAATGCTCATTATTATCATACAGATGTATACGCATATTGGACAGCTATGTATTACCCTTTCACATTTACATCCTGAGGGCTATAAATACATTGTATCATCCTCATTGTAAGGGGACTCGGAATTTCTTGGAAAAATCTGTAATCGAGAATTCCTAAATAGTCAGCAATAACAAAACAGTGGACGTAGGCTATTCCTTAAAGGCTGAACCACTTTAAAAATCTTTTATCTTGTTTATTTTTATCTGTGATTGAATAATTAGAGATAATCTAATTTTTTACATCAACAGATTGGCGCCATATGTGGGAAACGACTGAAATTCTCATTTTTCACCAAAATAATTTATCACCAATGGCTGATAATCCTGAATCCAGTAATCGAAACGCTGGAAACCCCCCGAATCCATCCGCTCCTCTAAATGTCCAAGATCTGGCTGGAATTATGGCCAATTTGGCTCAAGGCCAGACGACTATGCAAGAGACTATGCGACAACTCATGCAAACCATACAGGGTGGAGCGCGGACCCATTCAGGACAACGAAGTGTTCAAAGAAATACCCGTTTAGCTTCTTCACGTATTAGGCAAAGCGATTCATATCGCACTGAGAAATCTGATGATTTTTCTTATCAACCGGGTCAAACTTCGTCAGTACGAGCCACAGAACTGAACAACACATCACTCTCTCTCCAGAAAGGACTAGTGCATTGGAAAGATTAAGTAGGATCTCTCCCTTTGATCGATTGGGCCCTAGGAAGAATAAAAGTCCTCCTAAGGCTGTGACGAGAAAATTTCAACGACCATCTAATCTAAGAGAGGGTTCTGCCCAATCACAACCAGTTGCTCGACAAGATAGATCTCAGGAAGCGACTTCAACATGATCAATTGCTCGAACTAATAGGCCCGAGGAGGGAAATGATGCATGGAAAGGCTCTATTCAAAGGTTGGAGGATAGATTAGGGGAATTGGTTAAGGCCAAGAATCCTCTACAAAGAACTTTCGTCCAAGGGATGCCTTTTAATCAGGCAATTGTGGATTTTCCCACACCATCAAAGTTCAAAGCACCTGTTGTGACCCCTAAATATGATGGAAAAACTAACCCTGTCCTTCATATAGAACAATACCAAGCTGCTGCCGACATCTGTGCCGTGCCAGACGAGATGAGATGCAGGGCATTTTCGGGAACTCTTATCGGATCTGCACAAATATGGTACAATAATCTTCCTCGGGGGAAGATTTTAACTTTTTTTCAACTGGCCGAGCTCTTCATTGGAAATTTTTGTTTTGGAGAAAAACCAGTTAAACGAGTGGCACATTTGTTAAGTGTTAGACAAAAAATAGGTGAGAGCACCAGGGATTACATAACTCGTTTCAATAACGAGAAGCTCAAAGTTATTTATTACGAGGAAAAGACAGCAATTACTGCTTTGATGAGTGGACTGTTGCCCAATAAATTATAATATACTTTGGCCAAAGATCCACCCAGAACCATGTCAGAACTAATGGCAAAAGCGGCCAAGATCATGAATGTCGAGGAGGCTATGACTGCGAAGAAGAACATGGACACCAAAGAGACCAAGGTGGAGGTTGATAAGGCTAAAAAGAAAGAACATAAGAACAATGGTGGTGATAAACAGTCAAAAGCAAAGCCATCATGGGAAATATTGAAGATATTTGAAAATTATACTCCTTTGAAAGTAGACATAAACCATGTCCTGGAAGAGATCAAGAACAGCGAGGAACTAAGATGGCTTGAGAAAATGAAGTCAGATCCTGACAAGAGGAATAAGGCCAAATATTGCGAGTTCCATAAAGACCATGGTCACACGACCAAAAATTGCATAGCTCTCCAGAATGAAATCGAAGCACTCATCAGACGAGGAGAGCTGACCAAGTATGTTGATCGAAGAAATGAAAGAAAAAGCAACGACCGAGCAAGACAGAGGTCTAGATCTCCTCATCGAGCAGAAGAAAATAAGAAAAGAGATCATGAAGATGATCCAGAAGATGACCCCGATCTCCCCAAGAGACCAAGACAGCCAGAGTGTGAGGTATTTTCAATTCGTTTTGGATCATTTGATTGTAATGTTATTACAGGTGGAGATGCAGGAGGTGGGGACCTTACTGCGGAAAGGAAAGCTTACCTCAATGAGGCTCAAGCTTGTTCATACATTTAGCGAATAAATATAGTTGAGGATAATCGTCCGAGGAAGGTAACCAAAGAAAAACTGGTCATCGATTTCTCCAAGAACGACCTCGCAGGTGTACTATAGCCTCATGATGATCCACTGGTGATCAAAATGAGGATGAAGGAAGTAATCATCTCAAGAGTACTGGTGGATAATGGTAGATCGACGGATATCATGTTCTACTCATGCTTCAATAGTTTAAATCTAAAGTTGTCTCAGTTGGAACCTTATCACAGGCCCCTCCTCGGGTTTGCTGGCGAGAAAGTCTTTCCACTTGGGACGATCAAGTTGGATATGTTCATCGGCACATGGCCTGCTTGTCGAACATAAAGAGTATGTTTCTTTATGATGGATAAGAACGTCCGGTCAGCTTACAATATCATCATGGGAAGGGTAGGTTTGAAGAAGTTCAAAGCAGTAGCATCTACTGTACATCAATGTCTGAAGTTTCCAACCAATTTTGGAGTAGGAGTTGTAAAGGGTGACTAAAAAGTTTCTCGGGAGTGTTATTACTCATCTGCCGAGAAAGAAGAACTGGAGGAATCTAGGAAAAAGACTACGACCTACCAAGTGCATGAAGGTGCAGAGATTGAAACATTGGATCCTAGAGACGAATTGCAGCTCGTGAAAGGTCAGGTGGTGGAATCTACTGAAAACATCATTTTGGACGACGAGCACTCGGAACGAACAACTCAAATAGGTTCGTCGTTAGATGCCTCACTAAAACAGGAATTAATAGTTTTCCTAAAAATCAGAAAACAAACTTTTGCTTGGAGTCATGAGGATATGCCAGGAATAGATCCAAAATTCTTATGTCACGAGCTCAATGTGAATAAGGAGATCAAGCCAGTGAAGCAGAGACGAAGAGTGTTCAGCCCCGAGAAGAACCAAGCAATACAAGAGGAGGTCGAGAAGCTCCAAAAAGCTTGCTTTATTGAAGATGTAAAATATACAGACTTGTTGGCTAATGTGGTGATGGTGAAGAAGAAAAACAACAAGTGGAGGATGTGTGTAGACTTCACCGACCTCAACAAGGCTTGCCCAAAGGATCATTTTCCTTTGCCCAGATTTGATTAATTAGTGGATGCTACCTCGGGACACGAGTTATTGAGCTTCATGGATGCTTATTCTGGTTACAACCTGATTAAAATGAAACCTGAAGACAGGGAGATTACCTCTTTCATTACCCCTAGGGGAACTTATTGTTATAATGTTATGCCTTTTGGTTTGAAAAATGCAGGTGCAACATATCAACGGCTGATGAACAAGGTATTTGTAGAACAAATCAGTTACAATATTGAAGTTTATGTTGATGATATGCTGACGAAAAGCAAGAGAGCTGTTGACCATCTAATTGACTTAGGTCACACCTTTGATCAATTAGATAAATATCAAATGAAGTTGAATCCCACCAAGTGCATATTCGGAGTACGAGAAGGCATGTTCCTCGGGTATATTGTCAACCAACGAGGAATCGAAGCAAACCCAGAGAAGATCAAGGCTCTATTGGAACTACGATCTCCAATGACGAAGAAGGAAGTACAAAGTCTCACTGGGCGAGTTACAGCACTTAATAGATTTGTATCACGAGCAACAGATTGATGCCTCCCATTATTCAAAACACTTCGAAAAATGTTTGAATGGAATGAGGAATGCGAGAAGGCCTTTCAAGAGTTGAAGAAATACCTGGGAGCACCTCCACTGTTGTCCAGGCCGGTGATGGGAGAAAGATTGTACTTATATTTAACGGTTTCAGAGAATGCAGTTAGCTCGACATTGATAAGAATGGAGGATGGAGCGCAAAAACCAATTTATTACACTAGCAAGGCCTTCCGAGGAGCATAGATCAGATATCCAAGACTGGAAAAGTTGGCACTAGCATTGATCGAGGCGAGTAGGAGAATGAGGCCGTACTTCCAAGCTCATACCATAGTTGTGTATACTGATATGCCACTGAGGCAAGCTCTTCATAAACCAGAAAAATTAGGGAGATTGATGTACTGGGCAGTAGAACTTGGTGAGTATGACATAGTTTATGAACCTAGATCGTCGCTAAAAGGGAAAGAAGTAGCAGATTTTATAGCAGAGTTAACCTATCCTGATACCTTCGAGGAGCAAAAGCTGCACACCGACCAACCTGTGGATGTTACAGGATCATCAAATTTAACCCCCGATCAACTTAAGGCGGTCGACGAGCAAGAGAAGATGGTCGACGAGCAGCAAGAAGTGCTAGAGGAGGATAAAAGGAAGCAGTAAATATTCCACCGAAGAACTCTATCCGATCAAAAATTTGAAGATGAGGTACCTATATGGAATTTATATGTGGATGGCTCATCTTGCACTACAGGCTGTGGGGTAGGGATTGTTTTGAACATCCCGGATGAGGTTAATGTGGAGTATGGTCTACGCTTCTAATTCAAGGCTTCTAATAATGAGTCTGAATATGAAGCTATGATTGCAGGTCTTAGTTTGGCAAAAACCATGGGGGCAGAGCAGGTTATTGTATTCAGTGACTCGCAATTAATCGTAAATCAAATGCTGGGAGTATATGCAGCCAAAGGAGAATTAATGATCAGGTATCATGCAAAAACGATGGAGATTTTATCAAGTCTGATGGCAGTGCAGATAATTAGAATACCAAGATTGGAGAATGCCAGAGTAGATGCCATAGCTCGATTAGCTTCAGCCACATTCACCGAGTTACGAAGAACAATCCCAATAGAAGTCTTGGCTAGTCGGAGCATAGATGAAGATCTGATGATGAACTTTATTACTCTTGATTTAGGACCATCTTGGATGGATCCTATTAGGGCATATATTGAAGAAGGGCATTTGCCAACTGATAAACTCGCATCCAAGAAACTAAAGTTTAAAGTTGCTCGTTATGTGTTGACCAATGGTGTTTTATATAGAGGAGGAATTATAGCTGGCTTGCAGAGATGTGTACATCCCACCGAGGTGAAAGACTTGATCGAAGAAGTCCATGAAGGGTCTTGTGGAGCTCATGTAGCAGGTCGAATACTTCTGCAAAGGATAATGATGCATGGATACTATTGGCCTACAATGAGGGTTGATTGCATAGCCTATGCCAAAAAATGTGACAAATGTCAACGCTTCTCCACTATCCGAAGAACTCCCCAAGCATTGTTAACACCCATTACTTCCCCTAGGCCATTTCCCATGTGGGGAATTGATTTGGTCGGGCCACTTCTAACGACTAGAGGAAGGTTTAAATATCTCATCGTCGTAGTGGATTACTTTACTAAGTGGGTGGAAGCTGAGCCCCTTATCGATATGACATATGACAAAGTGTATCAATTTATATGAAAGAACATTATTTGTAGATATGGTCTTCCTCACGCATTCATCACAGACCATGGAACCCAATTCGACAACGCGGAGTTTGTTGCGTATTGTCATCAGTCGAACATATTGAAAACCCACTCTGCACCAGGCCACCCTCAAAGCAATGGACAAACTGAAGTGACAAACAGAACGCTGCTGAATGGCTTGAAGAAAAGATTAAATGATGCAAAGGCAAATTGGATCAACGAGCTATATTCTGTACTATGGGCTTATCGTACTACTCCATGAGCAGCCACAGGCGAATCTCCATATATGCTGGCATTTGGAAGTGAAGCTGTTATACCTGTCGAGTTGGGTCTCCCCACACACAGAGTGCTGAATTTTAACTCTCCTATCAGTGACTTGATGAGAAGATTAGATTTGGATATGCTCAAGGAAGTTAGAGAAGAAGCAGCAATCAGAAACGCTGCATACTAGCAACGGACAACTCTGTTCTATAACAAGAGAGTAAAGAAATGCAACCTAAAAGAAGGAGACTATGTGCTAAAGAAAGTAATTCAAAAGCACAACAAAATGGAAGCTAACTGGCACGGGCCCTACAGAGTAACAAAGGTTGTTCGACCAGGGACGTATAGAATCGAAACCTTAGAAGGAGAGAAGTTTAAGAATGCATGGAACGCAGAGCATCTGCGCAAATATTATCAGTAATTTAATCTCTATGTAATGCAGTTTTCTTCGATATGAATAAAGTTTTGGATATTTTGCCCAATTCTCTCTTTTTGTTGAAACTTTTCGGAGTATTAGTGCTACACGCTATGCATCAAGCCCATAAATACCAACTACGGTTGGTTGGGAAGAAAATCCACCAACTATAGTTGGTCGGGAATAAAAAATTTCCTAAAAATAGCAACTACGGTTGGTTGGGAAGAAAATCCACCAACTATAGTTGGTCGGGAATAAAAAATTTCCCAGAAATACCAACTACGGTTGGTTGGGAAGAAAATCCACCAACTATAGTTGGTAGGGAATAAAACTTTCCCGGAAATACCAACTACTGTTGGTTGGGAAGAAAATACACCAACTATAGTTGGTCGGGAATAAAAAAATTCCCAGAAATACCAACTACGGTTGGTTGGGAAGAAAATCCACCAACTATAGTTGGTCGGGAATAAAAAATTTCCAGAAATACCAACTACGGTTGGTTGGGAAAGAAAATCCACCAGCTAAGGTTGGTCGGAAATAAAAATCTGCCAACTAAGGTTGGTCGGGAACAAAAACCAACAACTCCGGTTGGTCGGAAACAATTGGTTAAACAAATGAAAGTCATTTCAGGGCTTAAAATTAAAAAGTGATAAATTTCTTGATACTTATGGCATTTTAAACTACCACCATAGTTGGTCGAGAAATAAAATATCACCAACTCTGCTTGGTCGTCAGATAAATTCAGATAGTCGACAATAAATTTTCACCAACTCTAGTTGATCGACAATTTAAAATAGCACAAAATATATTTATCTTTTCAACAGATATACATGCACATTCATTAGAAATGTCTTACAAAATATTTCCAAAGACAATGACAATTAAGATTGCAAAGAAAACTAGAAGTTTTTTATTAAATCCAAAACAAAATACATTGAGAATGAAATACATATTATATGAGAAATTATTACATCAAGAAGCCTATTCTATTGGCTTCTTCCCCTCTGCTTTTGAAACAGGTTCTTCACCTGTGGGAGGATCGTCTAAGGCATAGGGGGAATTGATGAAATTTAGATCTGTGAGCATCCTGACATTCATTAGTGAGGGACGATCAAGTAGGTGCTCGGGGCAAGATATCTCGAAGTTAGAATGAAGACTGTAGTCACCAAGATACTTTGAAATAAGGCATCGAGGAATGGCCCGAGAAGGAATGTATCTCATATCCAATTTGAAAGGTGGCACTGGCAACTCGATCAACCCTGGGTCATAGTAATCCCACAAATAGTGACCCTGTTCCAACTGCAGCACACCCAAGGCATTCAGCCATCCATGCTTGTAACCCGCATTATTTGCATTTTGGATCCGGTCATCTAGATGGTAGAGGGCTTCATTATAACCATCCATCCAGAACTCTCTTGGATGCTTATGGAATTGATAGGTTAACCTCTCTAGTTGCTCGAGGAGGTTCTTCGTTAAAAGTTCTTTACTCTCCAAGGCAGACTTTTGTGCAGAGAGCTGCTCGTCCAGATTCAAAATCTTCTTGGACATCTCAACTAATGCTTGATTCTTCGCCATTAACTGAAAGGCCTGATTCTCCAAAGCTGATTGAGTTCTTTGTTCTTCAACAGTAACCTGAGCAGCCCTTGCTCATCCCCGAGAAGCTCTTGCTCGTCCGCGAGCAGACGTAGAAGGACCAGTTCTCTTCAAAGTTTCCAATTCGTCTCTCAGATTGGCATTTTCGACCTCCAAGAAAGAAAAACCTTCATCGTTGACAGGAACCAAGGCTCTCGAGGTAGAGGCTGCAGATTTCAGCTGAGATATCTCTCCTCGGAAATTATTATTTTCCTGCTCTAATAATTTGGCTATCTGCCTATGCTCTTCAGCCTCGGTCTTCAAAGTCCTTTCGTTTATATCATAAGCAGCAAACAACTTATCATATCCCTTATCAGCACTTAGTTGCTGATACTTCTTCTCATATCCCTGATGCAGAAGAATAGTAGACTCCTTGTACTATTGTTGAAGTTCCTCGAGGGTACCCTGGAGATCTTCAATCATCTCATAATATGCCACATTATTAGTAACTGAACGATCGAGAAGGCATTTCAAATACTGGTAGGCTTCAACTGCTCGCTCTGAAGCATCTGGACCGAGGATATCGACGATTTGAGATTCATTCAAGTCAGCATGACCAGCCTTGAAGTAGTCGTTACATTTTTTATCAGTTCTGTATCATAGACTGACAAGAGTTCCATTCTAGCCATAAACTAGTAAAGAAAAAAGATGGAAAGAATCAATAAAATGCAGATAGAGCAAGAAGAAAAAGCAGAGCAAGAAAAAGGGAGTTAAGTTGCACAACCAAAAACTTCAAATTTTATTACATCATAAAAGAAATACATAGCCCAAAGTTACATTTAACAAAAAAGGAAAGAGAAAAAGTCCGAACAACTCTACACCTTCTCCTTGCCTCCTAAAACTTTCTTGGGAGGCTGAGACGAAGAAGTAGGTTGCTTGGATGGAATAGAAGGTTGCTCGGAGTGTGTTGAAAATTGCTCGAATGAAATGCTGGCTGGTTGAAGTTGCTCGCAGGAGGTCTGGGCAACCGGGGGATGAGAAATCTGATCTCCGATCACCATAGAGGATTCCTCGGAAGTAGCTTCATCTTCTTCTTCTTCTTCCCTGGGAGAGGGAGGGGAGACAGGAATGTGTCGCTAAAATAGGTCTGAATTCTCATCGACATTCATCTCTCTCAGAGCAGCCACCCAACCATCCCTGAAATATTTAAGGATGCCATACTCCATCTGTGAGATCATGGCAGCCAAACCCTTATTCCAACCCTTGTCCCATCCAGAACTGAAGGACTTCTTAACAACAAGTTTCCTCTTCGCCTTCTCTGAGGAAACCCTCTCACTCATGAGTTCCTCGACAGCTTTTAATTTCCTTTCTACCTCATCCCTCTGGCGATCCACTTCACGGAGTTTGCCTAACTCCTCTTCAGCAGTTTTAAGCTTGGTCTCAAGCTCTCCAGCATTTTTGAGCTTTTCCTCAAGCTCAGTATTCTTCTTCTCACATTCTTTCATTTTCCTCTCCAACTCCTAAGAGGCCTCCACAGCTTTCCCTTTCTCTTGTTCAATGGCTTTTAATTTCTTTTCCCAAGTAGTTTTATCTTCGTCATACTTCTGACGAGAATCCTTTAATGACTGTGTCAGACCTACAAGAGCTTCCTCTACACCTGATGAGGAGCTCGAAGCTTTAATAGATTCATCCTTTTTCAAAATGGTATTGAAACAAGTTACCAACTAGAAAAAGAAAACAATTGTAAGTCAATGCAAGTACATAATATTGAAAAGTGAAAGTTTAGATTAGTAATACTTACTAAGGCAATATGTTGAGATACCAAGGTGGTAACCCTATCCCAGGAAAGAATGTATTTAAGACCTTGGATTTCAGGGATAATCCAAGACTTCACAGAGCTCATGGCAGAGCTCGGAGCAACAAAAGTGGGAACACCACTTCCAGCAGTTAGAGGTTGAGAAATGGATTCAACCACTTTATCCGAGGAGCTTTCCTTCAACTTCCTCAGGGCAGCATGAACATTCTCGACCAAGGATGTCGTCTTGGTCAGTGATATAACTATAACCTCGCTAGGAGGGGAAACAGCTGCAATCTTTCCTGGAGCCACAGGGGGCTTCTCGGCAACCTTCTTAGTAGAAGCTGGAGGAGGTGCATCAATTTATATTGTCCCTTATTTTAGGACACCCTGATTAATTTTCTTTGCCTCTCCAGCAGTAGAGGCAAACTTATCGAAGAGGGCAGGAGCTCTTCTTCTCTTTATTCTGTCACTGAGAGGAATATGCGATTCAGGAGAAGAATCTGCAGAAATTGGTGTTAGTTCTATGTTACTTATCACTGGACGAGTAGTGAAAGACGAGGTGTAACTCTTGTACTGCAATAAGTACGAGGCTGATCTGATATGTTCGTCAGTGACAGTTTGATGCAAATCCCAGATAAGTTTCAGATGCTTTAAATTAGCTTTTGTCTCCTTTGGAGACCTTCTTTTAATGTCAACTACAAATAAATAAAAATCAAAATATGAGTGACGCATTTTATCGAATATAAAGAAAACATGATTTCAAAAACTAAATAAAATAAAAACAATATATCCCATTGCCATAGGGAGGGCATCTGGGACCCTGATATACGTCATTTTCAGTTAATGGAGCATGTTGTCAATTTTTCATAACAACCCCATGCTCGAAGTAATCCCTGTTGGCATCTGGGAGATTGACAACTAAAACCCTATTTAAAAACCTAGTTTTCAAATAAAAGTACTATCACTGACAGCCCATCTATAGCAAAACATAATCTCTAGAATTCCTAAACGGGTTCCATGAATCTGATTTAACCTATGGACTCCTTTAACTATTATCCATGTATTGGGGGCTATTTTTGCAGGTACTACATCAAAATATTGACAGAATTCCAAACACAAGGGGTTTGGAGGAAAAGAAAAGCCACATTCGGCTACAAAGAGACTGGGGAACCAATGTCCCTCAGCCAAACGAAAATAATCGAGAGGACCAGAAAGTTCTTCCAAAATGACCCAGGAAGGAATAGAAAAATCAGAACGAAATTTATCAAGCGACTCAATAAGGTAAACTATGATGAACAAAGAAAATAAAAGAGAAGGAAGAGGATCTTACAAAAGAAGGGTAGATCAGTTGATAACGAACGATGGAAGGAATGAACGCACAAGATGGAGAAGAAATAGAGAGATCAAAGATATAGATTTGAAAAATTAAGAGACGATAGGATTTTCTGCAATGCTTAAATACCTTACCTTGGGAAGGGGTAAAAATAATGATTACAAAGAAAGACGTTTGCGCTACCGGTGGCTAAAAGGACAAAAAAGGCACGGAGACTAAAGCAGTGGGAAAAATTCAAAAAGTCTGATTCTATGAATTCGAAAGGAAAATTAAATACAAGGAAAACACTCCTAAAATTCAGGATGCCTATTTAATCCCGCCATATTTCAAGAAGAATGTTCCACAATCCTCAACCTCGAACTGTGAAACATTGGGGGCTTCTGTTGATACCAAATTTAGTCTACTGACGTGGATCAGTTAAGTGGAGAAACGTGTCAATCTACATGGCACTTATAAACATTTTTGAAGAACACCTTGATTTCGAGGAACTCAACCTCCCTGACCAACTCAGACACTTCGAGCAACAGGAGCTCTCCGAGGAACTTTACTGTACCGAGCAACTCATGAATACCGAGCTACTTAGGCGGTCCGAGCTGCATCTTGTACTGGTCATTAATGTTCGGATAGTCAACAAATCAACTGCGCATTAAATGCTCATTATTATCATACAGATGTATATGCCTATTGGACAGCTATGTATTACCCTTTCACATTTACAGCCTGAGGGCTATAAATACTGTAGGTGCAAAAAATCTCACCCGTCGGGGGTGGCAATTCATCACGATACAAGTATAAAAATAAATGCGAGAGAGACAAATATTTACGTGGTTCGACCATGAAGGGCCTACGTCCACGGGGCTGTTGGTGTATTTCATTAGAATGATCAGAGAGTTTTACATGAGAGTGTTTCTCTAACTTCTAAGCCCCCTTTTCACAATAGGGGGTGTCCCCTTTATATAGAGTTAGGGGTTACATTAGGGTTACAAATATGGATGAGTAACAAATATGGATGAGCCCTATCTTCGTGGAGTTTCATTCCAATACGATACTGCTCCTCGGTCTTCTCATTTACTAAGGACTTTAGTCATCCCTATATTGCTGGCACGTCGCCATCTTCACCGGGGTGCTCCCTACACGTCCTGCTATTCCGTAGGCATATATATTTCCCCCACAATAGCCCCACGGGTCACAGTTCAGCAGAGTTGATTCTGAGATGAGCTGGGAGCTGGTCCACAATCTCTTTAAACATATGCAGTTGGTGGTGTGAACTGGACTGGCATTCTTTGATCTGTCGTTCAACTTTTAAGCCTTCTTTGGTTGATCTTCTCGCCTCCATAGATTTTTAGATGAATGTTTGGCTTGAGTTGAGAGGCATTCAATCGATATGGGAACCGGACTCGAGAGTTTCGAGCTGCCTACGTACCCTCTTGGGATCAGGTCGAATGTAGTTCATTGTCTGTTTTATTATATGGCCCAATTTGTGAGGCTGACCACAGGCCTGTTCAGAATTTATTTGTTGAGGCTTTATCGAGCGTTCATCAAGTTTAGGGTGTCTCCCTGTATTTTGGTCTCGTATGGTCTATTTGTTGAGGCCAACCACAGGTCTATGTGTTGAGTCTTGCTCGAGCATGTACCTAGTAGGGGTAAGACCCTACCTTAGGTTTTTCATATGGTCCAATTGGAGAGGCCGACCACAAGCCTATGCGTCGAGCCTTGCTCGATCATGTACCTAGTAGGGGTAAAACCCTGCCTTAGGCTTTTCATATGGTCCAATTGGAGAGGCCGACCAGAAGCCTATGCGTCGAGCCTTGCTCGAGCATGTACCTAGTAGGGGTAAGACCCTGCCTTAGGTTTTTTATATGGTCCAATTGGGGAGGCTGACCAGAAGCCTATGCATCGAGCCTTGCTCGAGCATGTACCTAGTAGGGGTAAAACCCTGACTTAGGTTTTTTATATGGTCCAATTGGGGAGGCCGACCAGAAGTCTATGCGTCGAGCCTTGCTCGATCGTGTACCTAGTAGGGGTAAAACCCTGCCTTAGGCTTTTCATATGGTCCAATTGGAGAGGCCGACCAGAAGCCTATGCGTCGAGCCTTGCTCGAGCATGTACTTAGTAGGGGTAAAACCCTGTCTTAGGTTTTTTATATGGTCCAATTGGGGAGGCCGACCAGAAGCCTATGCGTCGAGCCTTACTCGAGCATGTACCTAGTAGGGGTAAAACCCTGCCTTAGGTTTTTCCCCCAATTTAATGTAATACCAATTACGTTTACATTTTTCCATTTTCTAATGCCTCGCATGTAAATATCCACCTATTTTACCTTTTAGGTTATGCCGTCACACTTCCTTAGGCCTAAAAGGCGATGGTAAAAATGCACTTGGTTTGAGGGTCATCCACCCGTTCAGGATTTTAACCGACCAACATAGTTGGCGACCAACCTGAGTTGGATTTTTGCCTAGGGATCCCCCGTAGGGCTTTTATTGTTGCCTGGGCAACTCGTGAGGCCATTTGTGTTTGGAGATAACAAAGGCCTGTGGACGTACTTAATTTAGTGGGAACAAGCAAGAAGTCCATTGTAACTAAATCAAGCTCGATTATGATCTTCATTTGAAAGACTAATTCTGGTGTTCACTATATTGACATCTGTCCTGAGTTGACCTCTTCTATTTTGCTTTAAATGTTGTAGTGAATCTATTCATGTGTCATCGCTTCTATAGAGCCCCCAATCGGGCTTGTGAAGGGAAGGCTACCTGACCGTCCATCGGGTCATCTGATTTGTATAACCGGGATGATAAGTGTGACCGATCGCTCCTCGAGGCTTCGTTGCTTTGAAGAGTATCGTGTTGATCGTTCATCGAGCTGGATATATTTAAGGATTATCTTTCTCGTATAGCTTCACGTATTGTATCTTTCCTTGGGGCACACTTGTTCGCTGACCATGCATGGTGGTTCCAAGAGGCTGTGGGAGACTCCATATAGCTCGTGCACCTAAAGAGATTGATAGGAGTTCAAAGCATCCTTGTGCAGAAATGCGTTGATCTGATATGGTGTTCAAGAAACATTGTTCCTCTGGAGTGGATATCTTAGTGTTGATGACGCGTTAATTCGTTGCTTGCTGATCGTCGATCACCGTGGGTTATCTGACGATGTCGCTCGATTCATTCATGATGGTCTAGTGTTGTTATCAACATGTCTTGCTCATTGACTGTGATTTTTCTGGACGTGTGACTTCTTACAAGTTGGATTCATCCTTGTTGATAAATATAGTTGATCGTTGCTCTTCATGCTGCTTTATGTGTTATTGGATCTTTGTGGTACAGGTCGCCCAACTTTTCATTCGACGAGGTTGAATTAAATAAGAACTGTATTGCCCAACTGTTTATTGGAGCTTGAGACGTGATCACACAATGTCAACTATCCATCGAAGTTGAGGGTTCGTTGAGGCAAAATTGCAAAGGACCTAGTAGATGTTGCGAACGATCCATGCCTGAGCATCTGTCGGAGTATTGATGAGATAAATGATGCCTGAATGCCTGTCGAGGCAAAAACTATAGAGGATCTGGTAGATATTGCGGGTGATCCGTGCTCGAGCATCCGTCGAGGCAAAAAGGACCGAGCAAGTACTACGAATAATCCTGAATTGTTAGTGAAAACTAACCTTCCAATAAATGCAATGTTGATTATTAATCGACTGTACCAACCATATGTTGGGACTGAATATAAGAATTATCCCCACCAACCATTTGTTGGGGATAAAATGCGACATGTGTGGCAAATATCCTTGGGACTAAATATATAGAAATATTTTGCCGAGCATTTGCTGAGATGAACCTTGAATATGCCTGATCGTCCCTCAGGTCAAGAATCATAGAGCCAGATAATCAATACTGAAATCGGAGAAATATCAATGTTCGAGCATCCGTCGGTTATCACAAATAATGTTGCCCAAGAATTTATTGGGTACAAGGTGGCGTAACGTGCTCGACCATTCATCAGGGCATTAACTAAATAGGTGGTGCCTGTCATCTGCCGGGGCAAGGTGTCCAAGTAGATATAGAGAGCGATTTGTGCTCGAGCATCTATCGATGCATTAATAATACTTCCAAGAGCTTAAGATTATGGCCGAGCATTCGTAGGGACTGAATCTTATACCTGTAGAAGTTAATAAGTTGCTCGACCATTTGTCGAGGCTAAATCAAAATAGAATTTATCATGCAATATGATGTGCATCTGTTCGAGTATGTGCAGAGGAAAATATTCATAGTATTAAATGAATGACAAGAATGATCCCATAAATTTTGTGATAAAATCTCACGAGGATGGCCGCGCCTGAGCATCCGTCGGGGCTACACTAAGTATGAGTAAAGATATTACACCGACCAGTCATTGGTATAACCAATAATAGCTAGACGACAATATTGAAAATTAAATGACCGGATAAATGACATGAGTGCTTTTTAAGTGCGCCCCAATATTTATGTGGACAAAATAATTGTAATAAAGTCGAATGAAAGAGGCAAAATTCATCAAATATATCCACATGTATGGCACAGGAGTTAATTTGGAATTTGTGCAAATAGATTTAAGCAAATGCTTAAAATTAAGTTGGTTTCAAAAAATTATTTTCACAGAAAATTTGTGTAGTGGCTGTTGACGCCACTAAAAGCAGATAAATGATGAGGATGAGATTGAAGATGAAGATAAACATTCACATCAAACATATATGAGACAAATATTTTTAAAGTGGTTCGGCTAGGAATAAAGCCTACGTCCACTGTTATGTTATTGCTGAGTGTTTGTGGAATTCTTGATTACAAGTTCTCTCAAGAAATTTCGGTCCCCTTGAATGAGGATGATACAAGGTATTTATAGCCTTGAGGCTGTACATGAAAGGGTCGATACATTAAATGATATACATATGAAAGGGTAATACATTTAATGCCCTTAGGCTTGTGCGTCAAGGATAATCATTTAATGAACCAGTTGGACTGTTCGTTATCTGGCAATCAATGCTGTGGCCGAGATGCAGCTCGGACCGCCTTATTTACTTGTCGTTAAGGAGTTCCTCGGAGCGTTGGAGTTCCTCGGAGTGTTGTGGTTCCTCGGGGTGTCCTTGTTGTTCGGAGCGAACATGACTTGGTCGGGGGGAAATAAACTTCCTCGTTGTTATTGTGCCATGTAGATTGACACGTGTCTTCTTATTATTGATCCACGTCAGCAGATTAAATTTGGTATCAACAGAAGCCCCCAATGCTTCATGCTTGATAGTTTACTTGAAAGGATGGAGTATTTATTCTGCAGTGTTGCTCGGTGCTCGTGAAATTCTTGATCTACCTTCTTGATTTGTTGGACATAAAGGGCATTATCTCCTGGACGACATATGATGCCGCTTGTAGCTTATCATAATCTTCAAGTATGTTGATTGGTTTGCTAGCCGACCTACTGCATTCTGTGAGCTAGTGGTGGACTTTGAAACATTTTCATATAACTTCTTCTTCAATATTGGTTGGGATAGTAGTAGCAAATATCTCAGTGCTGTAGATGCTGATTTTGACTTCTACTTCTGCTCGGGGACGATCAAGAGGTTCTCGGGGACGAGCAAGTGCTTCTCGGGAATGAGCTAATGCTTCTCGGATAGATCATCTGTGATGAATATGAGAATGTTGAAAGGTCTTAACTTCATAAACTCCTCTTATATTTTAGATGATCTTCCTGCTGGTGAGGAACCTGTTTCAAAAGTAGAAGGAAAAGAAACCAATAGAATAGGAATCTCAATGTAATAGTTAGTATACATTTTCATTCTCAATGTATTTTGTTTTTTTGGATTTAATGAAAGATTTTCATTTTTATTCGCAATCTTAATTGCTATTGTCTTGTAAAATACTTTACATCTGTGCATATGTAAAAGATAACAATATTGTGTTGTTCATCGACCAACTTAGTAATAAAAAGTAATGTTGCTCGATCACTTAATAAAAAAGTAACGAGTATAAAAATGTTCAAACTGTTTCCAACCAATCATGGTGGATAAATAATGTTTGTCGACCAACTACAGTTGATGGATTTTTATCTCCGACCAGCCATACTTGGTTCAATTTCAAATATTTTCATAAAAAGTGTCCGACCAACTAAGGTCAATAATTTATCCTCGTCGACCAACTACAGTTAGTGGGTTTTTATCCCCGACCAACTATACTTGGTGTATTTTGGAATATTTTGTTCTTCAAAGAACTTTTTGTAATAGTATTACCTCCCGACCAACATAAGTTGTAATGTGAGAATATATTTTTATCTTACCAACCGTAATTGATCATGCTGGTGTACACCTCCTAACCAAAGGAATATTAGGGTTCTTTCGAACTTTTTGGCTCCTTGGAGCATGTCCTCCTAACCAAAGGAGGTTGGCTACTTATAGCACTTTTGCTCCGTAGAGCGCTCCGTAGAGCTTATCCTCCTAACCAAAGGAGGTTGGCTACTTATAGCACTTTTGCTCCGTAGAGCGCTCCGTAGAGCTTATCCTCCTAACCAAAGGAGGTTGGCTACTTATAGCACTTTTGCTCCGTAGAGCTTGTCCTCCTAACCAAAGGAGGTTGGCTACTTATAGCACTTTTGCTCCGTAGAGCTTGGCTCCGTAGAGCATGGCTCCGTAGAGCGTGGCTCCGTAGAGCATGGCTCCGTAGAGCATGGCTCCTTAGAGCAGTCTTCTTGGTTGATCCTGTAACATCCACAGGTTGATCAGCGAGCAATTTTTGTTTCTCAGGAGTATTAAGATCAGTAAACTCTGCTATAGCTTGTATTAATGGCATGTCGGTATGCATGGTATGGGCCTGGAAACACAGCCTCCTTCTTCTATTTGCTTTAATTAATGCCACTGCCAATTTTTCCAGCTTTGGGTATCTGATCTCTGCACCTCTTCTTTCGTTTTTGGGGATCGCAACCCTAAAAGGGCTTTGATCTTGTCTGGATTTGCTTCAACGTCTCGCTGGTTGATGATGTACCCGAGGAACATTCCTTCCCGTACTCCAAATGTGCACTTCGTCGGGTTGAGTTTCATTTGGTATTTATCCAGTTGATCAAAAGTTTGACTCAAGTCAACCAAATGATCAGCAGCTTTCTTGCATGTCGTCAACATAGACTTCCATACTGCAACTGATTTGCTCGGCAAAAACCTTGTTCATTAGCCGCTGTTATGTCGTTCCCTGTCTTCAGGTTTCATTTTGATCTGGTGTTAGCCAGAGTAAGTATCCATGAGCAACTCGTGTCCCGAGGTAGCATCCACTGCTTTGTTGAGATCGGTGATATCAACACACATTCTCCATTTATTGTTTTTCTTCTACCCGGCAAGGAGATCTAGATCTCTCTCTGTCTCGGTCTTCATTTCCTCTTGTGTAGCTTGATTCTTCTCGGGGCTGGATGCTCTTCTTCTCGTATGTCATGTCAATAAGTGGCTCAGCTTCTATCCACTTAGTAAAATAATCTACTGTGATGACGAGGTATTTGAATCTTCCTCGGGTCGTCGGCAATGGTCCAACCAAATCAATCCCCATATGGCAAATGGCCAAAGGGAATTATGGGTGTCAACAATGCTTGTGGAATTCTTCGGATGGAGGAAAAGCGTTGGCACTTGTCACATTTCTTGGCATAGGCTTATATAGTTAGCTCTCATCGTCGGCCAGTAGTATCTCTGCGTCATCACCTTTTGCAAAAGTGTCCGACCTGCTACATGGGCTCCACAGGACCCTTCATGGATCTCTTTAATCAATTCTTTCACCTCGGAGGAATGTACACATCTTTGCAAACCTGCCATAATTCTTCGTCTATACAAAATACCATTAATTAATACATACCGAGCAGCTTTAAACTTCCATTTCTAGGCAGCGAGATTATCCTCCGGTAATTGTTGCTCCTCAATATATGCTCTGACTTTCTAATACTTCAATTGGTATCGTTCTTCGCAGCTCGGTACAAGTAGCTGATGCTAATCGGGCCAATGCGTCTGCTCTAGCATTCTCCATCCTCGGTGTCCTCACCAATTGAATAGCATCAAATTCTGTCAATAACTCCATCACTTTTGCATGGTACTTGACCATCGACTCTCCCTTCACTGCATATATTCCCATCATTTGATTCAATTAATTGAGAATCACTGAAAACAATTACTTGTCGTGCCTCCATGACTTTCGCCAAATGAAAACCTGCTATCATAGCCTCATACTTAGCCTCATTATTGGTAGCTTTGAATTGGAATCTCAAGGCATACTCCATGTCAATATCATCTGGGGTGTTTAAAACAATCCCTGCTCCACAACCAGCTGTGCAAGATGATCCATCTACATATAATCTCCATGTAGGTACCTCGTCTTCAAATTTCTGGTCTGACAGAGTTCCTCGGGGGAATACTTGTCGCTTTCTTTCATCATGTCGTGATACTTCTGAATACACCTCTTGAATTTCAACATACCTCCTGAACTTCAATATTCCTCCTGAACTTCAATATATCTCCTGAACTTCAATATTCCTCCTGAACTTCAATATACCTCCTGAACTTCAATATTCCTCCTGAACTTCAATATATCTCCTGAACTTCAATATTCCTCCTGAACTTCAATATTCCTCCTGAACTTCAATATATCTCCTGAACTTCAATATTCCTCTTGAACTTCAATATACCTCCTGATTAGTCGGGGTTGAATTTGATGCTCGACTGCATGATGATATAAGATTGTGCCACCAAATGAACAAATATATCTGTAATATAAGCCCCCAACTGTGGAATGTGAACTTTGAATGAGATTTATCGACCAATACCAACCGGAGTTGGATTTTATCTACCAACCGGAGTTGGATTTTTTCTACCAACCGAAGTTGGATTTTGTCTACCAACCGGAGTTGGATTTTTTCTACCAACCGAAGTTGGATTTTATCTACCAACCGGAGTTGGATTTTATCTACCGATCAGAGTTGGTGGTAATTGATAATAAATGATGAAGACTTCCTCGGAGCTGACCAACAGATTGTTGGGAATAAGATAATATAAATGCTGAAGACTTCCTCGGTGCTAACCAACAGATTCGTTGGGAATAAGATAATATAAATGCTGAAGACCTCCTCGGCGCTAACCAACAGATTCGTTGGGAATAAGATAATATAAATGCTGAAGACCTCCTCGGCGCTAACCAACAGATTCGTTGGGAATAAGATATAATAATTGCAGGATACCTCCTCGGCGATGACCAACAGATTGTTGGTAATAAATATAATAAATGCTGGAGACATCCTTGGAGCTGAATAAGATATAATAAATGTTGGAGACATCCTTGGAGCTGAATAAGATATAATAAATATTTGTCGAGCTCCATGCTGAAATGAGAGTAGAATATGCATCCAAATAGATATAAAGAATAATTAAAAATAATAAAGTGCCTCGCCGATCAGTCGAGGTAGAATCATATAATGCCGAACAAGAATAAGATCTTTCAGAACATAATAATATGGCCGAGAATGTTGTCAGGCCTGAATATAAATAAGAATTATCCGAACGAATGTTGTAATTCTCCTTAAAGCTGAATAAGTATCCTGTCGAGGCATAATTGCAGAATGCCGAATAAGAATAATATTTTCCAGAATATAAGAATATGGCCGAGAACTTTGCTGGGCCTGCATATCAATAAGAATCACCCCGACCAACTATCCGTTGGGGGTGAAATATAATAAATGTTACAGTTCTCCTCAAAACTGAATATGATAATAAGTATCTCGCCGAGCTCCATGTTGAGATGAATATAGAATATGAATCCCAATGGATATATAGAATAATTTGTGCTGGAGCAGATATCTGGGCAATAATAAAATCAATAGTTCCTCGCTGAGGTGAATTTTCATACTGCCGAGCTATGATAATATTTTTCAGAAGAGTAAGATTATTTCCGAGCATTCGTCGGCATTGAATCTTGTGCCTGTAAAAATTAATAATTTGCTCTACCATATGTGTAGGCTGAATTGATTAGTCATGAGAATAATTTACTCATCCAATCAATATATGATATGTATCAGCATAAAAATTTCGAAATATGAAATAATATTTTTGCGCCACACGTGTGTGAGATGGACAAATTTTTATTAGATATGCGCCATAAATAAGACGTAAAGGTATTTTTTTTTTATATTGATCCCTTCCTATTCCCAATTAGGAGAGATAAAAATATGGTGAATGATTAAAGTTATTACCAAATTTATATCAAAAATCAATCAATTTGACTTTATTGACATAGATGGAAGATGAACCAAATTAAGTATATAGTTCATAAAAATGAATACAAAGAGACTTAAACTTGTGAATGCAAAGAGACTCAAACTTAAAGAGAGAGAGAATATATATGGGTCATGATTTCCATGAAAAGACTTTTCATTGTCTTTAACCTTTTCCCATTCTTTTATTAAAAATATGATGGGAATTTGAATAGACATCAAATAGCTTACAAAATTTATTTCAAAATCAACAATGAAAATGATCAAATCTTATCATCGTCGCATATATTGGCATATGTAATTATTTAAAATATTTATTCCATGATATAAAATTAAAACTTGAGAATCAAGCAAAGAGTTATGATTTATGAAATCTACTATTTTTCAGATTTTTAAATAAGGATAAATCTAACAGTTTAAAAAATCATGATATGCAACAATTTGCAGATAAAAATTGGACAAATAATTTATGTATATAAACATAAAAATCATGATCGAATCAAAAGATGTATGTATAATTGATTATACGTAGAGAAAATAAAAACTTAGCTTTTGGTGGAGAACAACGCTTGTAACACGTTCCCACAGACGGCGCCAATCTGTTGAAGACAGAAAATGGCCACTGCCATTTTAGTGGCGTCAACAGCAGATAAATGATGAGGATGAGATTGAAGATGAAGATAAACATTCACATCAAACATATATGAGACAAAGATTTTTAAAGTGGTTCGGCTAGGAATAAAGCCTACGTCCACTGTTATGTTATTGCTGAGTGTTTGTGGAATTCTTGATTACAAGTTCTCTCAAGAAATTCCGGTCCCCTTGAATGAGGATGATACAAGGTATTTATAGCCTTGAGGCTGTACATGAAAGGGTCGATACATTAAATGATATACATATGAAAGGGTAATACATTTAATGCCCTTAGGCTTGTGCGTCAAGGATAATCATTTAATGAACCAGTTGGACTGTTCGTTATCTGGCAATCAATGCTGTGGCCGAGATGCAGCTCGGACCGCCTTATTTACTTGTCGTTAAGGAGTTCCTCGGAGCGTTGGAGTTCCTCGGAGTGTTGTGGTTCCTCGGGGTGTCCTTGTTGTTCGGAGCGAACATGACTTGGTCGGGGGGAAATAAACTTCCTCGTTGTTATTGTGCCATGTAGATTGACACGTGTCTTCTTATTATTGATCCACGTCAGCAGATTAAATTTGGTATCAACAGTGGCAATCAATTGTTTTTCTCATGTGGCAATCAATTATTTTTCTCATGTGAAGTATAGAGTATAGATAGCCCCCTGCTAACAAATTTATGATGATAAAAATCGTGAGCATAATTTGTGAGCAAATAAAGTGTTATGAGATGGAAACGAACAATGCACAAATAACTGTATCCATCAAGTGGGATTGTGCTAAATACAAGAATTATCCTGACCAACTATCCACTGGGGATAAAATGCGACATGCGAGGCAAATATCTTCGGGAATAAATATATAGAAATATTTTGCCGATTATCTGCCAAGATGAATCTCGAATGTGCCTGACATCCCTTCAGGTTACCGAATCATAGAATCCGAGCTTCAGTCGGAGTAATAATAATTTTACCCAAGTGTTTCTTGGGTATAAGGTGCTATAGTGTGCTTGACTATCTGTCGGAGCATTAATAAAATGAATGATGCCTGAATAGTCCGCCGGGGAAAAGTTGTAGAATACCAAGTAGATATAGAGAGCAACTCGTGCTCGAGCATCCGTCGAAACATCGATGAGATTTCCAAGGACTTAAGATTATTGTCGAGCATCCATCGGGACTGAATCTTGTATCTGTGGAAGTTGGTAAATTCCCCAACCATCTGTTGAGGCTAAATCAAAATAGAAGTTATTATGAAAATGATATGTTCAACAAAGTATATAAGATATGTATCCGCTCGACCATTTGTCGAGGAAAAAATTCATAGTCGCGTATGAATGTAATAAAGATCCAATGATTTTTATCATAAAAATCTCACTGAGATAACTGTGCCCGAGCATTCGTCGGGGCTGAGCTAAATAACCAATAATCTCGCTCTGGTGAGATTAAATTGTTGTAGCTGGATGACAATATTGAAAATTAAAATGTTCGAATAAATGACATGAGTGCTATATCACTGCGCCCCACTTATTTATGTGAGCAAAATAATTTGTAATAAGGTCGCATAAAAAGTGCCAACTAAAATCGTTGTAATAAAATCACATGGTTCCTTAAAATAATTTTATTTTTAGGGAGAACCGAGCAATGCAAACATTAGTCAAATATATTCCAAGTGTAAGACAAGGATCAATTGAGAATTTTTGTAAAATTATTTGAAGTCCAAATACAAGTTTGGTTTCAAAAATTTATTTTCACATAAATTTGTAAAGTATAAAGTATGAGGGTAATTCTCAAATTTGTTTGCCACAAAAAGAAAAGTGAAAGGAATTAGATATGCCCTGTTCGTGGGTTTCACTTTCGTAAACTGCATTTGGCTTGATCTATACCCAGGTCGTAGACTCGTTGGCGCTCGTCAACGCTCCGGGCGTGCTCGCCGCCGACCAGTTGTTTGGTTCAGTGGACTGTTCGCTGAGCTCGCCGCTTGTGGCGCTCTGCAACTGAGTTCGCCCAGGTGGTCTGCTCGTCCTCTCCGCTGACCAACTGATGTGCTTCTCCTTGCTCGTCCTTGCCACCGACCAGCTGATGGTAGTCGCAAGCTGGTCGCCGTCTACCAGGGGCTCCGATAAATCCCTCGCTAGTGCTCGATCAAAGAGTTGTGGTTTCTTGGCGAGTTGGGACACGGACTGGTTGTGATTTTTGCTGCCAACGTGGTCGCTGACCACCATGGATGGCTGGTAACATAGCTGAGGTTGCCCTTGTCTTTACCGCCGACCAATGACGATGGTCGAGGAAGATCAAAGAGAGCCCAGGTCGTAGCACTGGTACAGTGGTCGCTGATGTATGCTGATGCTTGACCGGGAAGTTTGTAGGTCAGAGATGAGCTCACTGATGCTCGATTGGTGTTAGATGGTGTGTACCCAGGTCGTAGATGGGAGATGATCGGAACTGGAAATCGTTCATCTCCTCATGATTTCTCTTTGGTCGTACATAACAATAATTGTGAGAAATTTACTTCTTGACTGCGTCCCACAATATGTGAAAGCATTTCAGTCAAAAATAATATCTTTGAAAAGCCCCGGATTTTAAATGATTTCAAATTAAAATATTTAATTTCCTTTTTAAATAGATGCGGAAGCGTTGAGATGGTTTTAACAAATAAACAAGGCCGGGTTTTAATATCTTAAGAGACAGATTAAAACAAAATTCAAGTCCTAGAATTTTGCCTAAGTCATGATTAACAATAATATCCAAAGTTAGGCGAAACCATATTAAAGCAAGTGACTTGAATAAACCAATTAAATTAAAGTCCCAATTAAATTTAGTGTGATTGTAAAACCAAATTTTATCTTGAAATTAATCTAGCATGCGTTCTAAGTGATATAAAGCAAGATAAAATAAACAGTCACACAACACCGCGATGTACGAGGAAAAACCCACTAACGGGAAAAAACCTCGGGACGGCCCTAGCCTCAAATCCACTAAAAATGGTATTACAAAATACAAGACAAAAGACTTACTTCCTAAACTCGAACCCTCTCAAACCGTGATGCTTCTTCTTGTATCAACCTCCAATTAGCGGATAACCAACGGATCTCCACCGTGGTCTCGGAATACACCGATGGGACAATTAGGCACACCGTCACCCAAACATGGAGCCTTTCTCCAAACGGGTAGAAATGAAACGAACTTCTCTTCAATTCGGTGTAGAGAAAAACCGGTGCCAAAACAACCTCCAAGTAATTGATATTTATGTAGGAGAACTTGGATAAACAATTATTGGGTGTAACCTAGAGTGTGTGAATTTTTCTTTAAAAGATGACACTCAAAACATGAACCTTTTCCCTAAACAATTATGCTCTCAAACTCTCTTTTTGAGATGGAAATAAGTTGGAAAAGTTAGAAGGAAAAAGGTGTTTCCCGTCCCTCATAAGGCTGGAAAAAGTTGGTTGAAAAACAAGTGGGGATCATGGGAGAAAACTGCCAAAAAACTGCTCAAAACTGTTCCCGCCTGGCATTCTCGTTCGAACGACTTTGACTATCGTTCGAACGAGGTTTCTAACGAGCGACCAGCCTGGGCTCGTTAGAACCTCGTTAGATACCTCGTTAGAACGAGAAAGTCGTTCGAATGACTTATCTAACGACTGACCAGTTAGGTTAGAAAGCAGTCTCGTTCGAACGAAATTTGGTTCGAACGAAAAATCTCGTTCGAACGAAATTTCGAACGAGTTTCAGAAATTTTTGTTAAATTCTATTTTGGCCCAGAAACATTTATATATATTAATATAAAGTTCTTTTTAAATTATTTCTGAAATAAACATGGCTTTTATTAAACCTAACACCCAAATAAACATTGTTCCAAGCTCCTATATACATATAATTACATTCATACCTTGGGAGCATGGAACCTAAGTTGATGACGTACAAACGAGGCACATAAACTACGGCATGTTGATGATGCTTTATATTCTTTACCGCTACGTCTTCAACATACACTTCATAGGTCTTGAATATTACAATTAAATAAAATCCTATGAAAAATGTTTTTGTCCGGAATTGAGCCAAAACTATAAGAGGACTCAATTGGAAATTTGTGTCCTTACAAATCTCCCCCTTTGGCTATTCCGGGACAAAAACCAAACAAAAATCCTAAAGGGCCGTCAAGCTCTACTAGACTCAAAACATAACCCGCCCAATCTTGACTCAACCCAAGGATTAAACTCTTTGCCATAGAAAGATGCCGCTTTAGAATAATTCCTGCACACTTAAGCAAACTCATCAAATGCATAGGGAATATCAAAATATTAAATGCAATTAATTAATTACTCCCCCTAAATTAATTCTCCCTTCCCCAAACGAAGATACGATAATAATAGGATTAGATACCATTTCTCCCCCTATCATCATTCTCCCCCTTTTTGTTCGGGAATAGGCAAAGGATAAAGAACTAATAAACAGCATGTGAAAGCTTAAAGTGATAAGACATGAAAGCATATGGGCAATTAAAAGCAAGGCAAAGACAAACAAATATCACACATATATATACTAGAAATATATCAATGAAGCACTTGTATATAGATATAGATATAAACGCACACATGACACAAAATACAATAAGTTTGCACACTCGTATGGAAAAAATGTGTCATATGGAAACGGAAGTGTAGGGGTGTGAACAAGCAACAATTAAATTTAGACCCAAACACTTAAGAAATGTTCACGGAGTTCTCATTTGATTGCAAACTTCATCACAGTTAAATATAACCTCATGTGACAATATAAAGATTGAACTCAATGAACAAATATACACAATGCATACAAGCCTAGCATGATGATGATTCTACAAACCAAATAGAGTCATGACATTAAAGACAACTAGGATAAATGGACATTGTGCAAACCGTTGATATACCATCCAATTCTCCCTCAATAAGCATATATATTCTTTTGTTTTTGAATGAATATATCAAACAAACATAGGCCTTGGCAATTGCTTTCTTTGAATGCCAAATATTCTGTTTTTAGGCCTTTGGATCACGTATTTCTTTTAGATCCAATCAACGGTGGCTTACAATCGCAAAGGATTTAATTCATCCTTTCGGAGCCCTTCCCCATGCATATATTTATTTCTCATGTTTTCATTTTTTGCACAAATCTCACATGCAACGGATTTTGACATGCACTAGTCCTCCTAGGTCATAGATATGTAGATGACTAGATTGATAGGAGAACACCTCAAAAAGCTCAAATATAACATGTGACATTAAGATTTCAAAAGAGCTCGTGCATGTGTGAATAGAGGCATATAGAAATAGAATCCATTTAAACAATTCAAAATCCAACTACTCCATAAAATATGGTAAAGAACATAATAAGGATTGAAAATCTAAACCAAAAGTTCTAGCCACATGGGAGCGTAAATGATGGGATTCAAACACAAGTATATGCCACATAAAGTGTGTCAAACAAAAATACACACAAAATAAAATCTTTTTGAGTTTTTAACATTTTTAATCAAAAATAAATATTTACTCAAAAGGACAAAAAAAAATCATTTGTATTTTTCATTAAGCTTTAAATGAAATAAATAAAACACAAATGATAAACAAAAATCTTTTTATATTATGCAGTCGATTCAAACACAAAATATAATACAAAAAGATAAACAAGTCATAATTTCTAGCATGTGATATGAAATAAGGCAATGACTAGAAAAAGACTAAACAAGCATACATTTAGCATATGAATATGGCATGAAGTACAAAAGCTAAAGTATGCAAACACTAACACGTTCATCCTTTAGATTTAGCAAGGGAGGAAGCATGTGTAAGTGAATGAGAATCAAAATCCCTATTTTGTAAGGTAACCAAGTCGGATTTCCTAACCCAAATTAATGAAGAATTACTATCTTGGGGTGTAGAAACATTAGTTATCGTGGTTAATTTACTATGGGATTTTCTAGGAATTCGTTTAAGATCTAAACAAAATTTCCTAAGATGACCTTGTCGACCACAATGTGTACAAGTTAGAACATGTCGAAAAGATTTATTTAAGGAGTGATCATTAAATGCATTCCTAGAAGATTCTCCTAAAACATTGGTTTTGACTTTAGGGGTAAAATCAGTACAAGAATTGAAGCCTAAACCAAAAGTGTCATTTTTAATTTGGATCGTTCCTAACATTTTATCAAGTTTTTCCGAACGACATACCAAATCAAATTTGACATTACTAGAATCTTTTAATTTATTTTCCAAATCTAAAATTATAGATTCTAGTAAAACATTTCGCTCTTCAAAAGCAAGAAGCTCCTTTTTCAAGGATTCCATTAAACCCCTAAGGCTATCTCTCTCGCCTTCTACGTAGTCTAGCTTCTCTCGAAGAGTCCTCTCTTGTGTCCTAAGGTCTTCTATTAAGGCACTTTCATCAATGACCTTGACACTCTCTCTTAAACTCGCTTCTAACTTCAAATTAGCTCTTTTCAATTTAATAGATTCTTTATATAATTCATGAAAAGCATTTTGAAGTTCATACTCATCAACCTCTTCTTCATTTTCACTCTCTCTTTCTTCTTCATTCTCACTATCATCAAAAATAAGAGAATCATGTACAACGACCTTGGAAGTGGCATGTGCTATAATTTCATCATTCGATGAGTTCTCATCATCACTCACATGTCTAGCCATAAAAGCCACAAAAATTTTCTTAGTGGGGGAATCGGGCTTTTCTTCCTTATCACTATCACTAAGGGTTGCATTATATAAAACGGGTCGTTTACCCTCTTTCCTTAGTTTAGTGGGGCACTCAAAAACCCTGTGGCCATAACCTTCACAACCAAAACATTTATCAGACTCGTCCCTATCAACTTTTTCATTACTAGGCTTAGGGATCTTTTCGGCTTTAGAAAACTTCTCGCTTTTATCATGTTTAGAAGAGTCAAATTTCTTAAAATCATTTTTAACTTTATCTTTGTTAAATTTAAGAAATTTTCTAAATTTACGAGCAAACAAAGCCATATCTTCCGAGTCACTATCACTATCGCTCTCTACTACTTGTTTGACCTCTTTGCGGGCTTTTAAAGCAACGCCCTTTTCGATTTTCATTTCATTTTTAGAGGGAAACATATCTAATTCATAGGTTTGTAAATCACCTACAAGCTCTTCTAATTTTGTAGAGGCTAAAGTGGGTAAAGAATTTAAAACGGTCACTTTAGGAATAAATCTATCGGGTAGGGACCTTAAAATTTTCTTTACAACACGGTCGTCAGGTATTTTCTCTCCCAAGTTAAAGGATGAATTAACAATATCAGAAAGTCTAGCATAAAATTTATCAAAAGTTTCTTTTTCATCCATTTTGATAGTTTCAAATTGAGTGGTGAGGTTTTGAAGTTTAGAAGCTTTAACGACACTAGTTCCTTCATGAGTTATTTGTAAAATATCCCAAGCTTCTTTAGCGGTTTCACACGTCATAATACGTCGGAATTCATCCGGTGCGACAGCGCTAAATAAGGCATTTAAACCACGGGAATTAAAGTTGGCAAGTTTAAACTCATTTTCAGTCCATCTATCGACGGGTTTTAAAACACGTTCATTTTCAATAAGATGAGTTGGTGGGGAATACCCGTTAACAACAGACATCCAAACTCTCTCGTCGATAGATTTTAGTGCCGATCTCATTCGCGCTTTCCAATACGCGTAGTTTGAACCATCAAAAATAGGAAATTTTGAAAATGGGGAAAAATCCATTTTAGCCAAAAATTAAGGATCTTAACGAAATAATTTATCGTTTCTGGCTCTGATACCAAATTGAAAAGCCCCGGATTTTAAATGATTTCAAATTAAAATATTTAATTTCCTTTTTAAATAGATGCGGAAGCGTTGAGATGGTTTTAACAAATAAACAAGGCCGGGTTTTACTATCTTAAGAGACAGATTAAAACAAAATTCAAGTCCTAGAATTTTGCCTAAGTCATGATTAACAATAATATCCAAAGTTAGGCGAAACCATATTAAAGCAAGTGACTTGAATAAACCTGTAAAACCAAATTTTATCTTGAAATTAATCTAGCATGCGTTCTAAGTGATATAAAGCAAGATAAAATAAACAGTCACACAACACCGCGATGTACGAGGAAAAACCCACTAACGGGAAAAAACCTCGGGACGGCCCTAGCCTCAAATCCACTAAAAATGGTATTACAAAATACAAGACAAAAGACTTACTTCCTAAACTCGAACCCTCTCAAACCGTGATGCTTCTTCTTGTATCAACCTCCAATTAGCGGATAACCAACGGAGCTCCACCGTGGTCTCGGAATACACCGATGGGACAATTAGGCACACCGTCACCCAAACATGGAGCCTTTCTCCAAACGGGTAGAAATGAAACGAACTTCTCTTCAATTCGGTGTAGAGAAAAACCGGTGCCAAAACAACCTCCAAGTAATTGATATTTATGTAGGAGAACTTGGATAAACAATTATTGGGTGTAACCTAGAGTGTGTGAATTTTTCTTTAAAAGATGACACTCAAAACATGAACCTTTTCCCTAAACAATTATGCTCTCAAACTCTCTTTTTGAGATGGAAATAAGTTGGAAAAGTTAGAAGGAAAAAGGTGTTTCCCGTCCCTCATAAGGCTGGAAAAAGTTGGTTGAAAAACAAGTGGGGATCATGGGAGAAAACTGCCAAAAAACTGCTCAAAACTGTTCCCGCCTGGCATTCTCGTTCGAACGACTTTGACTGTCGTTCGAACGAGGTTTCTAACGAGCGACCAGCCTGGGCTCGTTAGAACCTCGTTAGATACCTCGTTAGAACGAGAAAGTCGTTCGAACGACTTATCTAACGACTGACCAGTTAGGTTAGAAAGCAGTCTCGTTCGAACGAAATTTGGTTCGAACGAAAAATCTCGTTCGAACGAAATTTCGAACGAGTTTCAGAAATTTTTGTTAAATTCTATTTTGGCCCAGAAACATTTATATATATTAATATAAAGTTCTTTTTAAATTATTTCTGAAATAAACATGGCTTTTATTAAACCTAACACCCAAATAAACATTGTTCCAAGCTCCTATATACATATAATTACATTCATACCTTGGGAGCATGGAACCTAAGTTGATGACGTACAAACGAGGCACATAAACTACGGCATGTTGATGATGCTTTATATTCTTTACCGCTACGTCTTCAACATACACTTCATAGGTCTTGAATATTACAATTAAATAAAATCCTATGAAAAATGTTTTTGTCCGGAATTGAGCCAAAACTATAAGAGGACTCAATTGGAAATTTGTGTCCTTACAATCTTTATACATATTTTTTGAAGATGGAGATGATCCCCGATGCCATATCTCATCTGTACTAGTAGTTTGTTGTGGGATTACTGTGTCCAAGATCACGGGTATAGACGTCGCCAATAGACGTCTGTTCTTCGCTCGAAAATTTTGGGATATCTTCATATACACACGCATGGATATGATCAATGCCCAAGAGAGAGCAGGGCCGTTTTTTTTACCTTTATTTCTGGCGAAAGAGTCTCGGATCTGGGAATCAAGATATGATATAACCCACGAAAATACCAAAACAGTCCAAATATTTGGAGACTCCTCGTAGATATCTCCGATGGTGGATTTCATATGAGATAAACAATGAAAGTTGTCTACCATCAAAGAAGATTTACAGATAAAGATTGAATACAGAATTTGTAAATATAAATGTACGCAAAATCATGTATCAATGAAACGATATTTGTTCAAAACAAATAATTATATATGAAACAAATAATTACTCGTACACATATTAAAAAGAAAAACTTATCTTTTGATTATGTGCGTGGTGTAAGGACCATTGTTCTTGAACGTAAATCTAGATCTCTTCTAACAAGAAGGGGAAGGCCTTTCGTGCCGATTACCACAGACGGCGCCAATTGTAGGTGCAAAAAATCTCACCCGTCGGGGGTGGCAATTCATCACGATACAAGTATAAAAATAAATGCGAGAGAGACAAAGATTTACGTGGTCCGACCATGAAGGGCCTACGTCCACGGGGCTGCTGGTGTATTTCATTAAAATGATCAGAGAGTTTTACATGAGAGTGTTTCTCTAACTTCTAAGCCCCCTTTTCACAATGGGGGGTGTCCCCTTTATATAGAGTTAGGGGTTACATTAGGGTTACAAATATGGATGAGTAACAAATATGGATGAGCCCTATCTTCGTGGAGTTTCATTCCAATCCGATACTGCTCCTCGGTCTTCTCGTTTACTAAGGAATTTAGTCGTCCCTATATTATTGGCACGCCTCCATCTTCACCGGGGTGCTCCCCACACGTCCTGCTATTCCGTAGGCATATATATTGCCCCCAAAAATACATTGTATCATCCTTATTGTAAGGGGACTCGGAATTTCTTGGAAAAATCTGTAATCGAGAATTCCTAAACAGTCAGCAATAACAAAACAGTGGACGTAGGTCATTCCTTAAAGACTGAACCACTTTAAAAATATTTTATCTTGTTTATTTTTATCTATGATTGATTAATTAGAGATAATCTAATTTTTTACATCAACAAGGATCAATATCTTTCGAAGAAGACACAACCTTCGAACGACTAACACTAACTATTTTCTTCTTTTTTTGTTTCTTCTTCTTAGGCTATAAGGCCCATAAGTGTCTCATCAACCATGGCAAGTTAAGAAGTTGTAGGTGTATTCTCAACTTCTTCAATTAATTAGGAGGTCAAGGCCCCTTTCTTTTTCTTCAAAATATCTAACTCAAAAGGAGCTAAAGGGGGTAACTCGGTTTAGCGTCTAATGGTCAATTGTGCAATCCTTAAAACCAAGCTCTATGGGGGGAATATCTCAATGCCAAGGTACAAAGATTGGCACAAAACAACCTTTTCAAACTGAGCAAGATGGTTTAGCTAAAACAGAGTGAGGTAGGTGGTAGACTTGCTAACCTTGGTCTTTGGGGAAGGGATTACTAACTTCTCCTTGTAGTTGGCCAATATGGATGTCATAATTCTCGTCAAAAAATTCCCACAAGACATGGATAAGTTGGTGGGTTTCTCTCATTGAATGTGGAAGAGAAGACGCACACCTTGGTCATAACTAAATCAGGCAGCTAGCCTATGGGGGAATAAATAGAGTTAAAGGCATCCTAGTCTATGAAAGAAGGGAGGTAAGAAGGAGTTAGAACTAAAAGGATGCCCGTAGAGGCATTATTCTTAACAGAAGCTTCATCGACCTCATCAACCGGCCAAGAGAAATCAATAAAGAACTTATTAGTGTAAAATTACGTAGTGTCAGTGTAAGGCCGAGCACAAATATCCCTAATATTATCAATTCAAAAATTGAGGGAAACCTTGCATGGAACTTAGTGGGTCAAGCTATCTCTAGTTTGAATCCACAAATTAAGAGTATATTAGATTCTAATCCTTTCTCAAGGATAGTCTACCGTTTCTCAATGCATAAACTCAAGTAGGAATGAAAAGAAAAATTAACTAAATGAAACCAAGTAAACTAGATTAATTACTACATTCAATTAATTATATGTGGCTTCATTTCACTCCTTGAATGGAGTGATTAGCCAACCATAGTCCCAATTCAATTATTAACAATCTAATAAAACTTACTAAAAAAATTAAAGAGAAAGATAGAAGAGATTCAAACCAACATATAGGAGAGAAGCAATTGCACTTATATTCAATCCAATATTCACTCAAGTGTGTACAATTTTTCTCTCAAGAATTCACTAATTTTTCTATCTTTCCCTAACTTTTCTCTCTCGAGTCTTCTTCTCTAAAAAGTTTTTTTTTTCATTTGATGATAAGTCTCCTTTATAGTAGAAGCATGGCACACATGGAGTTATGGGGTATTTTTGGAAGGTTCATGGTGTAGGATAAAATGGGGAGAGGTTTTGGAATATAGGTGGGGGTAATTTAGGAATTAGATGGGAGCATGTGGTTATGGTGAGGTCATGTGGAAAGGTGAGGTGTGAGGATATAATCTGATTTGGTTAGGGGTTATTTTTGGAAGTGCCTTAAAGTTGGTGGTTGGGGGGTAAAATGGGTAAAAGGATTTTTGACATGTGGGATTTTATTTTGATTTTGGCTTTGTTTTGGTTTGTTTGTTGGCAGGTGGTTTTATCGTGCAAAGGGAGAATGGGGTATGAAATGGTTATATGGGTGGAATGGATGGGTACTGCCCCGGGTTGAACCGGGTTCGGATCTGGCGGTGGGTATAGTTGCTAGGATAAATGGTGGAGGGATGCGAGGGTTGGAGGTTCGTGGCCGGAGTGGTAGGTTGCTGGCTGGATGGTGAGGACGAGGGGCTACTGCGTCGACAGGTGAGTAGGTCGCCGGAAGGAGTGAGGCAGCGAGAGAGAGGTCGGCGAGGGACAGCGGGTGATATCGGCAGGGGCTGTCCACCAGCGCCGGAGGTGAGGGGGTTGGGATTCCGACGGCAGAAAGTTGGGATCGTTGGGAGGTGGGTTGTAGTTGAGATCGCCGGACGAAGGTGCTCGCCGGCGCTGGGGCTGATGAGTATATAGGTTTCAGGCAAGCTCGAATGTAGGGTCTGAATCGGGTATGGGTGTGTGGAAAGGTGGGAGGTTTGGATTGTTGTGGGTTTTCCATGGGTTAATGGTGGGATGAGAGAGAGAGAGTCGGTGTGTTGTTGGGGAAGATGAGGGTGAGGGTGTTAGGGTGTGTGAGTGTGTATGGTGTATGGTGGGGATGAGGGTGTAGTATTAGTTTAGGGTGTAGGATAAGTTTGTGAGTGATATTAGGATATGGGGAGTTTATGTGTGTGTTTAAGTTGGACCCTAAAAATGACATTAACTAATTAAAATTATTAAAACTAAAAAAAATTAAAAATCTAAAAATAAATAAATTCTTACTCTAAAAATAAAGATTCAATAAAAAAAATAAAAAATAAAAATAAAATTCTATTAAATTTAAGAATTAAAATCCTAAAAAAAAATCTAATAAAACTAAGAAATAAATGAAATCTTAAAAAATCTAATCCTAATAAAAATAAAACTAATCAAAATCAATAAAATCAAAATAAAATAAAATAAAGATTAAATAGAAAAATAGAAAATAAAACCTAAAAATTCTAAAATAATCCTAAAATTAAAATGACTCAAACTAAAAATCTAAAAAATAATAAAAGGGACAAATTAGACACACACAGGGTTTGGAGTAGGTTTAGGGACAATTTAGGGTCGGTTTAGGGTAGGCTAGGATACGGGATAAGGGTATTTAGCTCTATTTATGCGCAATTGCTTTGATTTAAACGCTTGAACTCTGCAACGCACAATTAAGCCTGCAAAATTAACATTTAAGAACATAAGACCCATATTGCCGAGAATTAGCAACTAAAGTACATCTATTTGGGGTATAAAATGTACAGTTTTGGGTGCTTATCAAGTCCTGATAAGTTCTATCCAACTAGATGTAGAGGGAACCCAAAGACATGGCAGTAAGGAGGATTTTGATGCCCAAAGACATCTGAGCAGCCATTCTAATTAAGTCACTCCTTGGACAATCATGATGTTTCTTAGGTAAAAAGATTCCGGAAAGGACAATAAGGATATAAGTAGGTAGGTCAAGAGCATACCCAAAACCCACACGAGTTGGGGGAAAAGAAACAACTTGCTTGCCCTTAGGATTGGCTTTATCATGCTCCCTCTCCTTGGAAGCAACATTATCCTCCATAAAATAGAAATAGTGAATGAGCTCAACAAAGGTGCACTTGCTTGAACGATCAATACACGTTTTGCAGACTTGTTCTAACACTTTCCTTGTGACCTCCTCCTCTTTGGGAATATCTTCTTCAAAGAAATTATCATGGCCAACAGCGTTTAATGCTTAAAGCTTGTAGACGTCTTCTAAAGAGATAGTGAATTCACCCCATGCTGCCACGAAGGTATGAGACTTATAATTTCAATAAGAAACTACAAACCTTAAGGAACTATTGGGTTTGTTCAGAGTTAGGTTACCCAACCACATCGTGCTCGACAAGCCAACATGTGACAGATGATTTGAGCATTTTCTATGAATTTACTCATTCCATGCCCCCAAGCCTTCCCATGCCCCCTAGAAGACTAAAACTCCACGTTTGAGTATGAGAAATCCCTTCCCTCCACCCTAAACCTAACTATGCTGGCACCAGGGATGTATGCTAAGTCCTCCACTTCTTCACTTACCTTTAGCAGCAAAGGTGGAGTTGTTCTGGCTATTTGACGGTTGAGATATGACTCAGCCACTATCCAAAAATAATCAGCGTCATCGAAGAATGGAGCACAATGGTGCTTGCCTGGCTGAGTTTGACGAGAAAGGGTATTAAGAGAGGCTCCTATGGTAAAAAGGGTAGTCTTAATAATGGGATCCATTTAAAATGGCGAATATGAGAAGAAAGGGTGAAGAAAAGAGGGATTTAGGCACTCAAGTAGCGAAGAACAGGGGGAATAAAGATTTTCTCTCTCTAAAACTGTGGTGCTATGGAAGTTTTTGAAATTGAAAGGTTTTAATAGGGAATAAAAATCCCTTTTATAAGGGGAAAAATGGATTTGAAATAGAAAGGTATGTTTTCCACACATGTATGGTCACACGTGCCTAAATAAGGGCGATCATTATTTACTGATAAGATAATGACCGAGGCAGCTCGCGTGGATGCCAAGTGCTAACCTTGGGCCGCCACATGTAAGGTGTGAGAAAGAAAATAGATGCATTTAATGCAACGGGACGATTCAATAATGATGTTCTGTCTTGGAGGTTAAGTTAATCTCTTGATATTCCTGGGGAATTCAATGATTTTTTAGGGGAATTTCAAAACCCATTTAGTTCCCAAGAATAAAGAGGGAATTTAAAATCTTATAAGTAAATCTTTATAAAATACACCTGAGGTGCCCCAATGACCAAAATTATAATATCATTCGAGCAAATGCCGACTCGAATGAAAAAAATAATTACTCGAGCATATTTTCACAAACTTATCCCTTTTCATGAAAAAAAAATGCTAGCTAACAATTGAATATGCATTCAATGGTTGTTAAAACAAAAATAACTTTTATTTATAGGCCACTCGAAGGCAGACGATGATATTTCATTGAGATATTTCTTTATGGCTAAAAAAAATGTCTCTACGAAGGGGAAAATATAAGGGGGGGGGGGGGGGTTAAAGCTCATGGTTGATCAGATGATTAATCTTGAACACCTAGGTGGATTAAAGGATGATTGAAGATGAAAGAGAAAAATTAAGATCGATCAGAACAAGATTAGTCACAGGAGTGCCCACAGCTAGAAGGTGTGACACACCGCCTAATTGAATACCGAGTGATCAGTCCTTTATGAAATTAATTCAAAATATCCAGTTGGTTCAAAATATGCATCACTATAGAAAACATTATTATTAACACTAACCACCTAATATTTAAAAAGGGTTGATGTCAAAATTTTATCCTTTAATTAATCATAAAATAAATTCACCAATTACTAATCATACACCATTCAACCAAATCTCATATGAAATAAAATGACTAAGGTAAAAATGAGACTGGAGTAAACACTTCTAGCCTAAATCCCAAATACAATAATCCAACAAATGAAAGGAGTAGATAAATAGATCCACAAATCTCCGACTGTCTGAAAAGTAAAAGGGGGAGACATTCCCTAACTAAAATAGCTAACTCAAAATGCAAGAATAAGAATCATAGAGGCGTCTGCTACTAAGTCCTGTAAGTTCCACAATAGCTATAACTCGTCAAATGAATGGAACTCCTATCCTTGGTGTCCTTATGGCTTGGAATCTAAAATGATTTGACAAAAGAAAAGAGATTTGCAATAAAAGGGTAAGAGCCCGAGTTGAAAACAATTTAAAAATCAGCCAGTGTTTAAGTGAAAACAATAGCACATATAGTGTACATGCTAGATCCTCGTACTCTCACTTGAGATACTCACCTCTCATCTAATGTGCACACCTAACGCGTATATTTAAACCATCCTAGTTATGATACCCCTCCTAACTAGTCTAAAGCTAACTATTATTATCACACCAATAATCTCATGCGTTCATCCGTATCACCCCTATCCCGTATTACCACATGTTTAAGGATAGTTATTCATTTACATAACCATTATTCTCATAGGTATTCCTTTTTCTCACTAAGAATATTTTAAAGTATCATTATTTCCACATCTACTAAACACGCACACACACACACACACACACACACACACACACACACACACACACACACACACACACATATATATATATATATATATATATATAATTTCAGCACCCCTGTGACACTTCACCTAATTAAATACTGAGTGATCAGTCCTTTATTAAATTAAATCAAAGTGTCTGATTCGTTCATTCTTAGCATCACCATCGAAAAACAATTTTGTTATTATTAATCACCAAATATAATTAAGCTAAGTGTCAAAATATTTTTTTCCCATTTAATTATACGCAATTAATCCATTAATAAATTTCCATATTAAGATATAAGCTACTCACATTCCACAAGAATAAAATGAATTCTGGACATGAATGAAATACTGAAATAAATCGGTCCGAATAAAACATTCCAGTTCAAAATCACAAACCAACAAACCATAATATCCACAAGTGTAATAGAAATCAAATACTAAAATGAACTGAGTACAATATCTACTAAATGACTGAGAAAGGGGCGTAATATTCCCTAAATGAAATGTCTGAATAGAGTGGAAAGAACTGAAAGAAGCGTCTAAGTGAAAAGGCCTGAAACTCTCACCACTGCTTCAACTCACTAAATGAACCACGCGTCTAAGTCTGGTGGTAACCCTGTGGCGGGGCACCTGATATAATATATATATATAGAGAGAGAGAGAGAGAGAGAGAAAAGAATAGCAAGAAATGGGTCAGAGCCCGATTTGTAAAAATATTTATTTTAGAAAGTATTTAAAACTGCATTAATGTAATTATTTTGTGCATATTAGTTCCAAACTCTCACGTGAGATCCTCACCCCTCCACTAATGTGCACATGTAACGTACGTCTACCCTAACCTAGTCATCTATAATATTCTCAATCAGGTCATAGACATATACTACTAATTATAGCTCGTAAGAGAATCCCATATCGCCCATACAATACGTTATTTAATACCTAACTCCAATTAACTGCATTTGATATTCACTGTTCTAGTAGTAAATTCTTTATCCTCTCAAGTTACTTTGTTTACCAACATTTACATATTTGCTAATTTCACACATTATGATTATTCACAAATATATATATATATATATAGTCACATCATCCCTATACATATATATAAACAAATCATGCGCCCCTTAGTTAGGACCACTTTGCGCAATGCGTACTCTGCTATCGTGTCCCGGTGCATCGCTCGCTACATAAAGGACAAATGGCTTGGCATCTCTCACGAACCATAAATCTTATAACACAAATATTGGAGGTGATCATAATCACCATCCAAATGGGTCACGCATATACCTACGCTCCCATTCAACCGTCGAAACTATCCTACGTAACAGATAGCACGTATCCAAGTTCATATGCTCTGGGTACAAGTCAAATATCCCCCCATTGGGTCACCCATGGTATGACTGTCCACTACGCGATACCTCCTCCCGATAACAAGAAACATAGCTATTCTTATACACACAATTTTAATAAATACAATAATAACAGGCATTTTCCACTTCCTATTAAAATCCAGGCATTCATCTGACCCATATATTTCTACACGTAGTATACATCTCATTACTACTTATTTTATAACTAGCTCGATTATTCACACTCGAGATTTTCCAAGGTTATCTCACCTAACATAATATTAAAGTACTATACTAGGATTACTCCCCAAATAAATCTGTATTGTGCTAAGGATCATCAACTAGCGATGCCCTGTCACTCAAAAGTCACATAATTCGAATTGGATTGGACTGGAAAATTTTCCAGTTTTTGGGATGTCGTTCGAACCACTCTGCATGTCGTTCGAACCACATAGCAGGTCGTTCGAACCACATAGCATGTCGTTCGAATGATAAGCCATCTCGTTCGAACGAGATTAGGCGTCTTTCTGGTTCTATGAGACCTGTTATGTTTTTTTGCTACTGTTTCATCTTCTCCAAAATTTCAGTCTTAAAACCTCTAATTTCTGCAACCCAACCACCAAAATAACAAACCTAATTGATGTTCTAACATGTATAGCTGATTTCCCTCAACTTTGAAGCACTAAATCCCCATAATTCGTTTATAAAATCTAAAACCCCCAATTTAAAAATTCAAAGCCCTAGTTCATCAAATTTCTAAACGAGAACATCAAATTCAAATTCGTCCATCATAAATAGTCATCAATTTGGGATTTTTAACCTATCTAGGGATTCACCCTAATTTGATTTCCAGATTTTAATTGATGTCCTTAATTCTCCAATTTCATCAAAACTTATGAATCAAAAGTAAATATTATACCCCTACACTAATATGAACATACTTGTTGTTATAAATTGCAAGAATTAAACACTTGCCTGAATTTTGACGGTCTGACCTCCTGGTGATGTTGGTATGGGTGTGTTCCTCGCCTCACATTCTACACTTTGGTGGAATTTTCGGTGTGTATTCTTGAGTTATGCACCAAGGACTCCTATGGCTTCTTCTTCCTTCCTTTGTGCCTTTCTCTTTTCTTCCCATAGGTTTAGAACTGATAACTCCCCTATAACCCACGTACCTCTATATTTAGTTTCCTAATTTTCGTTCATAATATTTCCCCAAAAATTCAAAGGACAAAAATACCCCTACGGGGTGCCGGTTAGTCCTAAAAACATCTCGGAGTCCAAATAAAATACCCGGGTAGAGTTTTCTGACTATCTCCACTCTTTCGGACTCAATGACGCGCTCAAAAGTTACTTAAAAATAATTTATCTTTTTATTCCATTCATTCATCCCGACACGACTCACACGCGGGTCCTGACTTAAAATACCAATTGTCATATTTCACACTTTGATAATTTATAAAATTTCATAATTCCATATTATGCATTCACATAGTAATATTCCATAATTCTAAACAATAAGTATCAACCCTTGGCATGCTAGTTAATATTTATTTTAATATGGATTAATTAATCAACCAATTAATTACTCACCTTTTAATTTAATTAATCCAACAATAATAATTAATCTCATAATTATTTAATATCATAAAAATAAGGGGTGTTACATACTTCCCCCCTTACAACGAAATTTCGTCTTGAAATTCAGAAAAAGTATACCTGGTAGAAACAACGATGTATTTATGTTGCGCATCGCATCATTGCGCTCCCAAGTAAACAGCTTCGTACCATCCATATAGTACACTATTGAACACCCTTAATAATGAACCCCCCACATATGTTCGTTTAAAACTCCAGGTTACCCTATCACGTAGGTGCTTTCCAAAGTCTTACTGTTTAAGTTTAGATGTTCATTATCTAGCCTTTTACTATTTACACCTAAGTAGATTAATCATTCTTTAGATACATTCGATCTCATCTCACAACGATCGCACATAAGTAGGTTATTCGCGCAGTATATATTTTTTCACACATAATATATATAAGTATTAACTCATCTCTGATCTTTGCCATATCACCTGGTCCCCCACCTTTAACTAATAAGTGGGAGAACAACAAGACTTAATGTGCCATACCTCAACTTGCACAATGCCCAAAACTGAGCTTATATGAGTTATTATACATAAACTCCACTAGTGGAAGGGACGGCTCTCGTTCTTCCCTGAGATTCAAAGGTACACATATAATTTATTTTCCAACATCTAAATACTTCGCTTATTTTACCCATTTGTCTGCGGATGGTAGGTTGTACTCATTCACGACTTTTTCCCATTCAGACATGATATTAAGCGATACTCTAAATAAACTCACTATCTCGATTATAAAGGTCTGCGCATATTGTCCCCCAGTATGACCAGTGTTAACTGATATAACGTGATCTACTTCGGTCGATCGATCTACATCACCCACATAGGGTCGTAACCCTTTTCACAATAAAATACTAGGGAATACTCTCCCCTTACTACCTAGGAATCCTTAAAGGTTAAATAAACCCCTATTGTTTTTGAATGGTCCAATTTTTTCCAACAGATAGGTGATCCATTGCAAAATGAATTTATCAATATTTCTCTTCATTCAATCCCATAACTACTATCATTTATAACATGATACATCTTATATTCTCTCAAATGTACCCTTAAATGTGATACATGTGACTCATCGCGTGTCATAGGTCCTTCCTCCTCTCTAATAATCAGTTTCTCATACAACGTAAGCCTCTAACAACTCTTACGGAATAAACTTCAACTCCCCAGGCTAAATGTTGTCGAATTCACATGAAAATCACAATCTACTTCCTAATACAATACCATTCTTGTGAGCGTACAATCAAATCCTAATATCTCCACTTCTATCTTCATTTACCTTATCCCATACGTTCCAAACGGAAACAAAATCAAGATTCAATTTCCTAAGGAGCCCATATACCCTATGCCTTGCGCAGTTTTGCACAAATAAAATATATTCTCACATATGTACAATTACTAAGGTACGAATGCCATGTACTATCCTCCAAACTTCTCTCGAACTCGCGACGCTCATTAGTTTCATGCGTGGGGTGTCTCACAAAGCGAAATCCAAATAAGGAACCCCCAGATACACTACTACCTAACATTGACGGTAGTCGAGGTCCGTAAGATCCTCAGCCGATAACATGTACCTTCCTATAATCTTCGTATATTGATGTACTAATATACGTGTGTCCTTAACAATAACATGAAACATGTTGCTCTCACTATCCCAAGTTTTCAATACAATATATAAAAAGCTGTATTTCATTGCTCGATAAAGAACATAATGTATACTGAGCCACATCAGTAGTTAAATACCTATGCACCAGGATTATATCTAACGAGACAACAAACTCACTGAAGTCTAGGATATCATGAAGTTTTCATATATAAATACATATATGTTGGCCCAAACCTATTTCGATGACGCCTTACCAAATTAATATTACTTCCCTGGAGTACCCAGCACGATAATCTATCACTCAATCTATTATCGTTCAAATATTCGGTAGTTATCACTACACATTACCATAATAAGCTCTACTTCACTAACTCATTGCATCAGTAAAAATTATGACAATAAAATATTCCTTTAGTTTCCACTCGGCTTACTCACGAGTGACATCTAAAATGTGTTGTTGCCCATGCTCAATGCACTTATAACCAGATATCGCAAAATTAATGTACCCACTAAACTCGACTCGAAAGTGAACTTTATTGTTAACAATTCATATATGTATGGTGACACACCCATGTAACTTGACCTAATCCTTTCTCGCAAAGATGAAACAAAACTTCATCAATCTCTCATAATCGTATGGTCCTTAAATGTACTTCTCGCGGCCAAAACAACCCATAACTACTTGCACTCATTACATATTTAGGATTTCATCCAATAGTTTCCCCCTCCTCGTTGTGGGAAAATTATCCTGTTATGCGTCTTACACACCCATCACTGAAACATTGGCCTAATGTCTCTAGGCCTCACTTATTGCTTTACTGGACAAACTATTTCTTCCTAGGCCCCAATGACACTGAGGATTAATATTCTACTATTACTAAGGACTCCACTAGTCCTACCTAAATCCACTACTCACGGGTTGTATTTCTCAATGTGAACACATTCAACACTGGTGGTCCTATTCCCTACACCAATAGGAACTTCTGAAGTCATTTCTTATCACAAGTCTCACTGACCATTTTGGAATGTCCTTCCCTCGGATTGGTCGTCTTAGCTCCCATTTGTTCTCCCATCGTCCCCTTGGCTATGCGGGCCTTTTGGAACTATTGTTGGCCTCAACAACCTTGTTTGACTTCATTGTCACTGTATAGGGAGTTAATTAATCAAACGTTTCTAAATGAGTTCCCTATTGGGTATACTCCCAAGTGGTGTTTCTTTAACATCGTTAAGTTCAGTTTTGCTCTTCAGCCAAATTCTCTAACCCTCCTGGCCCACTTCTATTGGAACACATCGAAAAATTTATGAATTATGGGAATTTAATCAATGGTAATAACTGTCTCCTTAAAGGTATCCTCCCCTATATAATATAAATGGGTGGACGGTACTTCCGTCGGACGAGGTATCGCCACTGAAACATATCTCGACCCGGTATAGGAGAATAAAACACCTACTAAAACTATCTATCATGGACCTATACACAACAAGTCAATCCATACCAATAATCGTCTCGCACTCTTACATATCTAATACATGCATGTCGGTAAGTAAAATAAGTCTCCCACTTTCTATCCCTATTCCCCGGCATAAAAGAAAGTCGATGACCCATTACCCTATGATGAGTCTACACATGTAATCATCTTGTTGACCATGTCTAAAAATATCATGTGGCTCGCGTAATTCTAGCGGCTATGAACGAATGTGAAGTCTTAGTATTAAACAAAATATATATCCCATACCCCCAGAGATAGAGGACATACCCTCAATGGAGGGTGGTGGTTGTTGAACGACCGCTTGTTGGACGTTGCACACACGTCTATACGGTATCTGCCCCTGCTGCTGGGGTGTCTTGCCCTTATCTGGACAATCCTGCTTCCTATGACCCATCCTTCCACAATTGAAGCATCTACCAGCAAACTGTGTCACATTACGATTCTATTGATTTCGGCCCTGTTGCTTAGTTCCACTTCTTCCTTGGCCCTATTGTCCTTGCTGAGCATTTGGATGAAAAACAACATCAGTTTGAGGACAGTCCCTCCACTTGTGACCCTGTTGTACACACTTATAGCAGAGTCCTAAACGTATTTGCATCCTTTAGCGTTGTTATCCTTATTGGTCAGGTCGGGATTTCTTTTCAGTCTGATCCGAACAAGTTTAACGTGTATGGACTTCTCTTTCGCATTTGAAACACACTTTTATGACATCATTCTTCCCCTATCCATGTTGGCCCTAACGCTTTTGGCTCTTCATGAAAATTCTATTACCTTCGTGGTATTTACGACCTGGAGGAACTTGTTATTGTGGTATTTGTCTTCCCATAATTATTAACTCTAGTCCTGTTAGTTTGACCTTCTTCTCTTGTTCTTTTGCCTCCTATAAGCTCATTATTACGATCTTGGTACTGTAAGACTACAGTGGTAACTGCCTATGCCACAATGCCTGCTATTTCGGCGATTGATACTCTCTTCGGGGGTACCTGAGGTATCAGCTGACATTGTTCATTGACTCCCCCAACAGTGTTAGCTTTCTCTTATTTTCGTGCCATCTAAAAAATGGAATGGACTATATGAGTTTAACATTCATACAAATTAAATCACAGAAGTACAAATTTCCAACGTGTAAGGATGAATACAACATTCCTAATATTAGGGCTCTAAATTAAAGAACGCTAAGAAAAAAGCATAATAAGCCGTACAGATCCTAAGGACACTAGAACCTGATGCTTTGATACCACCTGCGACACCCTGCCTAATTAAATACTGGGTGATCAGTCCTTTATTAAATTAAATCAAAGTGTCCAGTTGGTTCATTTTGAGCATCACCGTAGAAAAACAATTTTGTTAATATTAATCACCTAATAAATAATTAAGCGCTGAGTCAAAATATTTCTATCCCATTTCTTTAAACCAAATTAATCCATTAATAAATTTCCATATTAATATATAAGCTACTCACATTCCACGAGAATAAAATGAATTATGGACATGAATAAATACTGAAATAAATCGGACTGGATAAAACATTCCAGCTCAAAGTCACAAACCAACAAACCATAATATCCTCAAGTGTAATAGAAATCAACAATTAAAATGAACTCAGTACAATCTCTACTAAATGACTGAGAAAAGGGGAGTAACATGCCCTAAATGAAATGTCTGAATAGAGTGGAAAGAACTGAAAGAAACGTCTAAGTGCAAAGGCCTGCAACTCTCACCACTGCCGCAATTCGCTAAATGATCCACGCGTCTAAGTCTGGTGGTAACCCTGTGGCAGGGCACCTGATATATATATATATATATATATATATATATATATATATAATAAGGAGCAGAATGTTTTTACTATTCCATAAGTTTATAACACAATTAGAGGTAAGGATTGAGCCACCAAGGCACTAGACGGAGGGTAAGATCACAATTCACGCCATAATCACTACAACTCACCACACTTCATTTTATAATTTATATGGCATTTACAATTTTAACCTACTAAAATTTACTTTCCCCCCATTTTCCTTTTAAAATTTTACTATGATTCAAATATAAAGGGTGTATTAGTAATACATCAAAAAGTGAATATTTTCTCTCTCTCCGGTTCACTTCCCCAAACTCTCAAATTCTGCCAATCCTCAAACGAAACCCTATCTCCCTCTTATCTCTCTCTCTCTATCTCTCTCATTTTGATTTTCCGTCTCTCCCTGATCCCTTTCTCCCCCACGCTCAAGAACTCCCTCCACTACTGCCCTACGCCTCCATCGCCGCACACACTCGCACACATGCAACAAGTATACTCTTTTTCCATTTTTTCAATTTTGCTCGTTTATATTGTTTGGTTTGCATATCTAATGTTTTTGGTTTGCAGATGTAAAGTATTTCAATAATTTCTTGATGTAATTTATTTTTATGGTTTTGGTGCTAGGTTTGCAAGGAAAATACGAGAATGATAAGCATTTGGTTTAATTTTGGGTAAGTTTTTATAGTTACTACAAATATAAATATATGCTATGATTCTTAGTGTTTCTTTGTTTATTTCCCATTTTAACATATTGATTGGTGGAGGTTTTTTTATTGATGGTTTGAGATGTATTTGTATTTGCTGTTGAACCCACTACTTGAAATAATGTCTCTACTTTTATTGTAACTGATATTTAGTATTTGCTCTGATTTTTAGACACAAACCTGAGAAAACTCTTGATTGGGAGATACAAATGCAAGGTAAAATTTCTGAAATGTTTGAATATGCATTTAATCTGCAGATTTAATAATACTATCCAAATTTGGTGTCAAAAGTTTGTATTAAGCTATTTTATTATCGAAAATGTACTTTCTCCACCTAAGGATTAAGATCTGTGATTTCTTCTTTTTTGCAGATATAATCCTTTGTTATATGTTACTCATTCCATAACTTAATATTTCTTCAGTTTAATAGATAGTTTTTTGGGCTAAATTACATATGTAGGTTAATGTTTCTTCCAAGAACCGAGGTATGTGAAGTTTTGGACATGGTTTTTCTATATTCATTGGAGATGCTCAAGTAACATAGATGAGAATTAATTCTTCTTCACTCTGTTATCTGCTATTCCTCTATTTAAGACTATATAATGACATTATAGTATTTAGTGAATTAAAATTTGACTCTCTTTTTAGGCACCTCTTTGTATATCTACAAATTGGTCATTCGTTTAAGACTAATTGGTTTCTCTATCTACAAATATGTCATCTGTCATATTTTTAAGACTATATGTCATTTATCATCTATTTAAGACTAATGGGCTAACATATGTTCATTTTGGTAGATATTTTGTTGGGTCGGTGAATGCTCACTGCTCAATGTTCTGCACTACATTCGAAGGATGAATGCTTAACGAGTTCTTCAAAGGTACGTCCTTGATTTGGACTAGATATGTTCATTAAGATGAGTTTTAGTGTATTTATTCAACTAATGCAATGCAAAATCAAAGACTTTAGATCTTACTTCTTGGTTCAAATAGATTTTTGGTCTATTTTACTTTCTTTAAAATGTTAAATTTTATGGTTCTCCAACACACATGAAGTCTGACACTTCTCTCCTAGTGTACACACCCTCTTTTTTTCAGATACTAAAGTTCTTCAACGATATGAAATCCACAAGCAAGTGGATATCTCTGGGTAAGTTAAAAGTTTTTTATATGTTTTATCACTTTCTTGAAAACTGCCATTCAGTTTTAATGTAGTATTTAAGGTTTATTTTTTTATGTTGTGTTTCAAAAGACATTTCTCTTATACTGTATCACACTCAATTATAGAAATACCAAGTGGGGTGTTTATCATAGTTCTATTATTATGCAGTCCCACTATGTTATTATGTTACATAAGGTTTATGTAGAATGTTTAAACTTCCTATTCATTTTCTCATCTAAAACTGTAGCTGATTGTAAGATCATACCATATTTTTTGGGGGGGTTGATAGTGTTTTGCTGGACTAGATACACTGTACAAATTGAATATTGGACATGTTTAACCCCAACTCTTTGGTAAGCTAACTCTCACAAACAGGTAGAGGGCCATTAGGAGTTATATTTTATGCTTAACAAAGTTGCGTGAGCCAGAAAAGGATGGAAAGGATGACACGGGATTGTGTATTGCTGGCTGATCAGGGCTGTTAGAAGAGGATTATGGGTTAGAGGCACAAACAGGTATATGCCTATTACGGGTGGTAGAAGGGTCATATATAGGTGCACTATGGAGAGGATTTAAGGGGTGTGAGGTACGGTTTGAAGCAGGTACGATAGACAGTGTATTTGATATTCATTAATGTGCTCTAAGTCTGCGAGTAGTTTTAATGGATCTTTATGAAGTTGTTTAGTCTAATGCATGGTTCGATATCATTTGCACACAAATTCATGCTTTATGTTTATTTGATTTCAGTGTTTAAAGAAAATTTTAGAAAATATATGATCAACAAGGTAATTTTTTGGGTTTCAACATTTGTTCTTTTAAGTTAGACATTCTGGTATGTTGCTGACTGAATTAGATATTCTATCGATTTTTATCAATATATAATGAAATTAGACATTCTATAATAGACATTTGTTGAGTTGTTCCAACATTTTCATATTTTTTAGTTCTCTTGAGTTTTGTACCTTCTCAAGTGTCCATGGGCCAAAGCAAGAGGTTAAACAATGGATCTTATTAAGTTCTCATTTCTTTTCATTCTTCTTTTGAAAAAAAATATTGAATATGAGTTTTATTTTTATTTCTCTGCTCTATTTTGTTTTGTTTTTATTTTTTTTGGAAGTTCGACAATACATAAAAAGTTGAGGTCATTGTACATTTGAGCAGTTCATTTTTGAAGGTACAATTTTTTCTTTCTTTTGATTGAATTGATTACCATTATGCCTAGGCTTCATGATATAGTCCTTCGTTTTTTATATGTTTTTGCGAAGTCGTAATATCTTTGTACTAATAAGTTATTTGGAGATGACGACTAGATGATTAATTACAAAAATTAAGTTATAAAATAAAGTTTTTTTAAGGTTTGTTGTTCAGATTTGGGATTTTGTAGTCTACACTGTGATTACAATATGGCGAGAACTATATTACAATTTATTATTATGTCGTATTATGACTTCTAATATTTTTTATTTGGTGTGTGTTTTCAGCTTGATGGTACTCACATTCGTATGCCTATGTTACGTGAACTATATCTTGAATTCAACCACATTTTTAACGGTGACTAAGGTAATTTGTATTGTATCAAGATTTTTTAATAGTTGATGATTTGGTTTTCATTAGATAAAGAAGATTTGGGCAGTTTAGAAATGCAATTGAAAATCTTTTCTAGAGTTGTAGAGTTTTTAGGGTACACATGTCCGAAAACAGTTCCACTTGCAAAAAGTTAAATGTTTTTGTGGTAGATTTAATTTTTTGTTGGTATTTTTGTTGAATATTTTTTTATTGAGAGTACTCAAGGTACAATGGGGATTTTGAGATGTGGCCAAGGTCAAATTCACGTTGGTCTTAGTACATATGGAGGAGCTTTCATTTGGTTTGGAAATAGCTTTTTAGCTGTTGAGTTATGACCTGATGACGAGAAATTTTCTGAATGACTCAGTTTTTTATCTGTCTAAAACTTTGGGCCACTTTGATTGGAATGTATACATTCAACAGGATATGATCCATGTTTTTTATCCATCTAAAAATATATTTTTAATTTGATTATTCTTCGTATTTTATTCCTACTATAGATTGTTTTATATTTTAGGATGTGAATTTTTTTTTCATTTTTAGAAACAAATATTGGGTTTAGTTTTCATCTATATTTTTGACAGAAGGCTTCAGTGACAATTCTTTGTTGGTATATGTTGTAGATTAAGAATAAAAGTGTATATTTCCTTTTTTACTAACTTACATAAATAAATTGTATTTTTTTTAAAAAAAATGGTATATTTTCCCCAAAAATGGATGCTTACTATGCTTACTAACATACATGTTTAAACTTTATCACATATGAGATTATATTTGTTTTGTTATTTTTAGATTCTATTTGGTGACCAAATTTTATTGTAATTGCCAAAGGACAGAGCTGAATCGATCTCAGAAGATGCAAACCTCGGGGGTAACACCAGAAAGTAACTAGATGGCATTGGAAGTAACTATGAACAACTTCCTACTATCTATGGGCTTGGTATTTCACCCCTTTACTGGTGAAAAGTGAGGCCTACATTTCCCTTCATTCTAAGCAGTCCAATCTAATATGTGTGCTTTGATCCATGACATGGAACTCTTATTTTGGACCAATATAAGAGTTCTTATGATTTTCCTTTTTTATATAAAATAGTGATTCATTCATATTTTCCAGCATATGTTGATGTCCTAACACCAAAAACATGTATTACTTTTTTCTTTTTTCCCTCATCTGAATTTAAAACATTAATTCCAACTTTTGAATAATAAAGTCAGTACATGTATAACTATCCACAAGGGACCTCAACAAGTCACAGTGTCACCCATGGATGTTGAAAACTTTGCACAGCCTTTTCCTAAATGACTACGGCTATTAGCCTGAATTTGAAATCATTGCGTAATTGAGATATCAAACTACTATATGAGAAATTAATCAGATGCTAAAGACTTGCATTGCCATTTTTTGTGTAGATAAATCCACTATTCTGTAAGTTGATGCATTATGATAGTGCAGTTGTTGCTTAAAATTTTCCAATGTGTGTGCTGCGCTTATCGTTACTCTCAACCTGCATAAGTTAGGGGGCACTTTCGCGGGGTCTAATTGCATTTACATGAAAAGCCATTCTCAACAAATCTCGGCTAACTTGGAGGGACTTTTCTTCACTTCCTACAATAAGGGAATTATGGGACTCAAAATGGGGATTCCAGTGAGAGCCTGAAAATCACGCACCCTGTCCCAAATAGCTCTTTTACGTAGATTATCCTTTTGCGCCACAATAACAGCAGCATGCGCAATAACAGCAATGGGCACCGGTGTAGAAGTTGAAAATATAAAATCATGACCCCTTGATTGTATAAGTTGCTTCCACCTTTTGCTGCATGCTATGAATCCATAATGGCAATTTTCAGCCTTACTCAGAATCCCTATGCATATGTTAACATCACTTTCATAATTAAACTGTTCAGCCACACCCCCACCATTTTTGCCACACAAAGGTTCTATGAGCATCATCAATCAGCAACAAAAGTAAGTTCTTCTGATGAAGCTTTACAACCCCGATCATTAGTGAAAAGTCTCCATCCATACTAAACAAGCAATCAGTCACAATTTTCTTCTTCACTACGCATTTTGATAATAAGGCAATTAGGGTGGGACATATCACAGTGCCTATAAACAAAAGGTTGTACACTTTGTTGTTGCTCAGCAAGACAGATACCATCAATTATTGACGCATGGTTCAGAGCATCAGAAAATGTAGCAATACATTCATCCTTCAATGGTTTTTCAGCAAATATGGCCTTTATGATTTGCTTGAGGAATCTTTTTTTTCTTCATTTATAGGCTATAGAGTAATATTTGTAATGGCAAGTTTGTTCTCCTAATGGTTGCCCATTATTCACTAGGCATATATTTCTGCTCACTGTTAAGTAGTTGGAAGTTGAACTTATTATTTTTATACAAGGTATGTAAAAGATATGGTACTCATGAAATGATTATTTTAGTTTGCTCATTGTTGTTTTAGTTTGAGGTGATGATATTGCTCACTGTTTTTTAGTTTAAAAAGATATTTGGGGTTTAACATTTGAGCTTTTAACTCCTAATTTTAGTTTACCCATTAGTTTTTGTCTTTAATATCATAAACTTACTATTTTTTTTCAAGTCAAAATCGTTTGACTTTTGATTTGGGTTTGAAATGTCTCTGAGTAACAAAGCTATAATGATGTGCTCACGTGTAAGTAAATGGATATGGATTTATAGGTAATTATCCCTCTCCAATTTACATATTACACTTATAATCAAAGTTCTTAGAGATTTTGTTATAAGGATCTTGATTGTTTTAGGATGTTGGAAGTACTGCGTTGTGTAGAAGAATCTTAATTTTGACTTTTTATTTTTTCCTTCCAGGTTTCCATGGTGTAGAATAATCTTAATTTTGACTTTTTATTTTTTCCTTCCAGGTTTGACATTCTGGTTATAATGAACTGCTTGCTTTTTTTACAAATTTATCTCTCTTTTGTATTTATTTGAAGTTATGAATCCTTTATGTATCTTTTAATTAGGTAGGCACGAAGTTATTTGTTGTTCATTGAATATTAGTCAAAAGTTTGATATAATGGTATGTCGCAAAGCCAATGTATGAATGTGTTGCCGCATGTATGAAGGGAAGAATAATTATCCCTTAAGACATCATTAGATGGCTACGAGGTTTGGGAGAATTCATTTATGGAATAATGTTTTTGCATTACAGACTATTTTATTTATTTATTTTATGATGTAATTTTTATGAATTAATTTAAATCGATGATGTTGTTTATATGAGGTTCAAGATGGACTATTATTATGATTATTATTGTTTGAATATTTTTTATTTTTTAAACAGGACGGATAGTCTTATAAATAAAGAAAATTTTGTCCAATTTTTCTTTTTTTCACATTTTTTGTATGGTAAAAAACTTTTTTGAATTAAATTATACACGAATCAATAATTTGGAAAAAATTTCTCCGTACCTTCAGGCACGGGCATTCTGCTAGTATATATATATATCAAAAGAGAAAAGAATAGCAAGAAACAGGTCAGAGCCCGATTTATTAAAATATTTATTTTAGCAAGTATTTAGAACTACATTAATGCAATTATTATGCGCATATTAGTTCCGAACTCTCACATGAGATCCTCACCCCTCCACTAATGTGCACACCTAGCGTACGTCTACCCTAACCTAGTCATCTATAACATTCCCAACTAGGTCATAGACATATACAACTAATTATAGCTCGTACGAGAATCCCATATCGCCCATACAACGTTATTTAATATCTTACTCCAATTAAGTGCATTTGATATTCATTGTTTTAGTAGTAAATACTTTATCCCCTTAAGTTACTTTGTTTACCAACATTTACATATTTGCTAATTTCACACATTATGATTATTCACAAATATATATATATATATATATATATATATATAGTCACATCATCCCTATACATATATATATACAAATCCTGTGCCCCTTGCTTAGGACCACTTTGCACAATGCATACTCTGTTGTCCTGTCCCGGTGCATCACTCGCTGCGTAAAGGACAATTGTCTCGGTGTCTCGCACGAACCATAAATCTCATAACACAAATATTGGAGGCGAGCATACTCACCAGCCAAATGGGTCGCGCACATACCTACTCTCCCATTCAACTGTCGAAATAACCCTACGTAATAGATAACACGTATCCAAGTTCATATGCTCTGGGTACAAGTCAAATATCCCCGCGTTGGTCACCCAGAATAAGACTGTCCACTGCACGATACCTCCTCCCGATATTAAGAACCGTAGGTATGCTTATACACACAATTATAATAAATACAATAATAACAGGCACTTCCCACTTCGTATTAAAATTTAGGCATTCATCCGATCCATATATTTCTACACGTAGTATACATCTCATTACTACTTATTTTATAACTAGCTTGATTATTCACACTCGTGATTTTCCAAGATTATCTCACATAACCAAATATTAAAGTATTATACTAGGATTACTCCCCAAATAAATTTGAATTTTGCTAAGGATCATCAACTGGAAGTGCCCCCTCACTCAAAAGTCACATAACTCGAATGGGATTGGACTGGAAAATTTTCCAGTTTCTGGGTTGTCGTTCGAACCACACTGCATGTCGTTTAAACGACATAGCGTGTCGTTCGAAGGATAAGCCATCTCATTCGAACGAGATTAGGCGTCTTTCTAGTTCTATAGACCTTTTATGTTTTTCTGCAACTGTTTCGTCTTCTCCAAAAGTTCAGTCCTAAAACCTCTAATTTCTACAACCCAACCACCAAAGCAACAAACCTAATTGATGTTATAACATGTATAGCTGATTTCCCTAAACTTTGAAGCACTAAATCCTCACAATTCGTTTATAAAATCGAAAACACTCAATTTAAGAATTCAAAACCCTAGTTCATCAAATTTCTAAACAAGAACATCAAATTCAAATTCGTCCATCATAAATAGTCATAAATTTTGGATTTCCCTCATAAACAAGAACATCAATTTCCCTCAACTTATGTATGAAAAGTGAATATTATACACCTACACTAATATTAACATGCCTGTTGCTATAAATTGCAAGAATTAAACACTTACCTCAATTTCGACGGTCTGACCTCCTGGTGATGTTGGTATAGGTGTGTTCCTCAACTCACGATCTACACTTTGGTGGGATTTTCGGTGTGTGTTCTTGAGTTATGCACCAAGGGCTCCTATGGCTTCTTCTTCCTTCCTTTGTGCCTTTCTTTTTCTCTCTCGTAGGTTTAGAATTGATAACTCCCCTCTAACCCAAGTACCTCAATATTTAAATTCCTAATTTTCTTCCATAATATTTCCCCAAAAATACACCTACGGGGTGCCGTTTAGGTCTAAAAATAATCTCGAGTCTAAATAAAATACCCGGGTAGAGTTTTCTGACTATATCGACTCTTTTGGACTCAATGGCATGCTCGAAATTATCATACGAGTTACTTGAAATAATTTTTATTTATATTTCATTCATTAGTCCCGACGCAACTCACAAGCGCGTTCTAACTTAAAATACCAACTGTCATATTTCACACTCCGAAAATTTATAAAATTTCATAATTCCATATTATGCATTCACATAGTAATATTCCGTAATTCTAAACAATAAGTATTATCCCTCGGCACGCTAGTTAATATTTATTTTAATCTGAATTAATTAATTAACCAATTAATTACTCACCATTTAATTTAATTAATCTCATAACTATTTAATATCATAAAAATATGGGGTGTTACAGCCCCCCCCCCCCTTTGTGCAATGCATACTCTGCTATCATGTACCGATGCATCACTCTTTGCATGAAGTACTACAGGTTCAATCTCTCGCGAACCATTAAAACAAACATACATATTGGAGGCGAACATAGTTCTAAGCCCATGGGATACGCACATACCTACGCACCCATATAATCGTCAACACTATCGTTCTCACTGATATCCCGTACCAAGGTTCTATGTTCTAGTAACACGACTCAAAATCCCCCCGAAGGATCCTCAAGAAATGATCGTGCATAACGCGCAACCTCCCCCGATAGCAAGCAGCGTAGGTATGCTATACACACAATAATTCAATCAATAAGTACATACACACAACCTATAATAATCATTAGGTATTCACGCAACCCAAGTCCCTAAATTTATACGTAGTATTATTATATCTAGTACTCACGTTATTCTATCCGTACAATTAGTCTCTATATTGTATCTATTCCATAAGGCCCTCTTATTCCAACCCATTTCCCTTTTGTAGCTACACAATCATCTAACCACTAGCCTATGTGATGTAGCCACTCACGAATAGCATAGGTCATTTTTCTCTCAATTGAATTAACCTCGTAAGATTTTAACTTGTCCGGGCAAAAATTAAAATTTCTAAAATCGCTGTAGAAGTGAGGAGAATCTCAGTCGAACGAAAACTTCGAACGAATTAAGGATGAATTCTCATTGTAATTATCATTCGAACCAGATCATTTGAATGAAACTTCGAACGAATTATACTCTGAATTCTCGCTAGATGGATCGTTGTAATTCTCGTTCGAACGAGAAAATCGTAGTTCATCCCTATCAGTTCTAATCCTGCTTTTTCCCATCTTTTCATCATCCAAATTTCTCAAACTCTCATTTTAACTCAAATCCAATGATATAAAATCATACCCACTGGTAATAGGATAAATCCCAATATATTTTTAATATCAAATCCTTAAAATTATAATCCGAATTTAGATTTATCCCTCAAATCATCAAAAGCCCTAATTTCACATAATCACCATTAATCAAGACTAAACCCAAATTTTAATTCGTGATTTCAACATATAAAGTTCAGATTTTTAATCCCCAATATATTGTTATTCATCTACATGAAAAACCTATACCACAATTATAGATTTAAAACCCAATTTCAGTCTTAATTCCAAAATATCTTGAATAAACCACCAATGAAATTAACATGGACATTATATGCTCTAAAAATTTGCAAGATAAACACTTACCTTTTGTCACTTGAAACTGGTATAGATGTGTTCCTCTCTTCCCGATCTACACGTTGATGGTGTTTTTGGTGAAAGGTGATTGGGTTTGGCCTTGGAACTCCTAGGAACATTTTCTCCTTCTTCCTCTTGGACTCTCTCTATTTTTTGCATAACATAACCCTATCTGATACTACATAAGGGATAATATATTAATCTAATTTTGTCCATTAATTAATCCCAATATTTCAGAAAAACAAAAAAACCTCTGAGGTGTCGGGTTAGCCTAAAGTTGCCCCGGACTCCAAACTAAACACCCGAGTAGGATTTTTTTACTATCTTGACCCTTCCGGACACATTTTCTCACTCAAAATAGCCATCCGAATAACTAAAAATAAAATGACATTATTATTCCTCATTTAAGTCCCGACACATTTCATACGCGTGTCCCAACTAAGTTTACTGTAGCTGTCATATTTTTCACTCGCGGCCATTTTAATATTTCCATAATCAAATATTGATTTGTTTACTAAGTAATATTCATCATAACTCACATCAATAAATACTAACTCTCGTCACGCTAGTAATTATTTAATTAAATCCAGATTATAAATTTCCCATTTTTAAGTCAATTAATTCCATAATTAAAATATTAAAAATACGGGGTATTACATACTTACCCCCTAATAATGGAATTTCATCCCAAAATTCAAAAAAATAAAGGTATACCTGGTAAGAATAACTCGGGATATTTGTCGCACATCTCATCCTCACGCTCCAAAGTAAACTCCTCGACATTTTGATCCCGCCACTGCACACGTACTAACGGCACTACCTTTTACCTTAATTTCCTCTCACTACGGTCTAGGATAGTAATTGGCCCCTCCTCGTAGGAACTGTTGAGTTATAGGTCAATCTCCTCTAAAGAAATACGATTGTGGGCCATGTCATCCAGAAGATATCTCCTCAGCGAAGAAATATGGAATGTCCCTATGTACCTCGTGAATCCTATGCAAGTGCTCCGGTAACCCAAGTCTGTAAGATACTGGACCAATCCGCCCAATAATAGGGAATGACCTTACGTACCTCGACGCCAATTTCCCTTTATTTCCAAACCACATTACCCCTTCATATGAGATACTCATAACAATACCTGGTCCCCCACATTGAACTCTCTGAAGAACCTCTCGGCATCAACGTAGCTCTTATGCCTATCCTGAGCAACCCTAATACAACTCTGAATCATCTCGATCCTAGCCAAGGTATCATGAATCACCTCAAGCCAAGTAACTTGTTGTCCCCCACCTCTATTCAACATGCTAGAGAACGACAAGGCCTACCATATAACGCCTCGAATGGATCAATGCCAATGGTAAACTGGTAGGAGTTATTATAAGAAAACTCCACCAGTGGAAGGTATTGCTGCCAACCCCCGCCAAAATCAAGGATACACATCCACAAAATATCCCCTAACATTTGATTTTTTTCTCTTTATCTACCCATTTATCCGCGGATAATAGGCTAAACTCAATCGTAACTCCATACCCATGGCCTCCTGGAAGCTCTCCCAAAATCGAGACACAAAGATCTTCTCCTGGTCTGACAAAATATTGAGGGGAACCCCGTGAAGTCTCATTACCTCTGCAATGAAGATCTTAGTATACTATCTCATAGTATAATCGGTCCAAACTGGTAGAAAATGACCTACCTTGGTCAGCCGATCCACAATCATCCATATGGAATCATGACCCCTCTGTGATATAGGCAGTTCTGTGGTGAAATTCATGGAAATGCTCTACCATTTCCACATAGGGATCTCTGACGGCTGTAGGAACCCTAGAGATCTTTGGTGGTCCGCTTTTACTAGCTGGCAAGTGGCATATTTCGAAACAAACTCAGAAATGTCCTTCTTCATTCCAATCCACCAGTATTGTTGCCTCATATCCTAGTACGTCTTATCCCCTCCTGGATGTACCAAAAATCATGATCCATGCAACTCCGCCATCACTGTATGTCGTAACTCATCCCCCTCTGGAACTACTACTCTTCTATTAAAGTGTAAGACCCCATCAGAGCTCAAAGAATATGACTTTGCCCCCTCAGTTTGAAGTTGTACAATTTGATCCTGACAGAACAAGTCTACTGCCTGAGCCTGTATCACCTTACTAACGATCTCGGGTGTAACCGTCATCACTAACATGAATGAGTGGGAAACCGCATCCTAATGTCCCAGTTCCTTCCATTTTCTCTTCCATACCTCAGCCACCTCACTTGCTAGCCTATGACTTAACGCGTCTGCTATCACGTTAGCCTTCCTCAGGTCGTAATGGATGTTGAACTTATAGTCCTTCACCAATTCAAGCCACCTCCACTGAAGAATATTCGACTCCCGCTGCGTGAATAGGTACTGTAATGACTTGTGATCTGTGAATAGGCAAAATTTCTTCCCCAAGAGATAATATCTCCATACCCCAAGTGCAAACACGACTGTCGCTAACTCCAAGTCGTGGGTGGGGTAACTTTTCTCGTGAGGCTTAAGCTTACGAGAAGCATAAGCTATAGCCTTATCCTCCTGCTGAAGCACACACCCAAGTCCTAGTAAGGATGCATAAGTATAAACCAGGTCTTCCACCCTCGGCCTGGGTAGTGCTAGAACTGGTGTTGAAGTCAACTTATCCTTCAGCTCATTAAAAGCCAACTGGAAGGCATCATCCCATATAAATGGCACCCCTTTTCGAGTCAAATTTGTCATTGGACACATTATCTTCGAGAATCCCCGAATAAATCGCCTTTTGTTTCCAGTCATCCCCAAGAAACTTTGTATCTCTATCAGCATCGTGGACTGTCCCCACTCCCTCACCACTAACCCCTTCCCCGGATCTACGGGTATCCCCTCTTCCGAGAAAATGTTCCCCAAAAACTGAACGTCTCTCAGCCAGAACCCATACTTCTCATATTTTGCATACAACTCGTGCTCTCGGAGTGTCTCTAAAAATAGCCTTAAATATTCAGCGTGCCCCTCCTCAGTTCGAGAATAAATCAAGATGTTATAAATGAAGGCAATGATCAACTGATCTAAGAACTCTCTGAACACCCTGTTCATTAAATTCATGAATACAGCCAGTGCGTTGGTTAGCCCAAATGGAATAATCCTGAACTCATAGGATCCATATCGCACTAAGAAGGAAGTCTTAGACACATCCTCCTCTCTGATACGTAATTGATGGTATCCCAACCTCAAGTTTATCTTCGAGAAAGTAGGCAGCACCCCTAAACTGGTCGAATAGGTCATCAATTCGGGGCAACAGATACTTATTATGTATAATGAACTTATTCAACTATCGGTAATCAACAGATAACCGTAGCGACCCATCTCTTTTCTTCACGAACAGTATGGGAGTGCCCCAAGTAGAGGTACTCTTACGGATGAAGCCCTCTCCTAAAAACTACTTGATCCAATCTCGTAACTCCCTCATCTCTGTCGGAGACATATGGTAAGGTGCACGAGCTATCGGTTGAGTTCCTGGCGTCAAGTCTATCACAAACTCTATCTCTCTATTAGGCGATAGCCCTGGTATATCCTTAAATACATCAGCGAACTCACGAACAACCGAAATCGAATCAAGTAGAATCACCACCTCTTTATAGGTATCCTCCTCTATATAATATAAATGGGTGGACGAACCTCCCTCGGGATGAGGAATATCCACCAAAAACATTTCCTGACCCGGTATGGAGAACATAACACTACGACTACAACAGTCAATCATTGCCCTATACATAACTAGCCAATCCATCCCGATAATTGCATTATACTCCTGCATATCTAAGGCAAGCATGTTGGCCGGTAAGATAAATCTCCCAATCTCTATGCCCACCCCTCGATATATAAAGAATATCAAAGACTCATAGCCCAATGGTGAGCCTACACTAGTAATGGTACTCTTTGCCGTGTCTAATAATCCCATGGCGTATGCAAAACTTGTGCCAATGAAACTATGTCAAGATCCCGTGTCAAATAAAATTCATCCTAAAGTCCCCTGAATAGAAATCGTACCCTCAATCATGGGTGGATCCTGGGGAACTGCAACCTGGTGGACATTATAGACAAACCCATACTACAACTGTCCTTACTGAATCGGAGCTGCTTGAATGGCTGGAAAAGTTGGTACATGCGGTGGTGCTGGGAGGGCGGCTAGAAATATCGGTCACTGGGGCTCCTAATGAGTACCCTATTATTGTTGTTGTTGCGGGTATCTACCATTCTGAGGATAATCCTGACATTTGTGAAAAGTGTTGCCATAACTAAATCATCTCCCAGGAAAGATTCCTCCCCTATGCCCTTGCTTCCCTCGGCCTTGATGGTTGTTACCACCCCTCCCATGGTCCGACTAGCCCTACTAAAAGCGTTGCTAATCCTACTGGACTTGTTGGCCCTGCCTAAAACCTCCTTGTCCCTGTTGGTAGTCACCTGGTCTGAACCTCTTAGTAGGGTCCCCTTGGTGGGAACTCTGTCCGCCCTGTCTCTGTTGACCCTGAGCTGGTTGTGCCCTACTGGCACCATTACCTCTTGTCCTGCCCTGCTAGCTGGACTCCCCCACTCATTTGCTTCCCTTATAATGGTAGCAGTGACCCTAGTAGTGTAGTAGGGCAACGTTAAGTACATTTGTATACGTTCCTAATGAAAGATTATCCAAAAGGGACTGACGAATCCTCCAAGTCAAGCCGTTCATAAACATCTGAATTTTCTTCCCCTCAGTAGGCACCTCATTTGTCACCAGAGTAATCATTCTCATATTTTCTTCTTCGTACTCCGTAACCGTCTTCCCCTCTTAGGTGAGATCCAATAATTTCTGCCTCATCTTAGTCTGAACGATGAAAAGGGAATATTTGCGATCGAATCGCACCCAGAATTCCTGGATAGTTATGATGTCTCTCTCCTCAGCAGTGGTAATAGACTTCTACCACTGCAGTTCCACTCGCACTAGCTTAAAAGTAGCTAGTATTTGCCTTTGAACCTCAGTAAACTCATACATTCTCAAGTGTCACTGAATGTCCTTTTTCCACTGGCTCGCTACACCAATATCTTAACTCCCAACGAACTCCGAAGGGTGTGCCTTCTGGAAGGCATCTCTGACTCATTTGTGACACCCCGACTAATTAAATACCGGGTAGCTACTCCTTTATTAAATTAATTCAAAATGCCAAGTTGGTTCAGTTAATAGCATCACTGTCGAAAACGTTTTAATAATTACTAACCACCTAGTATTTAAAAAGTAAGTGCCAAATATTAAGTTAAGTCTGATTAACATGCAGTAAAAGAATAATGAAAGAATAACAACCATTCACTATAATGAAGTAATGAATAACCAACAACATAAATATAAATCCGGAGGAAAACTCCTCACAACAATCCCACAACTGAAAAATAATACGACAAGTCTGAATCCTGAATAATTACATGCCAGAAGTCTGAATAACTGAAATAAATGAAATGTCTCTAAAAGAAATGGGCGACATGCCCTACAAGTGATAACTGAAGAATATCGAGTCAAGATAGATGAAGCGTCTACAAGTAAAGTCCCATAACTTCCACAAACAGATACAGCTCGTCACCTGAATGAGAATCTTAAGCATGGTGTCCTTGTGGCTGGGCACCTAAAATGGTTTTTACAAAAATAGATTTGAAAGCAAATGGGTCAGAGCCCGAAATTGGAAATCAATTTTAAAACAGCAAGTGTTTTAATAACATTAAAACATTAAATGCAAAATACATGTTAGGACGTGCACTCACATGAAATTCGCACCTCTCGACTACATGTGCACTCCTAACGTACCGTACCCATCTATAAGACATCCATATCTAACCAAACTGTAATAAGTTCTACCCCTTACTACTCGTTTCCCATATTACATTCTAACGTTATCAATTAAATAGAGGGCTTTACATCCACTCGGATTCTCAATTAGTAATATAATTCACTATCAATTAACTCGTTATGTTTTCTCAAAACATTACCATAATTATATTCACAATATTAACATGAAAGTTCCCATTAATTAAGTGTATATTATTCACGTCATAAATATACAATACAAGCACCCCGAGACTAGCTGCGGTGCACACATACTCTGCTATCCATCCCGGTACATCACGTACATAAGGATCACGTATTTCGAATCTCTCAGGAATCGTTCTCAGATAACAACATCACAAATAATGGAGGCGAACACAGTCACATCACATGGGTCACGCACATACCTGCGCTCCCACGATCAGCAGGCTTATTAACATCCCAATAAGTCCTTCTCTGACCTATGTTCATCGAGGTAACCAATCTAAATCCGGGCAACCCAAGGATTAGAAGGCCCTAAGCGAACGTAAACCTCCCGTGATAGCAAGTATGGTAGGTATGTCATACACATAAAATCAATACATATACTAAGTATGCACACCTCTTAGTAATTACCATAATATATTGGAGGTACACTTCTCATTCTCGTACCGACATATAATACTACACAATTTATATGTTCCCGGTTAATATAATAAATTAGGCCGTCAATAGTTCTCGTATCGTAATCGACACTCACGTCCTACTTCACATTTTCCCTTTAGGTTCAAACTACACTTCTAGGTTTGACTCCTCACTATATCCCAAACATCCCAAATGTAACAATTAATCATCAAGGGAAGGTTATCTCTACATATACACAAGGTTACAGGACACTCGGGATCAAAACAGGCTAAAAAGCCTAAACTGTCAACTCGTTCGAAGTCTCGTTCGAACGAGGTTGTTCGAATGAGAGTTCATTCGAACGAAGTTGTTCGAACGAGAGTTCGTTCGAACGAACTGGGCCTTCTAACGAGATCTCATTCGAATGAAAGTCTTTGAACGAACATCCCTCTCGTTAGAACCCAAACTGTCAACTCGTTAGAAGCTCATTCGAACGAGCTCGTTCGAACGACCTGGGCAGGTCTTCTAACGAGTGGCCAAATTCGAGCCCAGAAATTCCTATCTCGTTTTTCCCAATTTTCTTCACTCCTAATTCCTCATAAAAATCGTTCCAACATCAATTTATGGTTCCTAATCGTCCCTAAACATACATAGGTCACCTACTAACGTTTTTGTGGGGTTAATTCATTATAAACATCATCTAAATATCAAATCCATACATTTATCCCCAATTTCAAGAACATGAACCCTAAAATTTATAAATTCTCCAAGAGCCTAATTAAATCCGTTGTCATTTCATCCAAATTATAATATCATCAGAATAATCATCTAAATACAAATCTACATGCGATTCCTCATCAAAAATGTAATTTTCACTTCCAATTAAAATGGGTTTTTCATTAATTCCCAAGAACAATAAGATTTTATCAATTCCTACACATGGAAGAAGCATTCTCTGAAATTAATTGGAATTAAACCACTTGCCTTATTTGAATCTCTGAATTTGAGGTTGAATCTTGAAGGTTGAATTGCCTTCTCTCTCTCTCTGCAGAATCCTTCTCTTTCTCTCCCTCTCTACAAGTTCTTCCCAAGGTGTTAATGGAGGTGGGGTTGGTTTTTGCTAAGTTATAAAAGTTTCTAACTTCTCCCGTAGCCCACTACCTAAATTGGGGTTGGAAATGGCTTAGTGGGTTAATACTAAGTCAGATTTTTAACTCTAATTTTCGTGGTTTTTAATTACCCAATTTCTGAAATTACCAAAATGCCCTTATAAGTTACCGGTATCGGGACCCAAACTTAACCCCCGGCTAGTGTTTTCTGACTATTTCGACCCTTCCGAATGCGTTGGCGCACTCAAAACGACCATACGGTTAATAGAACTAAAATTCACTTTTTAATTAAAATAAATATTTCCCTGACGCGACTGTCACGCGCGTCTCAATAAAATTTTCCAACTTGCCGTATTTCAATCTCACGACAAATTTCATACTTCAATATTCATATATAATCATATATGCACATTATATTCAAATACCAACTCGCATCTCGCTAGTATTTTAATCCGGATTAATTTCCAATTAATACGCATTTAATTTAATTAATCCCATAAATAAATATCCCAAAAATACGGGGTATTACATACTTCCCCCCTAATAACTGAATTTCGTCCCGAAATTCGGAACTAGAAAGTACCTGGTAAGAACAACTCTGGATAACGTTCGTGCATCTCATCCTCGCGCTTCCATGTGGACTCCTCAATATTATGATGTCGCCACTGAACACGCACTAACGGGACTATCTTTGACCGCAGTTTCCGCTCACTTCGGTCCAAAATAGCAATCAGCCCCTCCTCATAGGAGCAATCAGGCTGGAGATCGATGTCCTCCAAAGCAATGTGAGAATGAACCAAATCGTCTCTAAGATATTTCCTTAGCGAGGAAATATGAAATACATCGTGAATCCGATGCAAATGCTCCGATAATCCAAGTCTATACGTAACCGGTCCAATCCGCTCAATAATAGGAAATGGTCCCATATATCTCGGTGCCAACTTCCCTTTCTTCCCGAAACGCATAATCCCCTTCATAGGAGATACTCTGAGCAAAACCTGGTCCCCCACTTGGAACTCTCTGAAGAACCTCTTCGCATCAGCATAGCTCTTCTGCCTGTCCTGAGCTACCCGAATGCGACTCCGAATCAATTTTATCCTTTCCGAAGTATCCTGAATCACTTCCGGCCCTAGTAGTTTGTTGTCCCCCACCTCCAACCAACATGCTGGGGAACGACAAGGTCTACCGTACAACGCCTCAAATGGAGCCATGCCAATGGTGAACTGGTAGGAGTTGTTGTAAGAAAACTCTACCAGTGGAAGATACTGCTCCCATCCACCCCCAAAATCAATGATACTCATACGTAGCATGTCCTCCAACATCTGGTTTGTACGGTCCGTTTGCCCATCGGTCTGCGGGTGATACGCCGTACTCAACCGTAATTCCGTTCCCATGGCCTCCTGAAAACTCTCCCAAAACCGTGAAACAAATATCTTGTCTCGGTCAGACACGATATTTAAGGGCACACCGTGAAGTCTCACTATCTCTGAAATAAAGAGCTGGGCATACTGTCTCGTAGTGTAGTCTGTCCTTACGGGTAGGAAATGAGCGACTTTGGTCAGCCTGTCCACAATTACCCAAATGGAGTCGTGACCTCTCTGTGACGTAGGCAACCCCATGATAAAGTCCATGGATATGCTCTCCCACATCCACATAGGGACCTCCAATGGCTGTAGAAGTCCTGCCGGTCTCTGATGATCCACTTTTACAAGCTGACAAGTGGCGCATTTAGAAACAAACACGGCAATATCTCTCTTCATCCCGCTCCACCAATACTGTCGTCTCATGTCTTGGTACATTTTATCCCCACCGGGATGTACCGCGAATCGTGAGCCGTGCGACTCTGCCATCACCGCGTGCCGCAATTCCTCCCCTTTCGGAACTACCAATCTCCCATTGAAGTGTAATCCCCCGTCTGAGCTAATGGTATAGGATTCAGCTCCCTCTGCTAGTAATCGAACTATCATCTCCTGACAGAACGAGTCATCAGCTTGTGCCATTACCACTCTCGTGACAATCTGCGGTGTAACAGTCATTACCGACATGAATGATCGGGACACTGCATCCTGGTGTCCCAATTCTTTCCACTTGGCCTTCCACACCCCTGCCACCTCATCAACAGGTCTGCGGCTCAACGCGTCTGCTACGACATTAGCCTTCCCCGGGTGGTATTGGATATCGAACTGATTATCCTTCACAAACTCAAGCCACCTTCGCTGCCGCATATTCAACTCCTTTTGCGTGAATAGGTATTATAGGGACTTGTGGTCCGTGAACAATCGAAACTTCTCCCCCAAAAGGTAATGTCTCCAAATACGAAGGGCAAATACAACTGCCGCCAACTCCAAGTCATGAGTGGGGTAATTCTTCTTGTGAGGCTTTAGCTTACGGGATGCATAAGCAATGGCCTAACTCTCCTGCTGCAATACACCTCCAAGTCCTTGCAAGGACGCATCGGTGTAGACTAGATACTCAACTCCCGGTCTCGGCAATGCTAACACAGGTGCTGAGGTCAACTTATCCTTTAACTCATCGAATGCCAACTGACAGGCATCACTCCAGATGAACGGCACACCTTTACGAGTCATATGTGTCAAAGGACCTGCTATCTTCGAAAATCCCCGAATGAACCTCCTGTAGTATCCTGCTAATCCCAAGAAACTACGGATCTCCGTCGGTGTCGTGGACTGTCCCCACTCCCTCACCGCGGATACTTTCCCCGGATCAACAGATATCCCCCGGTCGGAAATAATGTGTCCCAAAAACTGGACCTCCTTCAGCCAAAACCCGTATTTCTCATATTTGGCATACAACTCGTTCTGACGTAGTGTCTGTAAAACTTGCCTCAAATGCTCGGCGTGCTCCTCCTCTGTCTGGGAGTAAACCAGAATATCATCAATGAAGACAATGATAAACTGATCTAGGAAATCTCTGAACACTCTATTCATCAAGTCCATAAACACGGCTGGAGAATTGGTTAAACCAAAAGGAATAACCCGAAACTCGTAAGACCCATATCTCGATAAGAACGCAGTCTTCGAGACGTCCTCCTCCCTGATACGCAACTGATGGTATCCCGATATCAAATCAATCTTTGAGAAGAAAGAAGCTCCTCTCAGCTGTTCGAATAGGTCATCGATTCAAGGCAACGGATACTTATTCCGTATCGTGACCTTGTTCAACTCCCGGTAGTCCACACACAATCTCAGTGAACCATCTCTCTTCTTCACAAACAACACAGGGGCACCCCACGGCGAAGTACTCCTCCGTATAAACCCCTGACCCAACAACTGCTCAATCTGATCCCGTAACTCCCTCATCTCAGCTGGAGCCATACGGTACGGTGTGCGTGCTATAGGTCTCGTATCTGGTAATAAGTCTATGACAAAGTTTATCTCTCGACTGGGGGGTAATCCAGGTATATCCTGAAATACATCGGCAAACTCTCTAACAACCGGAATCGAATCAAGTGGTATCACCACCTCCTTAGAGGTCTCCTCCTCTATATAGTACAAATGAGTGGACGATCCTCCCTCGGAATGAGGCATCGCCACCAAAAACATCTCCTACCCGGGAATGGCAAAGATAATACTCCTACTGAAACAGTCAATCATGGCTCGGTACGCAACAAGCCAATCCATACCAATAATGGCATCATACTCGGTCATCTCTAATACTAACATATCTGCAGGTAATACCAAACTACCAACCTCTACCCCTACTCCACGGCATATAAAGAAAATAAGTGACCCACTCCCCAATGGTGAGTCTACACACGTCATTGTGCTCTCTGCTGTGGCTAACAACCCTAAGGCTTTCGCAAAATGTGTAGCTATAAAGCAATGTGTTGCCCCCGTATCAAACAAAACCCGACCCATAGTACCATGGATTGGAAACATACCCTCAATAGCGGGTGGTGCCTGCGGAGCTGCTGCCTGGTGGACGTTATAGACACGTCCATACTATAACTGTCCCTGCTGCACAGGAACTGCTAGAATGGCTGGAAGAGCTGGCACCTGGGCTGGAGCTGGGAGGGCTGGTGGAAAAAGTGGCCTCTATGGCTCATGTCGAGCACCCTGCTGCTGCTGCGGGGCCCTGCCCCTATCAGGACAGTCCTGGCATTTATGGCCAGTCTTGCCATAAACGAAACACTTCCCCGGAAAGTTCCCCCCTCTCTGTCCCTGCTGCCCCCGGCCCTGGTGGCCGTTACCGTTCCTCCACTGGCCCTGCTGGCCCTGCTGAAACTGTTGTTGACCATTCTGACCCTGCTGGTGCTGATGGCCGTTCGGACCCTGATGGCCCTGCTGGAAACCTCCCTGTCCGTGCCTGAAATTTCCTGACCTGAACCTCTTGTGATCCCCCTGCTGGGTACCCTGATCACCCTGCCTCTTCCCCTGAACAGATTGTGCCCCACTGGCACCATTTCCTCCAGTCCTGCCCTGATGGCTAGACTCCCACGATCGCTTGCCCTCAGTCATGTGAAAGCGGTGATCCTGGAAATGGAGCAATGCAGCGTTAACCACATCAAAATAAGTGGCTAACGAGAGGTTCCCTAACAAGTGCTGACGAATCCTCCATGTCAACCCATCCGTAAATTTCTGTATCTTCTTATCCTCTGTCGGTATCTCATCCGGAACAATGTTCAGAAGATCAGTGAATTTGGCCTCATACTCGGCCACAGTCTTACCCTCCTGCTTGAGGCTCATTAACTTCCTCCTCATCTCTGTGTGAAGAGCCGACGAAAAGTACTTGCGGTCAAACCGCACCCAAAACTCCTGAATAGTGAGAGTATCTCTCTCCTCCACTGTGGTAATAAACTCCCACCACTGCAGTGCAGACCCTACTAGCTTAAAGGTAGATAGTATCTGCTTCTGGACATCTGTGCACTCATACATCCTCAGGTGTCATTGGATGTCCTTCCTCCACTGACTCGAAACTACCACATCGGAGCTACCTGCGAACTCCGGAGGGTGTGCTTTCTGAAAAGCATCACGTACACGTTCCCAAGCAGACGGGAATGCATGTGCCTGAACTGGCGCGGCTATCGGCGCCTGGGGTAGTGCCTGCTGAACTACTACTAGTGCGGCATTTACCGCCTGGGCCACAATGGCTGCAACCTCGGCGGCATTCATCGTGCCCTGAAGTGGTGCGGGCTGTGGTTCTGGCGTTGCTTCCCTGGGAACCCGTTGTGCACGTCGTGGAGGCATCTGAAATAAGAATGAAGTTTATAAGTTCGCAGTTATAAACTTAAAATATCTGAAGAACGTAGCATATACAAAAGAATACAACAGTCCTAAAATATAGGGCTCTACATCGAAGAAAGCTCAGCGGAAACATAATAAGCCGTACAGATCCTAAAAGACACTAGAACATGATGCTCTGATACCACCTGTGACACCCCGACTAATTAAATACCGGGTAGCTACTCCTTTATTAAATTAATTCAAAATGCCAAGTTAGTTCAGTTAATAGCATCACTGTCGAAATCATTTTAATAATTACTAACCACCTAGTATTTAAAAAGTAAGTGCCAAATTTTAAGTTAAGTCTGATTAACATGCAGTAAAAGAATAATGAAAGAATAACAACCATTTACTATAATGAAGTAATGAATAACCAACAACATAAATATAAATCCGGAGGAAAACTCCTCACAACAATCCCACAACTGAAAAATAATACGACAAGTCTGAATCCTGAATAATTACATGCCAGAAGTCTGAATAAATGAAATGTCTCTAAAAGAAATGGGCGACATGCCCTAAAACTGATAACTGAAGAATATTGAGTCAAGATAGATGAAGCGTCTACAAGCAAAGTCCCGTAACTTCCACAAACAGCTACAGCTCGTCACCTGAATGAGAATCCTAAGCATGGTGTCCTTGTGGCTGGGCACCTAAAATGGTTTTTACAAAAATAGATTTGAAAGCAAATGGGTCAGAGCCCGAAAGTGGAAATCATTTTAAAAACAGCAAGTGTTTTAATAACATTAAAACATTAAATGCAAAATACATGTTAGGACGTGCACTCACATGAAATTCTCACCTCTCGACTACATGTGCACTCCTAACGTACCGTACCCATCTATAAGAGATCCATATCTAACCAAACCGTAATAAGTTCTACCCCTTACTACTCGATTCCCATATTACATTCTAACGTTATCAATTAAATAGAGGGCTTTACATACACTCGGATTCTCAATTAGTAATATAATTCACTATCAATTAACCCGTTATGTTTTCTCAAAACATTACCATAATTATATTCACAATATTAACATGAAAGTTCCCATTAATTAAGTGTATATTATTCACATCATAAATATACAATACAAGCACCCCGAGACTAGCTGCGGTGCACACATACTCTGCTATCCATCCAGGTACATCACGTACATAAGGATCACGTATTTCGAATCTCTCAGGAATCGTTCTTAGATAACAACATCACAAATAATGGAGGCGAACACATTCACATCACATGGGTCACGCACCTACCTGATCTCCCACGATCAGCAGACTTATTAACATCCCAATAAGTCCTTCTCTGACCTATGTTCATCGAGGTAACCAATCTAAATTCGGGCAACACAAGGATTAGAAGGCCCTAAGCGAACGTAAACCTCCCGTGATAGCAAGTATGGTAGGTATGTCATACACATAAAATCAATACATATACTAAGTATGCACACCTCTTAGTAATTACCATAATATATTGGAGGTACACTTCTCATTCTCGTACCAACATATAATACTACACAATTTATATGTTCCCGGTTAATATAATAAATTAGGCCGTCAATAGTTCTCGTATCGTAATCGACACTCACGTCCTACTTCACATTTTCCCTTTAGGTTCAAGCTACACTTCTAGGTTTGACTCCTCACTATATCTCAAACATCCCAAATGTAACAATTAATCATCAAGGGAAGGTTATCTCTACATATACACAGGGTTACGGGACACTCGGGATCAAAACAGGCTAAAAAGCCTAAACTGTCAACTCGTTCGAAGTCTCGTTCGAACGAGGCTGTTCGAACGAGAGTTCGTTCGAACGAAGTTGTTCGAACGAGAGTTCGTTCGAACGAACTGGGCCTTCTAACAAGATCTCATTCGAATGAAAGTCTTCGAACGAACATCCCTCTCGTTAGAACCCAAACTGTCAACTCGTTAGAAGCTCGTTCGAACGAGCTCGTTCGAACGACCTGGGCAGGTCTTCTAACGAGTGGCCAGATTCGAGCCCAGAAATTCCTATCTCGTTTTTCCCAATTTTCTTCACTCCTAATTCCTCATAAAAATCGTTCCAACATCAATTTATGGTTCCTAATCGTCCCTAAACATACATAGGTCACCTACTAACGTTTTTGTGGGGTTAATTCATTATAAACATCATCTAAATATCAAATCCATACATTTATCACCAATTTCAAGAACATGAACCCTAAAATTTATTAATTCTCCAAGAGCCTAATTAAATCAGCTTTCATTTCATCCAAATTATAATATCATCAGAATAATCATCTAAATACAAATCTACATGCGATTCCTCATCAAAAATGTAATTTTCACTTCCAATTAAAATGGGTTTTTCATTAATTCCCAAGAACAATAAGATTTTATCAATTCCTACACATGGAAGAAGCATTCTCTGAAATTAATTGGAATTAAGCCACTTGCCTTATTTGAATATCTGAATTTGAGGTTGAATTTTGAAGGTTGAATTGCCTTCTCTCTCTCTCTGCAGAATCCTTCTCTTTCTCTCCCTCTCTACAAGTTCTTCTCAAGGTGTTAATGGAGGTGGGGTTGGTTTTTGCCAAGTTATAAAAGTTTCTAACTTCTCCCGTAACCCACTACCTAAATTGGGGTTGGAAATGGCTTAGTGGGTTAATACTAAGTCAGATTTTTAACTCTAATTTTCGTGGGTTTTAATTACCCAATTTCCGAAATTTCCAAAATGCCCTTATAAGTTACCGGTATGGCCCAATAATGCCCCGGGACCCAAACTTAACCCCCGGCTAGTGTTTTCTGACTATTTCGACCCTTCCGGACGCGTTGGCACACTCAAAATGACCATACGGTTAATAGAACTAAAATTCACTTTTTAATTAAAATAAATATTTCCCTGACGCGACTGTCACACGCGTCTCAATAAAATTTTCCAACTTGCCGTATTTCAATCTCACGACAAATTTCATACTTCAATATTCTTATATAATCATATATGCACATTATATTCAAATACCAACTCGCATCTCGCTAGTATTTTAATCCGGATTAATTTCCAATTAATACGCATTTAATTTAATTAATCCCATAAATAAATATCACAAAAATACGGGGTATTACATCACTCCCAAGCAGAAGGGAATGAGTGAGAAGGTGTTGGGGCCACCATCGATGCCTGGGGTGGGGCCTACTGTACCATGATCAAAGATGCATTTACTGTCTACGCTACGATAGTGGCAACCTCCGCAGCATTCATCGTACCCTAAGTTGGAGTTGGCTGGGGCTCGGGCTGGGTATCCTTAGGAACTCATTGTACACGTATGGAGGCATCTCAAATAAGAGAGACACTTTATAATTCCACAGTAATATCTCAAATAGCTGAAGGCGTAAAATGCACAATTAATGAATACAACAATCATAAATATAGGTTTCTATATAAAAAAAAGATACGTTGGAACGATAACAAGCCGCACAGATCCTAAGGACTCTAGAACCTGATGCTTTGATACCACCTGTGATACCCCGCCTAATTAAATATCGGGTTATCATTCCTATATTAAATTAACTCTGAATATCCAGTTGGTTCAGAATATGCATCCCTAACGAAAACTTTATTATTAACACTAACCACCTAATCTTTAAAAAGGGTTGATGTCAAAATTTTATCTTTTAATTAATCATAAAATCAAATTAACCAATTACTAATCATACACCATTCAACCAAATCTCATATGAAATAAAATGACAAAGGTAAAAATGAGACTGGAGTAAACACTTCCAGCCTAAATTCCAAATACAATAATCCAAGAAAACAAACCAACAACTGAAAGGAGTAGATAAATAGATCCACAAATCTCTAACTGTCTGAGAAGTAAAAAGGGGTCGACATGACCTAATTAAAATAACTAATTCAAAATGGAGGAATGATAATCATAGAGGTGTCTACTACCAAGTCTTATAACTTCCACAACATCTACAACTTGTCAAATGAATGGAATTCCTATCCTTGGTGTCCCTGTGGCTGGGCACCTAAAATAATTTGACAAATGAAAAGAGATTTGCAATAAAAGGCTAAGAGCCCGAGTTAAAACAATTTAAAAATCAGTTAATGCTTAAGTGAAAACAATAGCACATATAGTGTACATGTTAGATCCTCGTACTCTCACTTGAGATACTCACCTCTCATCTAATGTGCACACCTAACGCGTATATTTAACCCATCCTAGTTATGATACCCCCACCTAACGAGTCTGAAGCTAACTATTATCACACCAATAATCTCAGGCATTCATCCGTATCACCTGTATCCCGTATTACCACATGTTTAAGGATAGTTATTCATTTACACAACCGTTATTCTCATAGGTATTCCTTTTTCTCACTAAGAATATTTTAAAGTATCATTATTTCCACATCTAATAAACATGCACAATAGAATAGGAAACATGTATACATATATTTATCTCTCTATGTATATATTATTTCAGCACCCCTGGGTTACGGCCCCCTTAGTGCAATGCATACTCTGTTATCATGTCCCGATGCATTGCTCATTGCATGAAGGACTATAGGTTCAATATCTCACAAACCATTAAAATAAACACACATATTAGAGGCGAGCATAGTTCCAATCCCATAGGATACGCATATACCTACGCACCCATATAACCGTCAACACTATCGTTTTCACTGATAGACCATACCAAGGTTTTATGTTCTAGTGATACGAATCAAAATCCCCCCGAAGGATCCTCAAGATATTATCATCCGTAATATGCAACCTCCACCCGATAGCAAGCAGCATAGGTATGTTATATACACAATAATTCAATCAATAGGTACATACACACAACCTATAATAATCATTAGGTATTCATGCAACCCAAGTCCCTAAATTTATACATAGTATTATTATCTTTATTACTCACGTTATTCTATCCATACGACTAGTTTCTCTATCGTATATATTCCATAAGGCCCACTTGTTGCAACCTATTTCCCTTTGTAGCTACACAATCATATCATGACTATCCTATGTGATGTAGTCACTCACGAATAACGTATGTCATTTTTATCTCAATTAAATTAACCTGGTAAGATTTTAACTTATCCGGGTAAAAATTAAAATTCCTAAAATCTCATTAGAAGTGGGGAGAATCTCATTCAAATGAAAACTTCGAACGAATTAAGGACTGAATTCTCGTTCGAATGAAACTTCAAACGAATTATACTCTGAATTCTCGTTAGATGGATTATTAGAATTCTCATTCGAACGAGGTCGTTCGAATGACTCAGGTTATTCGAACGAGAAAATTGTAGTTCGTCCCTGTTAGTTCTAATCCTGCGGTTTTCCATCTTTTTATCATCCAAATTTCTCAAACTCTCATTCTAACTGAAATCCAATTATTTAAAACCATACCCACTAGTAATAGGATGATTCCCAGCGTATTTTTAATATCAAATCCATAAAAATCAGAATTCAGATTTATTCCTCAAATCATCAAAAGTCCTAATTTCATATAATCACCATTAATCACAACTAAACCCATATTTAAATTCATGATTTCATCATATAAAGTTCAGATTTCTAATCCTCAATATATTGTTATTCATCTATATGCAATACCTATACCATAATCATATATTTAAAACCTAATTTTAGTCCCAATTCCATAATATCATGAATAAACCACCAACTAAATTAACATGGACATTATATGCTCCAAAAATTAGCAAGATAAACACTTGCCTTTTCACGAAGGTTTGATTCGTTGCTTGAAACTGGTATAGATGCGTTCCTTTCTTCCTAATGTACACGTTAATGGTGTTTTTGGTGAAAGGTGACTGGGTTTGGCCTTGGAACTTCAAGGAACCTCTTCTTCTTCTTCCTCTTGGACTCTCTCTATTTTTTTCAAAACATAACCCTAACTACTACTACGTAAGGGATAATATATTAATCTAATTTTCATCCATTAATTAATCTCAATATTTCAAAAGATAAAAATACCCCTCTGGGGTGTCGGGTTGGCCTAAAGTTGCCCCGGACTCTATACTAAACACCTGAATAGGATTTTTTGACTATCTCGACCCTTTCGGACACATTTACGCACTCAAAACAACCATCCAAATAACAAAAAATAAAACTACATTATTATTCCTCATTTAAGTCCCGATACATTTCATACGCGCGTCCCAACTAAGTTTACTGTAACAGTCATATTTTCCACTCACGACCACTTTAATATTTTCATAATCATATATTACTCACTAAGTAATATTCATCATAACTCACATCAATAAATACTAACTCTCGTCATGCTAGTAATTATGTAATTAAATTCAGATTAATTATAAATAAATTTCCCATTTTTAAGTCAATTAATCCTCAATCAATCTCATAATTAAAATCATTAAAAATATGGGGTATTACAGAAGGCTCACTCGAACATACTACAAAATGAGAAAGGTTACTTTAGGTACCTCCTCATAAGAAGCAAGCTTGATCGAAGAGGCCCGCCAAAACACACTTGTAATATGAACTTAGTTTATATTTGTTTCCTTTTTGTAAAATGTTGGGAACCTATTTGTAATAACATTGAGGGTACTCAATACCTACGAAGAACCATATCTGGAAGGACATGAGAGAGATCACATATACTATCGAGCGACCTCATTTAAGGACTCTTATAGAGATTTGCTTTGGAGGATTGAGAATACGGTAACGTTGGCAAACAGTCCCAATCTCTTTGTTACACTTGGGCAAAACTCCACTTTAATAGGGTCATGTTAGTACTATGAATAACCTTTTATCTCAAGGGACCTTGCTCAAATTACCTCGTGTAACACTCCGTAGTTTTATTGATTTTTATAATGGGAATTAATTAGGATTAATTAAACTAAATTGAGAAATTAATTTCGATTAAAATAAATATTAATTAGAGAGTCAAGGGTTAATTTTTATTTATATTGAATATTACATATTGAATGAGTAATAAATTAATAAGAAAATATTATGATTATCGTGAGTGAGAAATATGGCAGTTACAGTAAATTTAGTCGGGACGCGATTATCAGTCGTGTCGGGACTTAATTTGGAGAATAAAATGAAATTTCATTTTTGATAATTTAAAAGGTCATTTTGAGTGCTCCAGTGTGTTCGAAAGGGTCAAAATAGTCAAAAAAAAGTGAACTCGGGAGTTTAGTTTAGGTCCCGGGGCAGTTTTAGGCCAAACCGACACCCCATAAAGATATTTTGGTCCTTTGAAATTTTAGAGAAAAGAAGCCTATGAAAATTGGAGAGTTATAACGTCAATTACATAAGGGGAGTTAGGGTTATTAGTTACCAAACCAAAGAGAGACCACAGGAGGGAGAAGGAGAGGTGTTCTAAGGCCAAAACACACATTCTTGCACCACCACCACCGGATTGTAGATCGGGAGGGGGAGAACACAAATCCCACCATCAATTTTGCAGAAATCAGACCTCTGAATTAAGACAAGTGTTTATCTTGCTGATTTATGATTTGATATAGCGTCCATGTTAGAGTAGGATGATTACTTTATGAATTTTATGAATTTTGGCCTTAAATTTGAACATATAAATCATGTTCTTAGGTAGGTATGGTGATAAACTTGATTCCTTATACATGTAAATGAAGTAGAAGAGAAATATCATGAATTTATGAAGAAATCAGGAGTTATGTTGAAGTTCTTGAACAAGAATGATAATCCAGGGTTTTTAAAGATTAATCTTGATTTAATTCAACTTGAAGTTGTTCTTTAAGGATTTAATGATTCTATTATGTTAAAAATCATTTATGCGTGTTACTATGATGTTTGAGACCTTTGGTTTAGAGTTTGGGATAGTGCAATGGTGGTTTAAAAGGATTAAAAATGGTGAATTCCCATAACAATTTAATGGAGAAGATGATACATGTTTCAGCGAATCGATTCGGCTCCTTAGACGAATCGATTCGGACCAAGGTCAAATCAATTCGATTTCCCAGATTTGAACAATTATCCCATTTTTTGCTCAGAATTCATAGGGAACGATTAGGTTGACCTTTGAAGTAATTTTAAATCCGAATGAGAGATAATCTAATTACCAGTAGGTTAATGTTGGAATTAAGGTTAGTCATACGAGGAGAGCTTAAGGCCATAGTTGATAGGGTTTACCGGGATAATAAAAGCTAATTCGGATCATGATTTTGTGTAGTGGAGAATTATGGGAATGTAGAACCTAAACCAGTATTTCATGAGAGAGATACCTACTGAATTCACATAAGGGACAAATTGGTAACCTTTGGGGCATTAGGAAGCACTTGAGATTATACAATGAGAAGTATTATGAAAAAGTAATGATACGTAGAATATTCGAGAGTTACTATACCACGTATGGAGTATATGATATAGGTTACGTGTACACCTATAATGATTATTTATTTATATATATATATATATATATATATATATATATATATATATATATATATATATATATATATATATATATATGTGTGTGTGTGTGTGTGTGTGTGTGTGTGTGTGTGTGTATGTGGCGTGAATACCTATTGTTTAATTTATTATGTGTAATCATACCTAGGCTACTTGCTATCAGAGGAGGTTTCGCGTTGTGGACAGTCTTATTCTGACGAGCCCACTGGGGGGGGGGGATATTGACTTGTACCTTAAAACATAGAGCTTAGGGATTGAGTACCACTTGTGTGATATGGGTGTGACCGGTCATTTGGGTGCAATGGTATGAGCGTCCCAAAGGCTTAGAACTATGTTCGTCTCCAATATGTGTGATTTGATTTATGGTTCGAGGGAGATTATCCGAACCGCTGTCCTTATTTAGTACGTGATGTACCAGGACTTGATAACAGAGTATGCCCGCACCGCAGGCCTTCACCTAGGGGTGCTATATATGTATTTATAATAAGAGTGATGTGTGTATATATATATATATATATATATATATATATATATATACGTGTGATTAATTCTACTATGACTGTATTAGTAGATAAGATAGATAGTGATATTTAAATTACTCAAAGTGTATGAGAACTTAATAAATTACTGGTAACTCTTAATGAATATAAAGAATGAGAAAATTTAGTATCATATTGTATGGGCAATACGAGTGGGCATAATAAATTATTAGGTGGGAGAAGAGATGTAAGTCAAACTAGTTAGGTGGGTAGCATAAGTAGATGGGTTAGATTAATACGTTAGGTGTGCACAATAGCTGAGAGGTGAGGATCTCAAGTGATAGCACGCGGAGCTAACATGCATATAATATCTCATCTTGACGCATTTTAATTACTTGATAAACTTTTTCAACTATTTTACTTGGTCTTTGACCCGTTTCAAATCCATTTTTGTAAAAACAATTTTAGGTACCCAACCATTGGGATGCCCTGCATAAGAGTTCCTACATTTGACGTGTTGCAACTGCTATGGAAGTTGCAGGACCTTCCTAGTAGAAGCCTACACACTTCTTAGTTCTTATTTATCTTTTTATCTATTTCAGCCGAGCGTGTTACCCATTCCTAGTTGGTTATTATTTACAGAGACATTGTACTTCTAGTTATTTCCAATATTTGATTTAGACATTATTTGTGGATGATTGTATGGAGATTTTATCTGGAGTGTTCTTCTAGACATATTTATTTATGTCGTTATCTTATTATTCATTATTATGTGCATGGAAATGGTGGATGTAATTTATTCAATTTATATTTACGGCATGTTAATAATAAGAATTTAAAATAATTGACGTCGAGCCTTTAGGGTACTAGTAATTAATTGGATTTCAATAGTTATGCTAATAATGAAACCATTAACGATTCCTGTTTACTTTAATAATGGGCTGATCAACCATGATTAGAATAAGCGGGGTGTCACATATGGTATCAGAGAATCTGGTTCTAGTGTCTTTAGGATCTGTATGACTTATTACATTTCCAGCGTAGCATTCTTTGATATAGAGACCTATTGTTAGGATTGTTGTATTCATAATTTTGCATTTATGTCTTCTGCTATTTTGAGATATCTTAAACTATGGAATAATAGAAATTATTTTTCATTTCAAATGCCTCCTCGACGTGCACCATGAGCCATCCCAGAGGCACAACCCAAGCCATAGAAAACTTAGACCCCATGGACTATGAATGCTATCGAGATTGCCTTCATTGTAGCACGGGCGGTTAATGCAGCCTTGACTACCTTTGACCATAAGGCACCACAGGTGCTACCTCAGCCTCAGATTGTTGCTCTAGCTTTTACACACTCGTTCCCTTCTGCCTAGGAGAAAGTTTAAGCCGCCTTAAAAAGGCACATCCTCTAGAGTTTTAGAGGAGCTTCGATGTAGTTGTATCATGCCAATTGAAGAAGGATATCCAGTGGAATTTAAAGATGTATGAGTTCACTGAGTTAAATAAATAGATACTAGTTACCTTTAAGCTAGTAAGGGCAGCATTACAGTGGTGGGAGTCCACTACCACCACACAGAAGAGGGACACCTTAATGATTCAGGATTTTTGGGAGTAGTTTGACTACAAATACTTCCCTTTCGCCATCCAGACTGAGATAAGGCAGAAATGTTTGGAGGTTTCTCAGGAGGGGAGGACTGTAGTAGAGTACGAGGAAGAATTTACTAGACTGGCGAATTTCATTCCCGGTGAGGTAGCCACAGAATATAAGAGGATTCGTTGTTTGTGGATGGTCTTACCTGGAGGATCAGACATCATTTATTGGATAATCTAGTCTTGAAGACATATATGGAGGTGTTGAATACAACTCTACTACACTATCAGGATCACCACTTCCATGTTAAGGTAAACAAGCGCTTAGGAGAGTCCAACCAGTAGGGCAGGACAGGGAGTAGCAGTGCTGGTGGCGCATAATCGACTTAGACTTAGCCGAGGTAGAGTGAACATGGTCCCCACCAGGGGATGCTACTAAGAGGTTTCGTTCGTGGGATTAAAAACAGAGACAGGGTGGATTCAGGCAGGGCCAACCGAGCCAACAACATTTCCAGCAGGGCCAGTGTAGAGATGGTAATGGCTAGCAAGGCCAGAGGGGAGGAAATTTTACTGGTAGGTGTTTCATGTGTAGCAAGACTGACCACAAATGTTAGGATTGCCCTTATAGTATGGGCGCGTCTACTACGTCCACCGAGCAGTATCTTCACAGGATTCACCCGCAGTTAAGGGTATATTTCTTATCCATGGTAATTTAGGGTGAAATTTATTTGACACTAGGACTTCACACTCATTCATAGCCACTAGGTTTGCATGAGCAGCAAAATTGTTAAAGATGACATGTAGTACAGTCATGTGTGTAGATTCCCCACTGGGTAGCGAGACACTTATCTTATTTATTTTTGGGGTGTGAGTATAGATATTGGGAGACTAGTTTTGCCCACTGATACGCTTATTTTAGATTTGTCAGAGTACGATGCCATTATAGGCATGGATTGGCTAGCAGAGTATAGGGCCATGATTGATTGCTATAGTTGGGGCATAGTATTTGCGATTCCCGGCCAAGATATGTTCTTAGTGGTGATGTCTTGTCCCGAAGGAGGATCGTCCACTTGTTTGTATTACATAGATAAGGAGACCTTGTAGGGATTTGCTATTTACCTAGATTCTATCCCAGTTGTGTGTGAGTTTGCAGACGTGTTTTAGGAGATACCGGTATTACCACCTAGCAAGGAGATAGAGTTTGTTATTGATTTAGCGTCGATCACGTGACCGATAGCTCATGCAATATATCTTATATCTCTTATGGAGATGAGGGAGATTAAGGATCAGATTGAGCAATTTTTAGGGGAGGGCTTTATATGTCGGAGTACTTCGCCTTGGAGTTCCCTAATATTGTTTGTGAAAAAGAGAGATGGTTCGCTATGCCAGTGTGCGGATTATCGGGAGTTAAATAAAGTCACAATACAAAATTAGTATTCCTTGCCTTGAATCAATGACTTATTCGACCCATTGAGAGGAGTGGCCTACTTATCTAAGATAGATTTAAGATCTAGGTATCACCAGTTGCAAATCTTGAAGTATGACGTATCTAAGACTGCCTTTTTGACGAGATATGGGACTTACAAGTTTTGGGTTATGCCATTTGGGCTAACCAACATGTCAGTTGTATTTATGGACTTGATGAATAGGGTGTTCAGAGAGTTCTTGGACCGATTTGTCATCATCTTTATTGATGACATCTTGATTTATTCCCGGACTGGGGAGGATCATGCCGAACATTTTCATCGAGTTTTGTAGACACTGCTTGAGCACTAGTTGTATGTGAATATTAAAAAATGCGGGTTTTGGATGCATGAGGTTCAATTTTTAGGTCATATCATTTCTAATTTGGAAATATCGGTGGACCCGAGTCAGGTGTCAGTTTGACATCTAGTATCACCCAGGAATGGCTAATGTGGTGGCAGACACATTAAGACACAGGCCAATAAGGGATGTAGCTTAAGTTTGGAAGGCGAAACGGAAGGATTTGGGACATTAGGATTCAGTTACCTGATCATTTATGTAAATTATGGCCATCACCCCACAGATTGTCATGATGGTGGTACAAGCATAGGTAGCAGATTCATTTTGTCAGGATCGAATCAGACAACTTTTAGCTGGGGCAGCCGAGTCGTACTTCGTGAGTTCAGAAGGAGGTTTACGATTCAACAGTAGATTAGTTATCCTAGGAGGGGGAGGACTTGCGACACGCAGTGATGGTAGAGTCACATGGATCACAATTTACGATACATCCTGTAGGGGATAAGATGTATCGAGATATGAGATGACAGTACCGTTGGAGTGAGATGAAGAAAGATACTGTCGAGTTTGTTTCGAGGTGTACCACTTGTCGGTTGGTGAAAGTGTACCATCAGAAGCCGACAGGGGTTCTACAGCCATTAGATATCCCTATGTGGAAATAGGAGAGCATTTCCATGTATTTTATTACTAGGTTACCTATTTCACATAGAGGTCGCGTTTCCATACAGGTGATAGTGGATCGATTGATCAAGGTAGCTCATTTTCTACCAGTTTGGACTAATTATACTACTGGACAGTATGCCCAGATTTTCATTGCTGAGTTAGTGAGGTTGCATTGGATGCCATTAGATATTGTGTCCGACAGGGATAATATTTTTGTGTCTCGATTTTGGGAGAGTTTTCAGGAGGCCATGGGTACCAATTTGCGTTTGAGTAAGGCTTATCACCCGTAAATGGATGGGTAGACAGAAAGGATGAATCAAATGTTGAAATATATGCTACGAATGTGTATCCTTGATTTTAGGGGAGGTTGGGAGCAGTATCTTCCACTGGTGGAGTTTGCGTAAAATAACTCCTACCAGTTTACGATTGGTATGGCACCATTTGAGGCATTGTACGATAGGCCTTGTCGTTCTCTTGCTTATTGGTTGGAGGTGGGGGACAACAATCTTCTCGAACCGGAGTTGATTTAGAATACATCGGCCAAAATTGAGTTGATTCAGAGTCGTATGTGGATAGCCCAGGACTGACAGAAGAGTTATGTCGATGCTAAGTGATTCTTCCTAGAGTTTAATGTGGGGGACCAGGTGCTACTACGTGTATCTACTATGAAGGGGATAATGAGGTTCAGGAAGAAAGGTAAGTTGGCGCCAAGGTGCATGGGGCTATTCCCTATCATTGAGTCGATTGGGATAGTTGCACATAAACTCGAGTTGTCGAAGCACTTGCATCGGATTCATGATGTATTTCACATTTCCTTGCTGGGTCGATATCTTCAGGATGAGTTGGTTAACACTCACACTTCTTTGGAGGAGTTTTATTTGCATCCCGATATTTCATACGAGGAGAGGCCAGTTGCTATCTTGGACCATAGCGAGAGAAAGCTGAGGTCGAAGGTAGTTCCACTTGTACGTGTTTAGTGGGGGAATCATAATGCTAATGAGTCCACTTGGGAGCGCAAAAATGAGATGCAAAAAATATATCCACAGTTATTCATACCAGGTATTCACTTTTTTTTATTTTTGGGAAAAAATTCTATTATTAGGGGAAAAGTATGTAACACCCCGTAATTTTATTGATTTTTATAATGGGAATTAATTGGGATTAATTAAATTAAATTGAGAAATTAATCCGGATTAACGTAAATATTAATTAGCGAGTCAATACTTAATTTTTATTTATATTGAATATTACTTAGTGAATGAGTAATAAATTGACAAGAAAATATTATGATTGCCGTGAGTGAGAAATACGACAGTTACGATAAATTTAGTCGGAACGTTTGTGTCAGTTGTGTCAGGACTTAATTTAGGAAATAAAATTTACTTTCATTTCTGATAATTCAAATTACCATTTCAAGTGTGTTAGCGTGTCCGAAAGGGTCAAAATAGTCAGAAAAATGTACTCGAGGGTTTAGTTTGGGTCCCGGGGCATTTTTAGGCAAAATCGACACCGTAGAGGGGTATTTTGGTCCGTTGAAATTTTGGGGAAAAGAAACCAATGAAGAATGGAGAGTTATATTTTCAATTACGAAAGGGGAGTTAGGGTTATCAGTTACCAAACTAAAGAGAGACCACAAGAGGGATAAGGAGAGGTGTTCCAAGGCCAAAAATCACATTTTTGCACCACCACCTCCACCGAATTGTAGATCGGGGGGAAGATAGCACAAATCCCACCATTAATTCTACAGAATTCAGACCTCCAAATTAAGGCAAGTGTTTTTCTTGTTGATTTATGATTTGATATACTATCCATGTTAGATTTGGATGATTACTTTATGAATTTCATGAATTTTGGCCTTAAATTTGAAGATATAAACCATGTTCTTGGGTAAGAATGGTAATAGACTTGATTCCTTATACATGTAGGACGAATTTGATGAGGAATATCACGAATTTATGAATAAATATGGATTTATGTTGAAGTTCTTGAACAAGAATGATAATCTAGTGGTTTTAAAGATTAATCTTGATTTAATTCAATTTGAAGCTGTTCTTTAAGGATTTAATGATTCTATGACGTAAAAAATCATTTATACATGTTACTATGATGTTTGAGACCTTTGGTTGAGAGTTAGGGATAGTGTAATGGTGGTTTAGAGGATTAAAAATGGTGAATTCCCTATACAATTTAATGGAGAAGATGCTACCTGTTACGACGAATCGATTCCGACCAAGGCCGAATCGATTCGGTTCCCCAAATTTGTACAATTTTCCCCTTTTTTGCTTAGAATTCATGGGGAACTATTAGCTTGACCTTTGAAGTAATTTTAAATCCTAATGAGATGTAATCTAATTACCAGTATGTTAATATTGGAATTGAGGTTATTCATACGAGGAGAGCTTAAGGCCATAGTTGATTAGGATTATTGGGATAATAAAAGCTAATTCAGATCATGATTTCATGTCGCGAAGAATTATGGGAACGTAGGACCTCAACCAACAACTCATGATTGAGATACCTACTGAATTTACGTAAGGGACAAATTGGTAACCTTTTAGGCATTGGGAAGCACTCGGGATTGCACAATGAGAAGTATTATGATAAAGTAATGATGCGTAGAATATTCGAGAGTTATTATACTATATATGGAGTATATGATATAGGCTACATGTATATCTATTATTATTATATATATATGGGTGGTGTGAATACCTATTGTTTGATTTATTACGTGTATAATCATACCTAGGCTACTTACTATCATGGGAGGTGTCGCGTCGTGGACAGTCTTATTCTGATGAGCCCTGGGGGGGGGGGGGGGGGGGGAATATTGACTTGTAACTCACAACATAGAACTTAGGGGTTGTGTACAACTTGTGGGAATAAGGGTTTAACCGGTCATTTGGGAGTGTAGGTATGATCATATCCTAAAGGCATGGAACTATGTTCGCCTCCAATAGGTGTGATTTGATTTATGGTTGGAGGGAAATTATCCAAACCGATGTCCTTATTTAGTATGTGATGTACCAGGACTTGATAGCTGAGTATACCCGCATCACAAGTCTCCACCTAGGGGTGTTATATATATATATATATATATATATATATATATATATATATATACTTGTGATTAATTCTACTACGAGTGTATTAGTAGATAAGATAGATAGTGATATCTGAATTACTCAAAGTGTATGAGAACTTAGTCAATTACTGGTAACTCTTAATGAATATAAAGAATGAGAAAATGCAGTATCGTATTGTATGGGCAATACGGGTGGGCACAATAACTTATTAGGTGGGAGAAGAGATGTAAGTCAAACTAGTTAGGCGGGTAGCATAACTAAGTGGTTGGAGTAGTACATTAGGCGTCCACAATAGATGAGAGGTGAGGATCTCAAATAAGAGCACGCAGAGCTAACATGTAAATAATATATCATCTTGATGCATTTTAAATACTTTCTAAACTTTTTCAATTGTTTTACTTGGGCTCTGACCCGTTTCAAATCCATTTTTGTAAAAACAATTTTAGGTACCCAACCACAGTGACGTCACGCATAGGAGTTCCTGCATTTGACGTGTTGCAGCTGCTGTGGAAGTTGCAGGACCTTGTTAGTAGACGCTTCCACACTTCTCAGTTCTTACTCATCTTTTTATCTTTTTTAGTCGGGTGTGTTGTCCATTCCAAGTCGGTTATTATTTACAAAGACACTGTACGTCCAGTTATTTCCAATATTTGATTTAGACTTTATTTATGGATGATTGTATGGGGATTTCATTTGGAGTATTCTTCCATACATATTTATTTATTTCATTATCTCATTATTCATTATTATGTGTGTGGAAATGGTGGATGTAATTTATTTAGTTTATATTTATGGCATGTGGATAATAAGAATTTAAAATAATTGACACTAGGCCATTAGGGTATTAGTAATTAATTGGATTTCGACAGTGATGCTAAGAATGAGACCATTAACGATTCATGTTTACTTTAATAATGGACTAATCACCCGGGATTATAATAGGCGGGGTGTCACACCTCGTCAACAGTAGTTCCTTCAAAGGAACCTCGCCCTACAAACACAGTGTAAGTTTGTTCGAGCAACCTTATCTCAAAGAACCTCATTTGGCTGACAAGACAATATATCTTATTGCCACTAATTACTATCTTTATGACGTCAAGATTTCTGACACTTTAGAATCTCGAGAAAGTTATTACTTGAGTAGGTTAATTCAATGGACCGAAGGTTCATTTTGAGGTATGTCCCATCAGCTATCATGAAACAAACCTTTGTGCCAACTATCACATCTCAATCAATGTAGGAGACATTATGAGGGCCTAAACAGTGTCCCTACCAAGAAATAATATCTCATGAATTTAATACACTATCCTTAGTATTAAATTCACAGTATTCTTATCATTAAATGAGGGTCGAAACATTTAATATGGGCAAGGTCATAGGCATTCCTATAAATACTTTCATTAGTCACATTTATTAGGGGCTGGATTTTTTATATCTAAATTCCCATATATGAGAGCTTCATGTAAGTCATCATTCAGAGTTTATTCCTTCTTTCTTAGAGCTTAGCCGATCTTTAACACTAATCATGTGGAATTATTGCGCTCAGAGGTTTACCACCTTGCCTTTATTTCACTAAAGTTCTTGTTCTTTTTTCATTCAACCAAGTTGGTTGTTGAGATTCACTTAATTTATTGCATTAAGAGGATATTTATGTTGTAAAGGTTCATTTAATATATATTCTGTGGTACTGCGACCATTTATTACAAGTATTTGAGTGATTCATTTAAACTGTTATTTTTCATACATTAATTATCATTCTAAAGGGTGTTAGGCCTCGCTAAATACTAATAGTATTTAATGAACCCACATCTTAGACATTGGCTAACATTCTGGATAGCCTAACTTCCTTAAGAAGCAAAATGTAAACTCTAGGTTAAGAATAAATCTATTTTCGTAATCAATTAAAGAATATCGAGGGATATAAGCGAGTCTATACCCTACTAATATCATACCCCAATGCTCCATTTAATTAATAATCATTTGATTGTGACTACTGAAAGCACTATTGTTTCCAATGTGATTGAGTCTCCAACAAACATTTTACACCTCATAAAAAGTTATTAATGCTCCAACAAAAAATTTTCAACTATGACCCGTCGATGACCTTGCAAGTGTCCAATGCCTATCACTATATCCAAATGCTAGGCTGTCTAACAAATTTAAGATTTAGAACAACAAAAAATTTATAGGGATTGGGATCTCCCAAGGTTCACCTCAAACTCTATGTTTGAACTATAAAAGCTCTAGGGGATTTCAAGGAAGTCATGGCCCAGATGTTTGGAGATGCCTTGTCTGGATGAGAACTTAATTGATTTCTATCCATATGATGGACGGACCCCAAGATGGAGTAACATATATCGAGAATTCATGAAATATTAAAAATACAATGACGAACTAGAAATCACACATTAAAACCTGAAGATGATGAAATAAGAAATCAATTAGCACTTGGGCACCTTCATTGCTCCTTGGAGGAATGATACTTCTAAAATGGTGAACCGACCCTTAGAAGAGGAACAAGTGGCCATCATTAAGAATAATTTGATCCAACCATACCAGGACCAAATTAAGAGACAATAACTACCTAATTTCAAATTCTTGATACAAGTAGGAGCCCAGTATGAGTATAACCTTACGAATCGACCTCCAGAGGTTGAGGAGGATAACCAAATAAATTCTCTTAATTTCCCAACCAGAAGAACTCATAAGATAAATAAAACCATTGACAATGCCATTGAAGAACCTACATCCACGTTCTCACCTTGGAGTACCAGAAAAATTTGATGATTATTCCATCCTCTACATGACCCCATAGGTCCAGTATACCAAGCTCAAAAAAGTATGGGGCTTTTAAACACCAAAGATCCCAAACCTCTACCTAATACCTTAACAGATAGCTTCAGAAGTGATAGGTATAGCGAATATCATCAGAATACTGGGCACAAGCTGGAAGGATGTCGAACTTTGAGGCATGTCATATAAGACCTGATTGATCAAGGGAAGATCACTACACTTATTAGACTAAAACCTAATGTCAATGGTAATCCTTTAACACACCACCGATCAAGGTTCAATGCCATTGCTAAGGAATGTGGAAGTGAAGATCCATCCCAACTAATCTAGCCCATCATCCCAATAGAAGAAAATAATAACCAAGCCACAGAAGCTTAGTTAACAGTCATTTAGATCATGTGGTGCCCACATAAACACACATGGATCTCATGGTTAAGATCTAGGAACCTTAAAAAAAATAGGTCGAGATCCATTGGAAGTTAATCTATTCCAGTTAATGTACCTTCTAATTTAAGAAAATTTTGTTCTTATCTTTTCAGACTTAATTCACATACATGAGAATCTCTTCGAACATTGGGAGGTGATGGACTATAAAGCACAATAGGCTACCAGATATATAAGAGGAAATAAAATTATGGAATTTATCCTCAATGGGTGGGGATAATAATTTGAAATATAAGATCGCCAAAACTCTTGGACTTGGTCATCACCCAATAGCTCAAGAACTGAACAGTTATCCTAAAAATATTTGATATTTCACTTTTATGACTTGATTGTGTCCCTACCTCATAAAGATGTTGATTATATTTGTACTTTGTATTTTAATGAAATCTTGTTCGAGTTCATCACCCCTTATTAGAATTTCGTAGAGGTCGATCATCTCACTCGATGTAGATTTCGTAAAGACCCAAACTTTAACCCTGAGGAAAAGAACGGAAACGAAGGAAAGGAGTTTATTGAATAATATCCATTATGAAAAGTCAAAGAAAACAAGGTCTTGGATCAGTTAAAAAAATATTCAAGCTAATAACTATGTATGAGGATCTCTCATGTACGCTTAAACGCATATAGATTTCATTTTGAATCGATTATCCATAAAAGTGGATCGCATATTCTCTAGCTCTAAAGAGCTCATGGAAATAATAGGGAGTCTAAATATATTTAAAAATCATATCATTCGCCAACATTGAACTACTTAAGATAGGGCCATGACACAATATGGACCTAAATATTATGGTGAATGTAAAAGTACAAAGGATACTTAAGGTACTCATTCATAATGGATCCGCTTTAATTGTCTCACCATCTACGAATGGCCAAATTTTTGGGAATTAAGCATTAAGACCTCACACCCACAACTTAAGTTATGAGTGCCTACCATAATACCCTAAGAGAAGTAAGATCCATAAAACTTGCCCTTGGGATTGACCCATTGGATAGTCTCACTGAATTTAAAATAATCGACACATGCCTCCTTTAATATGATTTTGGGTAGTTCATGGACTCATGACATCGAAGGAGTTTATTTGTCACTATATCAAAAGTTAAAACTCTTTTGCGAGAAAAATATTATCACCATATTAGGAGATATAAACTTTCTCAAAATAGAAAGGACCTAGTACCCTAGTCTTTTAGATACAGCATGTGAATGGAGATACTAACGAATTCCAGTTAGGTTGACCTGTGTATATCATTTTGACTAATACCAATGAACTAATTTTTTCACCCTAATCTAAATATGATTGCTTTAATGTCCCTCACATGATGAAGAAGATGAAATTCGTACTAGGAATGGGCCTCAAAAAGAATAAATAAAGGATCAGGGAGCCTATTAAGGTAACCCAACAGTCTAACACCAAGAGGCTAGGGTACAAGCATAATAATGACTATACTATTTTTAAAGCAGTGAAAGTTGAAGGAACTAAATTAAATAAACTATGGTCTCCATAGCCTCAAGGGATAATTCGTTAAAGAAAGAAAAGGTTTTACTTACTATGGATTCCATGAACCATGGGTAGATACCAACTCTAGGAAATAAATTCTCGAGGGGGAGGTTTTTAGAAAGGACGGCGTGCATGGATATAAAAGGAGGTGCATAAAATTGCAAGATTGATTAGGAATTTCGAGAACCGTCTACAGATTAGAACCCTATTGAATATTTGGGGAACATCGAGATATTTTTAAAAGTGATAATGGATGACAAGAAGAACTCGGCATTTTGCCACCTGAAAATAACCGAGAATCATTTTGAAGACGAGATTGCATATGTGATTTAGTAAGAACAACAACCACCATTTGTAACCACCCATTTGAGGAGAATTCTCTTAAAGCAAAATTACTTTGATGTACTCGACTATTTCAATACCATTATGGAAGAAATAAACTTTAACTTTGAGTATCATTTTTTGTAAAATATTGATGATGATGATGATGATGATGATGATGATGATGATGATGATGATGATGATGATGATGATGATGATGATGATGATGATGATGATGATGGTGGTGGTGATTATGAAGATGATGAATGTTCAAATCAAAGTAATTAATTTAATTTATATAATGAAATTTAGAACACCACCTAATATAGCTTAATGTTAAATAAACCAATCACACACACCCTTGTAGTACCCATATTTATGAGGATATAGAATTTAAATTAAATTGGCGATTTAGAGAATGTATTTAATTTGGAAAATGTATTTAATTTCATGAATTTATTTAATTTGGAGAATCAATTTAATTCGGTGATTTAGATTTAATTAATTCAGGTTGTTATTTATTTTTGCGTGAAACATATTTTGAAGTAAAATAAGAAAAGTTGTATAAAGTGACTCGGATGATGATTTAGAGGTCACGGTCGATTCCAAATAGGTCGAGAGAGTCGGAAAAGAGTATCCGGGGATAGTAATTGGGTCTCAGGATATTTTTAGGCATAACATGACTCACACGGGGGTGTTCGGGTCATTTTGGCTTGGCCCATTAGACTAAAAAGGGATTAGCATTTTTAACCTAAGTTATAGGAGTTAGTGGAAGCCATAACTCATTTAGAAAAACCCTAGATCTGCAGAGAAGAAAAGAGGGAGAAAGAAGGGAGATTTTTGGGAGCCAAACCAAGAAGGATTGAGGGCGTTCTTAGTCAAAACACCGTCTACGTCAAAGGATCATACCCTATGAATCAATAAAGGCAAGTGGTTAATTTTCTTTCAATATAAATTTGTGATAATCAATTTAGATCATAGTGGGTATAATTGAAAATCCATTTTTGGGAGGGTGTTGATATGAAATTGAATTTTTTATAATTGGAGTAAATCGTGTAGATTAATTACTCAATTGATGATGGACTATTATATAAGATTATTTGAATCATATTTTCCATTCGAAACCCAGTGGTTAAAATCGTGTAATTTGGATTGATAGAATTGAATTGAGGATGAGATTCGTATAAACTGTTATAAACCCAATTCGGGAAGTATTGGGGAAAGATATAAATTAATGGTTTTTGATGATCAATAGGATGTTTAGAACTTTTTTCGAGGGTAAAAATATGTTGGGAGAAATCGATTGAGCTTTGGGTTGAGAATCAAAAAGTCTTAAGGGTGTAACAATGGAGGGAATTATGAGTTAGAGAAGACGGTTATGTACCCAGGTACAACGAACTGATTTGGGGGTCAGACCGAACCGGTTCGGGGGTCTGGCAGTTCTAGTCTCCCATTTAAAATAGAGGGTTAATACGGAGGATTTTCCAATGGAATTGTTAATGTAATAATGAGAAAAACTTGCTGGAAAAGTTGTATGACATTTTGTGGGAATAAATTAGTGAGTTAAATTAATAATGGATTAAGTGAATTAAAAGTCTTAGGACTTAAACAACGGGGCGAGTGGGTGTGTTCGGGCATTGTACTTAAGTGACACTACTTTAGTGATTTAATTAATATGAAACTAATTAAATGTAGAGTCGGGGAATTTGACTCGGGTATTAAGGGCTCGCGCTGCGGGAGTCAAGCACGGGTTAGCCATTTTAATTAGATTATACATATATATATATATATATATATATATATATATATATATATTCATGCTTTATAAATATTGGCGTGAATAATAGTTATATAAATATAAACCCTTATAGTGCTATCATAGGAGGTTGCGCGATGTGGGTGAATCCCCTGGCCAGTGAATGCAGGGCAAGTATAGTCCCCAGGTAATATCGTCCATTATTTTATTGGGTGATTTATTATTTGGGTTAGACGCTTTGGGTAAGATTTGGTCTCATTCTCGAGCAAATATGACTGCCTCCACTACATTTGAGATATTTTTACCAAAGTTCGGTGGAGCTAATCTGACTTTTGGTAACCGGGTTAGAGTAACCATACCTGGGATATGATAGCATTGTAGAGAAAGCATCCAGTAAGTTATTACTTAGGAGGATGGATATACATACGGTATATGTGTGAATGGTGTAGTATTATTGTACATATATAATAGTGTAGATATTTGTATACGGGTAAAATACATGAAGTGCAATTGTGTAAATTATTGTACGTATAATAGTGTAGATATTTATATATGGGTAAAATACATGAAGTGGAATTGTATTCATTATTGTACGTACATAATAGTATAGATATTTATATACGGGTGAATTACATGAAGTAAAAGGGTATTACTTGTATATAACAAGTGAGACTGTTATATAGTTTTATTTAAAAATGATTAATTAAGTTAATGCGATAAATAACATATGGACCAACAGTAAGATTACTCGGGTTAGAGTATTGTGTCGAGAAGTATGCATAATAAGGCTATTTATACGGGGTATATAGTACAACTAGGAAGGTTAGGAAGAAGCGTTAGGTGTGCACTTTAGATAACGGGTGATAATTGTCTCAAGGGAGTGCGACACTAACTGAAATATGAAGGGTATTCATGCATTTTATTTACTGCAACGTTAATCACTTACTAAATATTTTCAAAATATTTTAGGTTCTAACCCTTGCTGTAAAATTTTCAAAACCTTTTAGGTGTCCAGCCACAGGGATGCCAGACTTGATTATTTATTCCAGTGATACGCAACTATGACATATGTGGATGCATGCAGGAGTTAGAGTAGACGATTCTTTTATTTCATTCCTAGATTAGGAATCTTATCTCAGTATTTTATTTTGGGTGTGTTGCCTTCGGGACTTATTCAGATTATTTCAGTTCAGATTTTGTATTGAGATTTATTATTAGCGATTGGATATTTTGGTTTTGCATTTTGTAGCCGATGGTTTATACGCTAAGTCATTTATTATTGCAGTATCATTTTAGGCAATGATTGTGTGTATGGTTTGGTTTTTATTACATTTCTGCATATTGTTATGTGTTTAATGAAGGATAAAATTCGATACTTACTTAATTAACTATTAGGTGATTAGAAATTAATACGGTTTTCGATAATGATGCTAAGAATGATCCAAATGAGAAACCTATTTTAATTTAATAAAGTCCTGATCACTTGGTATTTAATTGAGCGAAGTGTCACAGATGGTATCAAAGCATCGGGCTCTAGTGTCCTTAGGATCTGTGTAGCTTTTAACGTTTCTACGTAGAGTTATTTGATATAGAGTCTTAATATAGGATTTTTGTATTCCTCTACGTATGCGACTTACGTTCTCCTTCTATTAAGTATAGTTTATGTGATTCATATACTAGTTCGGTTAGGCTTCATACATCGAACATTATAGGAAGACCAGCGAGGGCCGTTAGAAGGAGTGCAGGAGGAGAGGCTTAGAAAAAGCTAGATAGTATTTTGGAAATGGTGACCACGATAAAAGTCACCATTATTATTGTTTAGTAAGATGATGATAGGATAATTATACAGGAATAGTAGCTTCCCCAAGCACTATCATAGATGATGGTTGTACAAATTTTAGACTCGCCCAATGTAGTCGACAAGGATGGGTAGTCGGAAGGACTCCTTCGAGGAGCCACTTATAAGGATTTGGTTAAGAGAGGAAGTGTGATGGGCCAATGGAAAGGGATAACTAAAAGAAATTGTGTATATTGGAGTGCAGTAACACCCAGGATTAAATTTTGAGCGAAAGTTTTAGCTCATAGGAGAAGCATAAAGTGATGAGAGTCAGTCACCACATATAAAGATGTGTATATGGAATTAAACGAGAAATTTGGGTGCGAGTTGATCGTAAGACCTTCCATCTTCTATTTAGACAGAGATGCAAATGGAGTTTCAAAAATTTTCATTAGTGGGTCAGGTGAAGATTGTCGCTAGAGAGAAGCTGATTTGTTTAGCGAACTTCGTACTCGAATGAGGGAATGCGGAGAAAATAAAGGGGTCCATAAGTTGATAATGGACTCATCAATAGAATACACAAGAATGGATGGGAGATACGAATAGGATGACTAGTGTCAACATCGTTAAGGTCGTACGTTTAGAAGTTTAGATCAACGCTTCCATGATAAGGGAGTTAAGAGGGTTGGAGAATCTAGTTAAAGTGGAGTTATAGATTAAACAGTGCTAGTGAAGTACCATAGGATGGTATACCCAGTACAGGACTCAGTCATATAATTTAGATCAAGTAATTCCTACTAAGTGATGCTGGATTTAGTTAGGGCCATCGAGGCCAACAATTAGTCCCATAGGTCTAGCGAATCCAAAAGGACAACGGGGGTAGTAATTGGGGACAAGACTACCAGGTTCGAGATAAGGAAACCCTGACATGGCTAGTGGGTTCAGAGACAAGGGGAAGACACAGGAAGGTGTCATATGTTTGGAGTGTGGGGCCATCTATATTGAACATGTCCATAGTAAGAAAGTCAGACTAGACAAGCTGAGAAGGTAAGTGGGGACAGTGCCAGTGGGGCACAATAGCGGCAGGAGCAGGACTCCCAAAAGGGGAATTTGACTAAAAGGTTTAAATCTGGAGGTTATTGATTTGAGAGAGGCGAATTCAAGAAGGGACTTTATGGCCCTTAGTAGTAGTAGCATTTCGCTCCTCAAGGTCGCCAGGGCCAAGGGACATTACACCAAAACACTAATTTTGTGACTGCCTTCTCGTAACTGCTAATGGGGGTGACAAACTTGATCACTGCCATTAGGAGTCATAAAATATTTGGGTATTGGAAAATTTGAGTTAATTGGTTTGTCACTTCTAAAGATAGTCAAAAATCTTACCATATAATTAAGTTGTGACTGCTAGAAGGAGTCGCAAGTTTCTAACTGCCACAAAGAGTCACAAATTTATCACTAGGCTTAAGTTATGACTCTTATGAGTAGTCACTAAATTATAACTGCTATGAGCAGGACAAATTTTATATTTGTGACCGTTATTAGCAGTTACAAATTTTTGACTGCTCGTAACCGTCATAAAATTTGACTTAACAAATTGGTGACTGCTCGTAGAGGTCATATATATTGGTGTAAGAGTTAATTTGTGACTCCTATTAGGGGTCACCAAAAATTTTCCCTAGGTTTAATTTCCCTCTTCTCTCTCCTACGTGCCCATATCTATTTCATTTTGGTGCAAATAACTCAACAACTCCTCCCCATCTCTTTATTTCATTTTGCTGTGAGTTTTCAATTTCGTTCTCAAGTAACAATGAAGGTTAGCTCTGTTACTATTTTATTTTTACACACTTAATTTTAATTCTCAGGTACTATTGATTTCGTTCTCATGTATCAATGAAGGTAATAAATCGTGCTAAAGTTTTTAAGGGTTGATTTCTTTCTTAGCGATGTAGGTTTTGTATTCTAAGTGTTTGCTATATGAATATACCTTAAAGGTTATACATGAAAATTGCATATATGGATATACCCATTTTTATTTTTTTTATATGGATGTCCAGTTTTATCTCAGATTGCATATGATCGAATTTTTTTGATATGTTTATTACCGAATTTGATTTTGTTAGTTATGCTTTCATAAATGTTTGAACATTTAAGTCTACGTTTTTGTAGGTTTGTTTGACTTTTTGAACATTTAGGTCTGCATTGTTTTTTTTCCTTTTGCAATATCACATAATTTCGCCATAATGGTTATTTTGCAACTAATAGATTATTTAATTTGTAAGTGTCATAAATTTTAACTTTTACATCTTAAAATTATGTTGAAGTTTTAGAAAGAAATATGAAAACCTTTCTTAGGTCGTTACTTTTAGTGTATTTGGGTAAAATTGTGCCATGTTTTGAAACTTACATATCAATAAGCAAATTCCTAGACTACAAGCTACTAGTGTTTTGTGGTAACTATGAATTCACTTTATTTAAAAAATGAACGTACATGTCAATACGCAAATCGTTAGTTGTCAATATGGAAATGTATTGAATTTCAAAATATTTCATTTCACTAAAGAATTCTTTATTCAATAATTTCGCCAGCAAGATACTATATATTTGCATTTTGGGACAAAATAGTTAAAAGATTGCTATATTGAAGGAAATGTAGACTTTATTTTTGGAAATAACATTGCGTTGTTGGAACATTGTTATATCCTTTGCAATTGTCATATCCTTTGCAACTCAGATGGAGTTATAACTGTACAAAGTAGGAAACCTTCTCAAGAGATGACTGACTGTGTGTTTTTGAGGTGTGTGATTATCTTTTCTTTTCTTCATCCTAAATTACCCTGTATTGTTATTCGAAAGTGTTGATAGTATTGGTTCATTTTTCCTTTCGATGTAATTGAAATTAGTGCCTATAAATGAAATTGTAGTTCAGTTCATGGTTTTTATTAATATTGACATTTGCATATTCATTCAATGTAATTTGACTGTTTGTCCAATCATCTATGCATTAGGAATTCGGATCAATGGTGAGTATGGATTCTACGACTTGACTCAATTTGGAATTTGGGTCTCTATATCTCCCAAGTTTTTTAGTCACTTATAACTCTCTTTGATATGAGGTAACATCCTCTATCTTATGCTTTGTGTGTATGTAGTTGTACACTGCGTGTGTGTATTTATGTAGTATATATCTATTGCTCATTATCAAAGTTCCAATAAATTTTAATGCAACTTTACATTCTCTCTTTGTTATACGATTAATTATTTGAGGTCCTAATTTGTTAGATTTAGAAATTATACATTCGTAATTTACTTGCGTGAAAGTCAAGATACTCTAGTCTTTGAATCTCACGCCATCAATTGCATTTCATTTTCTATATTTCTTTAAAAATCTAAATCTTTAAAATATTGAGATCAAATTAAATGAGTTCGAGGCTTGTTAGAGGTGTCGCTTTTATAACCAGCTGATTTATCGAGAGTGATGACTCGTGCCAATTTCTTATATTTAGAAACACGAAGTCCCCAATTTATAATGGTTAAAAGGGACTTTGCATTGTTTGGTATACGAAGTGGGAGAGTTTTCAATACCTCTAGAATTCCAAATAACTAATTTGATCATTGAGGGGTGGAGGGGTTGGGAATTTTGAAAAGTGACCTTGCCACTCTTTTAGTCTGGGAAACAACAATAACTAGGGAGTGCATGTCATCTTTTCACCTTCCTTTTTTGGTAGTTCGGTAGTTAGGCCTTCTTCATTAATCTTCAATCTGATTTAAATATCATCAGTACTTCCTACTAGTCTAGAGTTAAATGATTTTCTAGTTCAGTTGGCTCACGTGAAAGCAAGGTATCAAGAACAAAAGTCTTAGTATGAGTAATTTCATCTACGTAAATGGCAGATTTGGTAATCTTGGTCCAAAATGGCATACCTCGTACACCATGCTTTCTCCAATCCAAGCATCCCCAGTACCGCCTACCCCAAACCAGGGCCTCTAACTATCCCTTGTGCAGTGGGAGTTGCCGAAAAATGGCAGGTAACTGTCAGCAATGGAAATAACTCACTGCAAATATGTCGAGTTCTTATTGGTATGTGGCAGACTAGTAGTGGTTGGGGGGAAATTGACCTAGTCCACGTTGTCAAGGCTATGCTCCGATACACAAATGCTGGCCTCTCCACCTCCGATATGGCCGATCACTATAATTCCCACTTTTAATTCCAATTATGTCTTCTATTTTTATAATTTTCGTCTCTAATTATGCTTCGAATATTAAATAAATTTTGTTTCCTACTATCACAACACTGGCTCAGTGGGTGTTATTTGAGTCACTAATTACACACACGTTTTCTCTACGTGGCTTCATACTTGCTTCAATATGTCGATGCTGGTTTCACCATTTTTTATATGGATGATATATGTAAGATGTCACAGGGATATATAAAACTCATTATCTACATTTTATTCACTAAGAAGTTGACTTTCTTTTCAACACATAAACAATTATTGAAAAGAATTGACTCTGTTGTAGCAACATATTCTTACAATCCTCGATTACAACTAACCTTCAGACCCATTAGAACACCATTGGGCTTTAATTTAGTTTTCATAGAGTTCTTTGATACATTCCTTTTATTTGAATTCTTATCGTATGGTTCTTAGCACTAATAAGCGATATGTGTCAAATTTCATATGGCACCTAATAGGAAGACTTGCACAGCTTCACGTGTTACTCAGACTTGTACCGAAACACTAGTACTGCATATACCAATGGTAGTAAAGTTACCATCTATGCCAGCAATCCCAGAACCCGATGCCTAGGAAAGTATCATTTCGGACCCCGGGAGATTTTAAAGTTGATCTCACAGGTAGGTTTGGCAGTAGGTAGTAATAGGAAGAAGTAATTTTCTAAAATATATGATGCTTTTTGGTACATTAATACTTCGAAGAAACAAACCAGAGCAAGAGTCTCATTTGTAATATGTAAAAACTTCAAAGCAAGGAACCTAAGAAAGAGTTTATTCAAAGAATAAGTTGGTTTCAAACCCTCAAACATACCTTTGCTAACTATAAACGGTAATGCTAAAGAACCGAAAGAAAATTTTGAACTGTGAACTATGAAGAACTAAAGTAGAATTTATTTATTGTGTACTGACACATAAATTTGATAGACGTTGCGCTCATTATGCTACAGTTTTACAACCAACTTCATTCACATTTATTCCACAATCGCAACCCAAACATATTGCACGGACCAATGCCACTAGTATCACCCAAACGGTTGAGTGGGGAGTTCAAAGAGGAAAAGATTAAGAAGTTGTTGCATGTGGCTTTGAGATGTGATAAAACTAATGATACAGAGAGTCGTATAATGAGGAGAGTGTTTCAGATTCTTAATAAGGAGGTTGAGGCAATAGTGAATATATTAAGACACCTAAATCCGTATTTGAGATCAGAGTTAATAGAAGTGAGTTGTTTATATTCTGTTCGCATCCATGTTATTTCATTCCATTCTTTTATTTTTCCCTTTAGGTAGTAGCTTAGTTGTTATAAGTAGTTCAGCCATTTAGGAGAATATGAATGTTCACTGGTCCAAGTTCAAAGTCATTCCATTGAACTCTTTTCGTTTCTATTGTTTCCTGAACATTTTCACGATTGTTTAGTTTTTTTCCTTCTAATTAGTGTTGTTTTATTGCAAAAATAAAATTTATAGAAACCAGAAAATAGGGGGAATATTTACTCCACACACAGAATATATGTTTTAATCTTTAGTCATAATTTTTATTCAAGAACTTTCTCATTAATAGCTAAGAATTCCCAAATTCAGAGAAAAGACTTTGAGGAATAGAAACTGTGAATTTGGAGGGTATAAATCTAATTTGTAGTAGCAGTTGGGCTCCTACGGAGCATATCACCATTGCGTGGTTGTACAACTGCAAATGGTAAAATCTATCGGTGAGTTTATAATATTGTCAATATTCAAAAATATTATTTGGAGATGTTATTGCTAACTGACTGGTTACTTGATTATAAATAGGTGGCGCCTAGGAGTGAGAAAAATAGGGGGAATTTCCCACCAAACAACATATTAATGATGTTAATTGGGGCATGGTTACTGTGGATGGGTTGGAGAAGGTTCAATGGTGAAGCCCCATAGCCAACACTGACTCATCTCTAGACATAATTAACACCCATGTTTGCACTACCACTAGCCTTTTAACCTGTCCCATTCTCAACACTTCTTTTCTTTGGCAAGCCTTTTGTTGTTGGTTCTATTTAGGGAATGATTATTGTCCTATTTTGTATCACCCCAGAAGCATGAATGTTAAACCTTGGACCCAATTTTGTGGCTTTAGGGGAAGGTTTAAGAATCATAAGAATAATTCAATGTATGTTATCGATAAGTTCCCATCGACTATGTCAAAAAGTGAAAGTTATGAACTTGAAATGCTATGAAATGTTTTCGAGGTAGAAATCAGGTCGTGGTTCGTTAGACCAAGGGATTTCGGGACATGTTTTTTACCGAATTGTTTATGAATTCCACCATTAACTGGGACTATATCATTCCGATAATGATGTTAATCATGATAACACACTCAACAGTGGAACTTTTTAGTAGCAATGGCTTTCGCCTCACCATTAAAATTTTGTTTATGTTGCTCAAACTCCTTGACCAGGAGACTCACTTCATTCAAACCGCCATTATTATCTTGTCTTGCCTCTGAAACAGAGTAGTAAGATTTAATGGGAGAAATTTCTCCGGGAGTTTGAGTTCCAGTGGATGATGTTTTTAATGATGTTTCAAACAATACTTTGATTTCCAGTCAGATTTACTTTGATTTTTGACGCTATAAGGCTTTTTGCTAGCACAGTTGAGTAAATTATTATTTCGGTTCTATTACTTTTAGTGGTGTCTGTTGTAAATTATGTTTGATTGCATTGATATGGTGCTCTTTGTGGATATGATACCTTCTTTGTGTGCCCGTGTTACTTTTTTATGTTCTCACTACATTATTCAACATAAGTTAGCATGCCACGTGTATATATATATATATATATATATATATATATATATATATATATATATATATATATATATATATATATATATATATATATATATATATGTATAGATATGCATAGATATCTATACTTCTCCATGTTATGCATATCTATGCATATCTATATTGTAATCATTTTGGGAGATGATTACGAGTTGTAGCTGGTACACGAATATTTTTTTCTCTTTCGTGCAGGGGATGATGTGGAAAGCACCAATTTCTTGACTCGATATCATTAAGAGACATCTCAAACCTACTATGGCAAGTACCAATTTTAAACAATGTGAGTACCAAAACACACTTAACTATCTCATATATGACTTCATTTATGTATGGCAATATAATGTATGTGTCAATATCTTTGGAAAATTATAGATGATCGATTATTACAGACTTACCTATCTCATATATGATAAGAAGGGCGTGGTTATAGAAAGACGATGAAGATCAAAAGGCTCAACATCGATAAGACGCAGAAGATCGAGATGATCAACATCGACACGAGCTCAAAGAATTATAGATTCTCCACCAGCAAACGCCAGATAAAGTCTGATATGAGAATCGAAATGCAGAGTTTGTTTCCGAGTATTATCCCTCATCACGCTTCCATTACTTCAACGGCCTATACCGACTAGGTAATAACAAATATTTATTTTGTTTATATATGTATTTGATGGGGTGCTAGGTAGGATATATGTTGTGGTCATTCTGCCCTTAGTTTTCTACAGTGTTGTGATTATTTTGTCATTTTTAAGTTAATTTTTATGTTTAAATAGGTTGGTTTTCATGAATAAACAAAGGAGATTCTGTCGATTTTTAAAAAAATAGTGTTTTTAAAAGTAAACAATATGAAGATATACAAATTTGATAAGGTTTTTAAAGATTGTCATTTATAGGAACTATTAAAAAATATTATTTATTTGTTTAAGGTAACTAACACTAAATAAATTTTATTGCAGGTGGAAATCTTTTGTGGACAAGGCAAGACATTGAAGTCGTTTTGTTGGAGGTCGTACGTTTCAAGACTGCGAGTTTACTTTTCTTACTTCATTTTATGTTAGGATTAGATGGTTTTTTATGTATTTATCTAATGAGATGAGTGAAATTGTGTAGAGATACATAGGTTGATGGAGACGATGTTGAAATTGTGTTTTTTTTTCTTTGTATGAACTCTAATTATAGTTGAATGAAAATTTTTATGTTATGTATATTGAAATTAGATATCAAATATGTTATATATTATTTTTATAAGGTTTTGTTTATAATTATATATATAATATATTTGTAACAGCTCTTACCACATTTAACAAATTCAATTTTTATTACTGCTAATAGCAGTCACAAATTTGTCATTACTGTCAATTTTGTAATCGCAAATAACAATTAAAAATATAAGATTTGTAACAGCTGACGTCAGTTATAAATATTATATTCATAACTACTGATAGAAGTTACAAACTGAGGTCATCAGTCATAACTCCCATAGGGGTTATAAAAATCTGTGACTGCTGTTAGGAGTTACAAAATTTCTTTCATCACCCCTAAATTATGACGGTAAATAGCAGTTATAAAGGTCATTTTTTACTACTAAAAGCACTCACAAATCACCCATTTTGGTGTAGTGGGAATGGCGGGGGAGGCCAGTAAGAACAGGACTTGTGGTAGGGAGGATTTTCTAGGGAAATGTTTCGTTTATGGAGACACATGACATAGGAAGAGAGATTTCCCTAAGAGAGATAGGGCACAACTACAGGATGAGATTCTAGATGTAGAACCACTATAGGAGTTCATGGGTCAGTTCAGACGTGGGGATTTCGATCCTGAACCCATTGACCAGGCAAAGCGGTTAGAATATAAAGGCAGATTGTTTTTATTATCCTATGTGTATGGGGGAGATTTTTATGACATGGGGGTGTCACAAGTAATATTATGGTTACTAGAATTCGCGAGTGAGACGGATTTAGTAGGGACATTAGCCAAATGGCTATAGTATGTATATATAATTATTGTGGGGTAATGGGGCTCTTTGGTGTTACCCACTAGAGAGAGGGTGTGCACACTAAGAGAATGTTTGCATTACACGTGAGATTACTACTTTCGAGATTTATGGGAGTAGGGTAGATGATTTTCCAAGTCTAAGTTGGTTAGAAATGGTTTGGGACTATAATAGATAGTTATAGTAAGACTTTGTGTTCGTTGTTCTAAGGAATGAATTGTTTTCGCTAGGTGTCACTTGAAAAAGGGTCTAGCCTATATATATATATATATATATATATATACGTGCATATATGTTATGGTGTGTTGCATTGTAGATTTATAAGAATATGTTGTATTGTTATAGGTGATCCTGATGAGTAGGGACGTTGACTGATGTAATTTAGGGTATATTGGTTTATTATCGAGCGGAGAGATGTAGCTCGTTATTGTCTTAGCATAGAGAAACTAGCGATAGTAAGGGTGTCGTATTGTATGTTATCTTTTGTAACATTTGAGTGGACGAGTATACTTTTATGTCAAGAGACGGGGAGCTGGGGGTATGTACTATGGATTGATGGGCTAATGGATCTCAATGATCGAAAATGTTAGGTAGTAGTGTATCAGGGGGTTCCTTATTTGGATTTTGCTTTGTGAGACATCCCACGCATAAAACTTCGCACAACGTTGGAAGTTGGGAGATGTTTGGTCATTAGGACATAGGTTCAGTACCCTAGATATTATAGGTATATGTAGTTGTAACTATGTGTTGAAAGTTATATTACGATGTAAGTCTAATGGAGCCGAGTAGCATTTATGTTGAGGAGCATTGGTAGAGGGTGTATGAACACCTTAGATAATTAATTTAATTTTAATATAATCCGCGATTAAAAGGGGCATGGATATATGTGGCGATCTTAGGAGTAGGTGAATAAGGGTATATTTAGACTTAACCAAATTTTGAGGAAGAAATTACTTTGTAAGGGGAGAAGTATGTAATACCCCGTATTTCTGAGGATATAGAATAAAAATTATGTTGGTGATTTAGAGAATGTATTTAATTTGGAGAATTTATTTAATTTAGAGAATATATTTAATTCAGTGATTTAGGTTTAATTAATCCAGGTTGTTATCTATTTTCATGTGGAACATATTTTGAAGTGAAATAAGAAAAGTTGTATAGAGTGACTCGGATGATGATTTAGAGGTCACAGTCGATTCTGAATTAGTCAAGATAGTCGGAAAAGAGTACCCGATGGTAGTAATTGGGTCTCGGGACATTTTTAGGCAAAGCAAGACTCACGCAGGAGTGTTCGGGTCATTTGGGCTTGGTCCGTTAGCCTAAAAACGGGATTAGCATTTTTAACCTAAGTTATAAGAGTTAGTGGCAGCCATAACTCATTTAGAAAAATCCGAGATCTGCAGAGAAGTAAAGAGAGAGAAATTTGGGAGATTTTTTGGAGCCAAACCAAGAAGGATTGAGGGTAATCTTCGTCAAACCACCGTCTACGTCACCGGATCAGGCCCTACGAATCAATAAAGGCAAGTGGTTAATTTTTTTTTTATGTAAATTCATGATAATAAATTCATATCATAGTGAGTGTAATTGGAAATCCATTTTTGGTAGGGTATTGATATGAAATTGGGTTTTTGATAATTGGAGTAAATCATGTAGATCAGTTACTCAATTGATGATGGACTATTATATAAGACTGTATGAATCTAATTTTTCATTCGAAACCTAGTAATTAAACTCGTGTAATTTGGATTGATAGAATTGAATCGAGGATGAGATTCGTATAAACTGTTATAAATCCGATTCGGGAAGTATTGGGGAAAGATATAAATTAATGATGTTTGATGATAAATAGGATGTTTAGAACTTGTTTGGAGGGTAATAATATGTTGTGAGAAATCGATGGAGTTATGGGTTGAGAACTGATAAGTCTTAAGGGTGTAACAATGGAGGAAAAATTGAGTTAGAGAAGACTATTTTGTACTTAGGTACAGGGAACCGGTTCGGGGGGTTTGGTAGTTCGAGTCTCCCATTTAAATTTTGGGGGGCGGGGGTAAAACGGAGGATTTTCCAACGAAATGTTTACTGTAAGAATGAGAAAAACTTGCTGGAAAAGTTGTATGACATTTCGGAGGAATAAATTAGTGAGTTAAATTAGTAACGGATTAAGTCAAATAAAATTCATAGGGCTTAAACAACGGGGCAAATGGATGTGTTTGGGCATTGTAGTTGAGTGACACTACTTTAATGATTTAATTAATGTGAAACTAATTAAATGTAGAGTCAGGGAATTTGACTCGGGTATTGAGGGCTAGTGCTACCGGAGTCAAGCGCGGGCTAGCCGGTTTAATTAGATTATATATATATATATATATATATATATATATATATATATATATATATATTTGCGTGCTTTATAAATATTGGCATGAATAATATTTCAAGAAATACATACCCCTTTAGTACTATCATAGGAGGTTACACAATGTGGATGAATCCCGTGGCTAGTGAATGCAGGGCAAGTATAGTCTCCAGGTCATACCGTCCATTATTTTATTGTGTGATTTATTTTCGGTGTGAGACGCTTTGTGTATGATTGGGTCTCATTGTCAGGAAAATATGACTGCCTCCACTACGTTTGCAATATTTTTACCAAAGTTCGGTGTGAGCTAGTTCGACTTGTGGTAACCGGGTTAGAGTGACCATACCTGGGATATGATAGCATTGTAGAGAAAGCATCCAGTGAGTTATTACTCGGGAAGATGGATATATATATGACATGTGTGTCAATGTAGTAGTATTAGTGTACGTATGTAATAGTGTAGATATTTATATATGAGTGAAATACTTGAAGTGGAATTGTATTAATTATTGCACGTATAGAATTGTGTAGATATATATATACGGGTGAATTACATGAAGTAAAAGGGTATTAATTGTATATAACTAGTGAGACTGTTATATAGTTTTATTTAAAAATAATTAATTAAGTTAATGTGATAAATAACTTATGGACCAACAGTAAGATTACTCGGGTTAGAGTAGTGTGTTGAGAAGTATGCATAACAAGGCTAGTTATATACGGAGTAAGAAGTACAACTAGGAGGGTTAGGAAGAAGCATTAGGTGTGCACTTTAGATGAGGGGTGAGGATTGTCTCAAGTGAGTGTGACACTAACTTAAATATGAAGAGCTTTCATGCATTTTATTTACTACAACGTTAGTCACTTACTAAATATTTTCAAATTATTTTGGGCTTTAACCCTTGCTGGAAATATTTTTAAAACGTTTTAGGTGTACAGCCATAGGGACGCCAGACTTGATTATCTATTCCAGGGATATGCAGCTGCGGAATATGTGGATGGATGTAGGAATTAGAGTAGACGCTTATTTTATTTCAATCCTAGATTAGGAATCATACCTCAGTATTTTATTTTGGGTGTGTTGCCTTCAGGACTAATCCTGATTATTTCTGTTCAGATTTTGTATTGAGATTTATTACTAGCGGTTGGATATTTTGGTTTTGGATTTTGTAGTTTATGGTTTATTCGGCAAGTCATTTTTTATTTCAGTATCATTTTAGACAGTGATTGTGTGCATGGTTTGGTTTATTTTATTTCTGCATATTGTTATCTATTTAATGAAAGATAAAATTTGACACTTGCTTAATTAACTATTAGGTGATTAGAAATTAATATCGTTTTCGAGGGTGATGCTAAGAATGAACCAAATGAGAAACCTGTTTTAATTTAATAAAGGACTGATCACCTGGTATTTAATTGAGCGGGGTGTGACAAACCTGTTGATGAAACAACAATAGTTTTAGGTCATTTAATGAGATAAAAGAAATAATATAGGCACTTTTTTAGGCAATTTATAAAAGTACAAAACCATTTAACTCCTCAAAGAGTAAATCTATGTCTTTGCCTGGTCTTCCGCTGACATACCAGGAAATTATACTGAAGTCATTGTCCATCGCATAGTTAGGCATCAAGATTCCAAGTCGATCAAATAAAGACTTTGTAAGCTCGGGCCATAAGTATCCCTCATAGTCAAAGAAAAAGTGATGAACAAACTTAGCATAGGTTTTCTAATAGTTGTCTAATACCTTACATGGTTGTCTAACATCGTGCATATCCCGAAAATAAGAGGGAAAGTAATATGTGTTGACTATAAAGACTTGAATATAGTCCTTCACAAAAATGATTATCCTTTGCCAAACATAGACATGATCATCAATAATAATGTTGATTACGCTTTGAAATCCTTCGTAGATGGCTTTGTTGTCTATAACAAAATCAAAATGCACTCAAGCGATCAATAAAAAGTCGACCTTGAATACACCTTGGGGAACTTTCTATTACACTATGATACCATTCGAACTTTAGAATGATGGTACAACTTACCAACGAGGGGATAATAATTTGACATACAACATGATCAGTAAGGAGGTAAAAGTATATGTGGATGACATGATCATCAAATTAAAAACTCATGAAAGGCATGTTCCCCAAAAATATGTATTTCAATTTACTAAAGGAAAGTTTCTAGGATTCCTCATCAACGAGAAGGGGATCGAGGTGGACCCAACTAAAGTCAAATCCAACGTACAAATGTCATCGCCACGTACCAAGAAATAATTCAGGTTCTTCTTAGGATGAATCCAATATATTATTAAGTTTATCTCTCAAATGACCTCCATGTGTGCGTTATGTGACACCCCGACTAATTAAATACCGGGTAGCTACTCCTTTATTCAAATTAATACAAAATGTCAAGTTGGCTCAGTTCATAGCATCACTGTCGAAAAACATTTTAACAATTACTAGCCACCTAATATTTAAAAAATGAGTTGTCAATTTAATTAAATCCGATTAACATACAATAAGTATTAAATTATGAAATAACTATATCACAACCACATTACAGCCACATTACAATAATAAAGAAATAAATGAATCTGGAGGAACACTCCTCGGAAATAATTCGAAATACTGAATAAAACTGAATACAAAGTCTGAATCACTAAATAATTACAACCCAAAATCTGAAATAAAATAGTAAGTAGAATGTCTCTAAAAGAAAAGGGGCGACATGCCCTACAAATGAGTAAATCTGAAATAGAGTCAAGATAGAAAGTGGAGGCGTCTACTATCGAGGTCCTGTAACTTTCACAACAGCTACATCACGTCACCGGAATGGAACTCCTACGCTTGATGTCCTTGTGGCCGGGCACCTAAAAGGTTTTTACAAGAACATAGATTTGGAAGCAAACGGGTCAGAGCCCGATAGTGAAAATAGTTTAAAATACAGCAAGTGTTTAATATCATTAAACAGTGAATATAAAGTACATGATAGTGCGTGTACTCACATGAGCTCCTCACCTCTCAACTAATTGTGCACACCTATCGTACCCGTACCCGTACCCGTTATTCTACTATCAAACTAATCCAATTCTTATCCTGACATTACTTTATAATTCAAAGTTCGTTTCCCAATGTCTTAATATAAACTGGAGGTCTTACTGTTTTTACTCAGAATTAGTTATAATAATTTATAAGAATTTCTCCATCTTTAACTCTACTAAAAATGTTACAATTATTCACACTTACACTTTAATAAACGATCATCTCAATTATCAGTATATTAATCTCATCATAATCATACAATAATGGCACCCCTAGACTAAGCCGTGGTGCACACATACTCTGCTATCAAATCCCGGTACATCACCTACATAAGGATCACGTATTCTGAATCTCTCAGGAACCGTTTTGATAAGTAATAAACACACATAATGGAGGCGAACATAGTTCACATCACATGGGTCACGCACATACCTACGCTCCCATGATCATCAGACTTATTAACTCTTCAATAAGTCATTCTCTGACCTATGTCCTCGAGGTACCAATCTAAATCCCCCCCGTAAGCACACAAAGATTTGATGGCCCTGATCGAACGCCGACCTCCCGTGATAGCAAGTATGGTAGGTATGTTATACATAGATAACCACATATACTAAGCATTCACACATCTTAGATATCTTATAATATTAATAGAGGTATATTTTACATTCCTATATCCTCATTAAATGTTGCACGTTTACAAATCCCCGAATAATATACATTAAAAGTTGTCAACCTTTCTCACGTCGTAATATTAGGTACTTATTTCCTAACCCATAAATGTCATCCGTTTTACTCCTCAACGTACTCCAATCTCACAACTATACCCACTAGTCAACAAGAGAAGCTTAACACTCAATTAATTAAGTCTACTGGAAGTTCTAAATAAAATCAGGCCTAAAAAGCCCATTCTGTCAACTCGTTAGAAATCTCGTTCGAACGAGGTTATTCGAACGAGGGTCATTCGAACAAAGGCTTTGAATGAACTCGTTAGAAGGGATACTATCATCTCGTTAGAAGCTCGTTCGAACGAGGTCGTTCGAACGACTTGGGGAGGTCTTCTAACGAGATCGCAGAAAACTCCCAGAATTTCCCAATTTCGTTTTTCTTCATTTTCTCTTCTCTAAATCCATCCTAAGATCATCCCAAAAACGTTTTAATGTTTTTAAACTACTATAAGTCCTCCTAGGTCGCTTCTTAACTATTATTGGGGCCAAATCCTCTGAATCAACATGCAATTATCATGAATCCCCAAATTTTGCCCCAAACCCTATGAACATGAACCCAGAATTTCATGTTTCTCATCTTGATGTAAACATTACCTCCTTTGAGGGGGTGCTCACCGTTATTTTTCCAAAAAATTGATGTCAAAGAAATAAATATTGATTTTGAGTATCTTGTTGTGCGTTATATTAATTGCATTCATTATATTAATCAAACAATTAATGAAGATGATTTAGTGAATGAACAATTATTAATTCATTCCAATACGAAAAAAAATCCAAACAACGTAATCTCATTCAAACTAATGATGAGGAAACTATTGTTATTAATATTTTTTCTGATAGCAATCCACGCAAGATGAGAATAGGATTGCCACTCAATGAGCAACAAAGGTCACAATTTGAAGAACTTCTGATAGAGTTTGTGGACATTTTTGCATGGTCTTATAGTGACATGCATGGCATTGATTCCGATATTATTAAATGTGAGATCCCTATATATCCTGAATGTAAGTTTGTCAAGCAAAAGTTGAGAAAACTTACACTTAAAGGGTCCCAAAAGGTTAAAGACTAAGTAGTCAAGAAATTGAACATGGTTTTTAATTATGCGATCGAATATCCAACTTGTCTCACCAATAAAGTCCTTATGAGGAAAGTATTAATGTGAGTCGACTATCGTGGCTTGAACAAATCCTCTCTAAAGGATGGCAATCCTCTACCCAGCATTGATATGATCATCAACAACACTTCCAATCATGACCTCAAATCATTAGTTCATAGATTCGTCGGATATAATTAGATTAACATGCACCTAATCACTAATAACTTCCTCGTGGGGAACTTTATGTTACACCATCATGCCTTTCGGTCTGAAAAATCTTAGGGTTACTTACTAAAGGGAAACTATAACCATTTATTGGTGTTTTATTCTTAAAATCATGTAATGGAATTTTTTAATAAAAGGATTGTCTCGTTCATGTGAAATAAGAATCATATTTGTGAGAATGCTTTATGTTTTAAATATATTTGTCTATATATGTTGGTCAATTGTACTTAGTAGGAATTCTGGTGAGTTAGGTTCGGCTGTATCATAGGAGATCAAAATTTCGATTATAGTATAATTGAATAGTTCAAAACTAGATAGGGAGTTGATATCCTATCGGAATGGTTGCATATACACTGCTAGTAGTTTATCTCAAACTACAAGATCCAATATAATGGTTCGAGTACTTGTATAATAGTTCGAAAGAGGATTGTGATCGATACATACAAGAAGGAATTGAATTGGACCAGCCGTGAGATTTTAAGTCTAAGGGTTATCTTTATTAGACTTAAGTAATCTTAAACCATTTAAAAGGGGGAATAAATTCTTAATCCTAAGAGTTATGAGGACTGTAATACTTGGACAATTCTTAATTTTACTGATATAGGCGCGATTCGATTTTATATTGAGTCAATAGATTCCCACAAGTTGCTCAACATTTGTAGAAGTAGGTCTAATATCATAATTTGAAGGAATTCACGTCTAGGAAAGATCTTGGATTGCGATACCGCCTCGATAGACTTATAAGACTTGTTTCCAGTAGTTAAACCTTATCATTGGATTATTTTATAATTAAGTGACATAGAAAAACAAATTAAGTGTGGGAATTAGGGAATTTATTAGATGTTAGTTATAATATATTAGTGGAAAATTTATTTTACCAAGTGGGTATTGTAATCTTAACATGGAGAATCATATTATGTACCACAATAAACTATGCAAATAACACCTTATTAATATCGAGTGATTTTTTAGATAAATAAATTGGAGTGTAGTCCTAATTATTTAGTAGAATTTATTATGATTAAATAAATAAAGAAAATAAACTACGGGATTGTAATTTTGGATTCCCGAGTATTTATTTGGAAGCCGAAAATAATAGTTTGTTTTGGGTCCCTAGTATAGTGCATATTCCTAAGTAGTTAGGCCCAGACTATCTCGAAGCGCAGTTTAGCCCAACATCAAAACTCATACTAACATATATTAGTGTAAGTTATGGTTTTAAATTGCATATACATTATTAAGGGTTAAAGAGTGGGAGAGAAAAATACTGTTCACATTTTTGTGAAGAGTATTAGAGAGAGAGGTCAACATCGCTCAAAACCTAAGGCTTTTATCTCAAACGGTAACCATAAACCTACCTAGCATTAAGAGGATCATATACTGGAAGATACAATCATTTAGTGAACATAAGCAAACTTTTGGAGGACCAAAATAAGGTAGCCCCTTTCATATTCATCAATACCATTTTCTCAATTCTCATATTGCAACTGGATCCGCAAAGGTATTATATCCGTAACCCTAGGTTTAATCTCTTAACCTAGTTTCTGATTTTGAACTTTAAATAGGATGATTAATCAAAGATTAACGAGATAAAAAAATTATTTTGTATATCAATACCCAACACCAACTTGCATGATCTCCTTCATAAAGAAGTCGAAGTCTGCATTGATAACATGATCATCAAATCCAAAACTAGAGAAGGTCACATCCCTTCCTTGAATAAATTCTCTGAACGACTAAGACAACACCAAATGTGCCTCAAACAGTAATAGATGATCTTCGATGTCGCCAAAGGAAAACTCCTAGGTTTCATGGTAGAGAAAAGGGAATTGAAGCAAACCCTACCAAAATCAAATCAATTATCAACATGTCACCAACCCAAACTGAGCAATGCTTACTATTCATGATTAGTTTCTAACCCTTTGTCTATTACGGACAAAAAAGGGAAGAACAAATTAAGGAGGAGTTTATTTTTTCGTACGTGTCACAGTATTCTTTTGTTTCATATTGTATGTATCTTCTGCTTTGATGATGATCTCAAGGACTACAAAATATGAAGAATTTTAGCTAAAGATAAAGTCTCAAATGTTTTTTGTTTCGAGGTTTGGGAGGATATTAGTAGAACATTGTATTAGGGGTTTTATTTTAATTTGATTTTTGGCTTTTATTTAGTACCAGAATAGTTGAAGGGGGAAATTTGTAAGAGAAAGATTTTATAATTTCTCATAACTCAGTTATTTTGACTTATCCCCCTATAAACTGTTGCTGCAAACTGAACATTACGTTCACAATTGCCTCCACTATCATTTGAAGAAGTGTTAGTGGCCGAGCTTTGGGTCTAAAATTCAAGCCATTGGAATCATCACGAACGAACATTTTATGGAGGTATATGAAATTGTGGTTTCGATTTTACTCGGTTAAATTATTCTGAGATGTTTGTTTTTTACTCAAGGCATTTTTTATAAATCGATTTTAAAAATAAATTTTTATTTTTTAGTTCGTTAGAAAGAGATTAAATCTCGGTAGAACGAAGTGCTTAACTCGTTCAAACTAGCTTCTAACGAACATATAACGATGTAAGAGCAACATTTTATAATTTCTCATAGCTTAGTTATTTGGCCTATCTCGTTGCTATCAACCAAACACTATATCCTCATTATCTTGCATGATCATTTGAACACAGGTGAGTGTATCGTGTCCGACATTCAAGCGCTTGGAATTGTCATGAACATTTTATAGAGGTATATAAACTTGTGGTTTGATTTTACTTAGACAAAATTATTCTCGGGTGTTTGTTATTTAATCGAGGCATTTTTTATAAAAATATTTTTGAAAATAAAAAAATTTCAGTTCATTGAAACGAGATTTCGATCTCATTAGAACGAGATCCTGATCTTGTTTGAACGAGATCAAATCTCGTTGGAAAAAAATGCTTAATTCATTCTAACCAACTTCTAACAAACATATAACGAGATGGTCGATGTTTGGTAGTGCAATTATTATTGGAAGTTTGTTGTAAGGTTGATCGAATGAAATAAGCATCTCGTTAGAACGAGATTTCACCTCAATAGAACGAAACTAGTGGTTTCATTCAAACAAGACTCTAATTTCGTTTAAAAGAGACTTCTGCCTCAAAATCCTTTTTTTATAAAAAAAATGTTTTGAACAGTTTTCTAAGACTTTTGGCGAAAACAAAATCCCCATACATGTTTTAAAAGTGTTCATCTTTTTTTCTATAAAACAAGATTTATTTTTACAAATCACTCATCCCGTATAATGATTTGTTGAGTTTCAAACCCTAGTTCCCAAATACTACATCAAACCCTTGTAGATTTTACTCTATTATTGATTTTTGGAGACGAAGCTCTATGGCCAAAGAAGAAAGGATTCATAATCCAGAGGCTGATTGGTGGATAGCGAGGGAAGAGCTACTTTTTATGATTCATAATCCAGAGGCTTATTGCTGGATAGCGAGGGAAGTTCTACTTCCTATAAATGGTGATGGGTTGTGTCATATATCTTCAAGATTTTAAAACCCACTCATCATTATACTTAGTGGAGCTCTAAGTAGACTGTAAGTCATTAAGTGTGTCAAAATCTTCACACTACAAAAATATAGGTTTTTCCCCAAAGGGATTTTTCCTTACTTCTGCATATGCTTGGTTTGATTGTGTGGGTTGAATATAATTTTAATTTGGACTCAAATTTGCATGCACGCCTAATTATTAATCAAGTTGAAATTTGGTTAAAAACTAAATCTTTGTGCGTATGTATCCTAAGATATAAGTATCAATTAGCCCCTGACAAATTTGTATTAGAGAAAGTTACACTATTTTGTTGTGTGATTTTTAAATTGAGCTAAAATGGATAATTTGTATAATAACGTTCCAATCTTTGGTGGGTCAAGTTATACCTACTAGAAAGCGAGAATGAGGTCAGTTTTAAAATCTATTGATGAAAGAGTCTAGCTTGCATGTAAAAGAGGGTACACATCACTAATGGCGATGTCATAAATCCTAAACCCATCGCCTCTTGGACGAATGATGAATTTAAATGGATCAATTTTAACTTTCGTGGCTTAAGTGCCATTTCTGGAACCGTCACCCCTGACGAGTTCCACAACATTATGTCGTGCACCATGTCTAAGGAAGTGCGGGATATCCTTCAACTCATTCACGAGGGTACTAACACTATGAAAGCTTCCAAGCTTAAAAATCTCACCGAACAATTTGAGACCATCACTATGCTAGAGACTAAGATACTTAAATAATTTTAGCACTTTTATCTGACATAGTAAACTCAAATTATAATATAGGTGAGAGAATTCCTAAGATGAGAGTTATGAAAAAAATTGAGATCTCTTATGTCCCGATTTATCCCTAAGGTACTGTCTTCAATTCGTTGGGAATTTTATATACGGTTAGGTTAAATGAACTCGTAGAAGACCTTCAAACTTACGAGATCGACATGTTCCCAAAAACTGTTAAACAAAAAATAAAAAGGAATTGCATTAAACTCCCAAGCTAAAAAGAAATAGGAGGTCTCTTTTAACTCCGAATATGATTTTGACCTGATGATCTTGCCCTTTTTGCAAACAAATTCAAAAACTTTCTCAAGCTAAGGAAAGAAAACACTTTCAAAGAAAAAAAAAGTTTTGAGAAAGAGAAAAATTATAAATCGGGAAAGAAAAGTTTTGAAAAAGCAAGAGAATAGTACACTAAGAAAGATGAGGGAAATGTTATGAGTGCGAGGGTAAAGGTCGCAAAGCTCACGAGTGTGCTACAAGGCTAAAGATACAGAGGAAGGGAAAAGTTGCCTTCAATGCCTCCTTTAGTGATAGCGATGTCGAGCCAATGGATTCCAAAGATGAATCACCTCATGAACATAACTTCAATGCATTCATGGCAGTCATATTGGTACATCGATTATGTCTTATGCCGATGAGAATGTGTACAAATACGATGACCTAGACTGTGAGTCTAGTCATTATGGAAAGAGTGATGGAGAAGAAGTTTTAAGTGAGGGAGATAGTGACCTTCAACGTCCTTACGCCGAGATTTACACCGAGTCCTTCAAAATAAATATATAAAATAAAAGTTTAGCACTTAAGGTTTTAGGTTTAGAGAAGAAGTTAAGAGAGTAGAGAGAGAGAGCCCTCTGTGAGAGTGTCTTATATAGAGAGAGTCGTTTACACAAAGTGACTAGCCTTATGAGAGATCTTCAACATTTATTTGAAACTCATGAGAAACTTAAAGCCCTTGTATCCCAACTCAAGAAAGATCTCAAACGTGCCCAGGAGTTCAAGATTACTATAGATGAAAGATCAAAGAAGGTTGATAAGATGTTCCATGGTCCCGCCTTATGATTTAGGGAGAGGCAAGGAATAGGTTATGTAACGCCTCGGCCTTGACTTATGGGTTGCACGTAATTAACCTGGTTTGACTTGGGCATTAGGTGTGAAGTGAAATGAAACAACCTATATAGAATTTCTAATTCAATTTTTTAGTTTAATTAACATTTCACTTATTAGCATGTGATTCCAATTTCAAATAAACTACGTGAGGGACCCATGGGAAGCATCTCCGGAGTCCAAGCATATAGAGCTACTAACGTAAAATAAAAAAAAGTACTTACCAGAATAACACTCTCAAAGTATGAAAATGCACCCAACCTACTATAAAAAAATGATGAAGTGAGTTAATTCCTGAGTGGAAAATATACAACAATGTAATATAGAGTCGAATGGTAGAAAGAACACTCTAACATGTTAAACCTACATGCACGTGCAATTACCTTATATATATATATATATATATATATATATATATATATATATATATATATATATATATATATATATATATATATATATATACTTAATGTATGAAACCGTTTTACTTTCGAAAACATTATTTATTCTGATTAATTCATCTTAATCTTGTAAAAGACTTTCTCTTTATTATTTTGACATTTATCCCCTTATTTTACACACGGTTAAATACTTGAAACAACTACACTTAGTTTTATCGAAAGTCATTTCTTTATCGAAATTACCCTTTTCATTGTAACCAATCCACATTAGTATTTTCATTGAAAATCACCATTTCATCACACACAAACACCGTGTTAGAAAATACTTATTTAGATTTTGAAAAGCTTTCACAACACACCCTCGTGTTCATTATGGTTTAAACCTCCTAGGTTGATTAACCACCCATTTACCTACTTACTTTACCTTCTCTTCACCTTATGGACATTAATCAATTTTCACATTTACTTGTCCATTTTATCCTTTAACGGAACATTCATTAATTCATTCAAGTTAGTTTGTATTTTTACATATTCACCACACAACCTATTTCTTAACCTGATCCATTTTTATTATCTTTTTTCTCAGAATCTTTCAATAACCACATACTTTAATGGGCTCCACACCGCCACCATAAGCTCTGACCAGTGATTTTGGGTCTTCACCTCAAGGCTCCAGGCCCTCCTTAATTTTTTCATTGTTAATCGAGTCCGTATTAATGTGTTTTAATATTTTACAAATATTCACATTATTCCACTTGTCCTTTTACTGGTCGAAGCCAAAAAACTGAGGCTCCATCCCAACTTGTGTTACACTTGAAAAATTATCTTTACTTTCCCTTTACACTTTAGCATTGATTTTATTCCAAAATCATATTCATATAGGACCATCATGTGTAACACCCTTTCCAACATTTTTATTTCATAAAAATGTTCTACTTAACGTAAATCTATCATTTTACCCATTTGTTTCCAAAATCATCTTTTACTCCATTTTCACAGGTGTTAATTTCCCAAAATACCATTGAGTTACTCATACTAACTTTTTAAGTGTTTTTAACACCTTTTTAACCTTTTGGAGTAATATTCTTCTCAATTGGAAGTGTTTTTATTTCATTACTTTCATTTTCAAGAATCATTAAACATATAAGACTATTTATAAGAAAAATACCATTTTCTTTATTAACACTTATTATCTTATAATCTTACATTTTAAACCCATTGCACATACATTTTTAACACATTTTCAAGAATCATTGAACATATAAGACTATTTAAGGGCCGAATTTTTTATTTCTTCATTTCATGTTTAAACCCAATAAAACCTTCATTAAAGTCGTTTATTTATTATGCACATGAGAAAATAGATTTTAATTCTAAAAATCCTATTAAATGGGTTAAACATACAATTAATTCTAGAAAAATCATAACACTTGCAAAAATATACTCTTCAAGACTAAAGGACATTTTATTTCTTAAAAAATCAACAAATGTCCAATTTTGTAAAACCTTCATTTTTGCAAGATAAATATCATTTCAAAATATTTTATTCCATAAAATATTTACCACCAAAATTCTTGATATTTCATCATTTGCACAAAAATCACAACTTTTCCAAGAAAACTTTAAAAGACTTATTCTTAATTTATTCTTCAACAAAATAAATATTCCTCCAATATTTTTATTCCATAAAAATGCTTAAACACCAAGTTTTCTTGAAATACCTTATTTTTGTTCAAAATCATTAAAACCCATTTTTTTGCAACTCATAAGAATATCAATCCTATATTTCATATGCATCAAACTCTTAATTTCTACAAGCAAGACCAATACTAGAAATAGAGTCATAAATCTAAGAGTAAGATGTTTTCCACCTTAAATGAAGCTCCAACAATGGAAGGCATGAAATGTCTAAGAAGTGTAACACCCCGCCCGCCCGGGGAGTGCGAGCGGAGCGCTACTATCGATAAAACTAAACTAATCCACAAATAACAAGGTATAGAGCATCTAAATACCACAATAAAACAAGAAACCACTATCTCATCTTCAAATTAAAACAACAAATCTCTCGAAATAATTACAACAATCTAACTATCTCGAAAATAAAATAAATCTCCAAATGCTCTATACATCTAAATAAATACAAGTCTTCTCATCTCTTGTATTAAAAATTCTTCCCAAATAATCCTTGCTAAAATCATCCCAATTGGTCCATAGCACTCAAATTCGTGCTCACCTGCCAACTAAGAAAAAGATGGGGAAGTACACAATACGACAGGAATATGCTCAACAAAGATGTTAGCGAAGAACAAAGCGCAACAATACGACTACGAATACTCAAATCAAATAATGCAAATCTCAATAGCATTTTATCAATAAATTTCTCAACAACACATTAACCGGAGTCACCAGACCTCACCATACCGCGCCATACTTTATCAAGTAGCCGGAAAAGGAGTCTTGGCGGGTGCCCAACATCAATGCCATATTAAAATCTCATGACAGCGTGCTCAAAACAACATGAATAATACCTCATGAATGAAAATAATTCCAACAATTATTTTTCCAGATTTCCAAGAATTTAACAATTCAAAATATGAGTTCAATTAACAAGAATTCAACGGAATAAAACTCGCGAGATTTCAGGAGCATATTGTGTAAAACCCCATACCTTAAAATCATCATATAATTTCAGCCTCAAAATCTAAACACACCATCACGTTCCTCTCGAGAAAATAATCAAATGTCGTTCTAGCCCAAACTCGAGAAAACACCAAATAAGCCTTCTAATCTAAGGTTGAAATCTTGAATAAGTTTCGGGTTATGGTTTGTATATGAAAGGGAGTAATTTTGGAGAGGTCTTCTGGTTGAAAAGTTTGATAAAAAATGATTTGAAAAGCCAAGCCACGAATTTGTTGATATATAAAGGATTAAGAGTTTGATTAAGAAAAGAGTTCTAATCAGATACAAACACTAAAACATTTATTCCGGACGATTAGACCGTTGAAATTGCTTGAAATTTTAGTATGTTGTAGCGAACGGCAAGACAGGACTTCTGACAAAAATTCAGCTTGATCGGACGTTCAGATTTCTAAAAATATTATTTTTACTAGAGAGTTTTATGTTCCGAGGACTCTTAGAGAGTTTTATGTTTTGAGGACTCTTCTAAATAATAAAAATTCAATTGAAACTCCATTTTAATTCTGATTTCGAAATCGTTTGAAATTCTCATCTTTAAAAATAAAATCCAACATATTTGAGTAATAAAAATAATTTTCTCTCAAAATTTATTTTTCCTCTTAATTTCGAAAATACCCAAAAAATTACGCGGGTTGTTACACTTCCCCACTAACAATGGAATTTCTCCCTCGAAATTCGCCGAATGCCTAACTCTCAAAAATTAGGCCAACAATCTCCAAAAATAATTTTGTCTCCAAAAATAAATTCCTCACATCTAATCTAGATGCCTAACGCGAAACGATCATCTAAAGATTCTATCTCCAAAAATACGCGCCACAAAAACGCAACATACCCAAAACCCAAGACCCGAGGGTTATCGTATACCTAAGCTCTGATACCATTCTGTAACACCCCGCCCACCCGGAGAGAGCGAGCGGAGCGCTACTGTCGATAAAACTAACCAAAACCACAATATAACAAGGTATAGAGCATCTAAATCCCAAAACAACAAAAGAGAACTACAAATCTCAAATCTCTTCAAATAAATACAACAATTCTCTCGAATAAATTACAGCATCTAACTCGAAAATAAAATAAATCTCCAAATGCTCTATACATCTAAATAAATACAAGTCTTCTCATCTCTTGTATTAAAAATTCTTCCCAAATAATCCTCGCTAAAATCATCCCAATTGGTCCATAGCACTCAAATTCGTGCTCACCTGCCAACTAAGAAAAAGATGGGGAAGTACACAATACGACAGGAATATGCTCAACAAAGATGTTAGCGAAGAACAAAGCGCAACAATACGACTACGAATACTCAAATCAAATAATGCAAATCTCAATAGCATTTTATCAATAAATTTCTCAACAACACATTAACCGGAGTCACCAAACCTCACCATACCGCGCCATACTTTATCAAGTAGCCGGAAAAGGAGTCTTGGCGGGTGCCCAACATCAGTGCCATATTAAAATCTCATGACAGCGTGCTCAAAACAACATGAATAATACCTCATGAATGAAAATAATTCCAACAATTATTTTTCCAAATTTCCAAGAATTTAACAATTCAAAATATGAGTTCAATTAACAAGAATTCAACGGAATAAAACTCGCGAGATTTCAGGAGCATATTGTGTAAAACCCCATACCTTAAAATCATCATATAATTTCAGCCTCAAAATCTAAACACACCATCACGTTCCCCTCGAGAAAATAATCAAATGTCGTTCTAGCCCAAACTCGAGAAAACACCAAATAAGCCTTCTAATCTAAGGTTGAAATCTTGAATAAGTTTCGGGTTATGGTTTGTATATGAAAGGGAGTAATTTTGGAGAGGTCTTCTGGTTGAAAAGTTTGATAAAAAATGATTTGAAAAGCCAAGCCACGAATTTGTTGATATATAAAGGATTAAGAGTTTGATTAAGAAAAGAGTTCTAATCAGATACAAACACTAAAACATTTATTCCGGACGATTGGACCGTTGAAATCGCTTGAAATTTTAGTATGTTGTAGCGAACGGCAAGACAGGACTTCTGACAAAAATTCAGCTTGATCGGACGTTCAGATTTCTAAAAATATTATTTTTACTAGAGAGTTTTATGTTCCGAGGACTCTTAGAGAGTTTTATGTTTTGAGGACTCTTCTAAATAATAAAAATTCAATTGAAACTCCATTTTAATTCTGATTTCGAAATCGTTTGAAATTCTCATCTTTAAAAATAAAATCCAACATATTTGAGTAATAAAAATAATTTTCTCTCAAAATTTATTTTTCCTCTTAATTTCGAAAATACCCAAAAAATTACGCTGGTTGTTACACTTCCCCACTAACAATGGAATTTCTCCCTCGAAATTCGCCGAATGCCTAACTCTCAAAAATTAGGCCAACAATCTCCAAAAATAATTTTGTCTCCAAAAATAAATTCCTCACATCTAATCTAGATGCCTAACGCGAAACGATCATCTAAAGATTCTATCTCCAAAAATACGCGCCACAAAAACGCAACATACCCAAAACCCAAGACCCGAGGGTTATCGTATACCTAAGCTCTGATACCATTCTGTAACACCCCGCCCACCCGGGGAGAGCGAGCGGAGCGCTACTGTCGATAAAACTAACCAAAACCACAATATAACAAGGTATAGAGCATCTAAATCCCAAAACAACAAAAGAGAACTACAAATCTCAAATCTCTTCAAATAAATACAACAATTCTCTCGAATAAATTACAGCATCTAACTCGAAAATAAAATAAATCTCCAAATGCTCTATACATCTAAATAAATACAAGTCTTCTCATCTCTTGTATTAAAAATTCTTCCCAAATAATCCTCGCTAAAATCATCCCAATTGGTCCATAGCACTCAAATTCGTGCTCACCTGCCAACTAAGAAAAAGATGGGGAAGTACACAATACGACAGGAATATGCTCAACAAAGATGTTAGCGAAGAACAAAGCGCAACAATACGACTACGAATACTCAAATCAAATAATGCAAATCTCAATAGCATTTTATCAATAAATTTCTCAACAACACATTAACCGGAGTCACCAGACCTCACCATACCGCGCCATACTTTATCAAGTAGCCGGAAAAGGAGTCTTGGCGGGTGCCCAACATCAGTGCCATATTAAAATCTCATGACAGCGTGCTCAAAACAACATGAATAATACCTCATGAATGAAAATAATTCCAACAATTATTTTTCCAAATTTCCAAGAATTTAACAATTCAAAATATGAGTTCAATTAACAAGAATTCAACGGAATAAAACTCGCGAGATTTCAGGAGCATATTGTGTAAAACCCCATACCTTAAAATCATCATATAATTTCAGCCTCAAAATCTAAACACACCATCACGTTCCTCTCGAGAAAATAATCAAATGTCGTTCTAGCCCAAACTCGAGAAAACACCAAATAAGCCTTCTAATCTAAGGTTGAAATCTTGAATAAGTTTTGGGTTATGGTTTGTATATGAAAGGGAGTAATTTTGGAGAGGTCTTCTGGTTGAAAAGTTTGATAAAAAGTGATTTGAAAAGCCAAGCCACGAATTTGTTGATATATAAAGGATTAAGAGTTTGATTAAGAAAAGAGTTCTAATCAGATACAAACACTAAAACATTTATTCCGGACGATTGGACCGTTGGAATCGCTTGAAATTTTAGTATGTTGTAGCGAACGGCGAGAAAAATTCAGCTTGATCGGAAGGTCGGATTTCTAAAAATATTATTTTTACTAGAGAGTTTTATGTTCCGAGGACTCTTAGAGAGTTTTATGTTTTGAGGACTCTTCTAAATAATAAAAATTCAATTAAAACTCCATTTTAATTCTGATTTCGAAATTGTTTGAAATTCTCATCTTTAAAAATAAAATTCAACATATTTGAGTAATAAAAATAATTTTCTCTCAAAATTTATTTTTCCTCTTAATTTCGAAAATACCCAAAAAATTACGCGGGTTGTTACAAGAAGATGGTAACCTCCCACCTCCTAAGGTAGCCTTAGAGAGATTGCCAAGCTCCACCAAGCTTGTCTCCATGAAAGCACCATTGAAACCCTCTTTAAGCTCCATAAATCTCCCATCTTTATCTTTTCCAAACCCCCTTCAATAACTCCACATATTCGTAGCTCTCATCACCAATGGTTAAAATAAGTATATACGGCTTGGATATAGTGGAATACTAGAAGAATATGGTGGCATAAGGTGTAAGAATGGTGGTGGCATGGTGGTTTATAGTAGAAAGAGGTGGAGTAACACACAAAAACCATGGAAGACCCACCTCCCTCTCTCTCTCTCTCTCTCTCTCTCTCTCTCTCTACTCCAAATAAACCTAAATAATCCAAACAAACCCTTATAAAACATCCCCAAAATCTCAAATTCCATTTTTCCCAATCTGGGCTCATCAGAGCTCAATAGCTCATCCATCCAACGACCCAAAATGAGATAGCACACAAAGGCATCCTGCTTTAAAATTCAGCATAACCTCATTTAAATGAGAATTTTCCCTCAATTGAACGAGAATGGCTTCTTGTTCAAACTATGCTTTGAACGACCTTCGAACGACTTAGACCTGTTATTCAGTGGGATCTCGTTCGAATGACCCTAACTCGTTCAACGATCGTAACTAATTTTTGCTCCAAATTTCCAAATTGAACCTACAAACTTCCAATAATCCTTATCAAGACTACAAAATAGTTTATTACAGTTACAAATCCAACCACAAAAATTCAAATCCCAAGGTTTTTATATGTTTACAATTTACACAAGGAAAAATAACAAAATATTGGGCACGGGTATTACAGGTTACGATGGTGCATCCACCTCTCATGCCGCATCGAAACCGGTTATTAAATTTGTGGTTGATCCTTATGATCCTTGACCTAACCCACAAAAAAAAAGTTCAACATAAACGAGCGAACCAAGGTAGACCCAATCAAGTCTATGTTTGCACATATTGCAAAAAAAAGGTCACTTTAGTGAATTTTATTCCAAGCTTGGGAGAGTTTCACATCCATATTTTCTATGATATTCTCCCACACAAGTTCACACACGTGTCCCCGCACGCATTTCCATATATGGTATTGCTCAAGATCCCACACATCATCATAGTGATTTTGATAATTTTCGAGAACAAGTAGAGTTTTTTGTCAAATCTTCACAATATTTGATGGAGGAATTTTTTAGGGTGTCTATTCTTTTTGAGATATCCTCTCACCCTAATGATTGAGGTTATGACTTTTGTATATTATGGGGTGATGATCATGTTCATATCTTGAGTCTCTATTGCTAGATTGTCTTTTTATGTATTTATATGCTTTTATTTTTGAAAAAAAATATTGAAAAATCAAAAAAGATTTACAGGTTTTAAGAAAAAATTTTAAAAGTTCAAAAAATAATTTATTTTAGATAAAAAAAAATTTAAAACGTCTAAAAGAGTTTTGTATTTTTTTCTCGCCATATATGGATGTACATTTAAGATATCGGATCACCCATACATTCCATCCATTAATGTGAGTTTTTCATGGTGTTTTGAGATAAGGCTTCGTTTCTTTGGTGTGATTAATCATGTGTGGATATCAATTAGTTGATCATTGATGATTAATTTCTTAATATTAGACTCTTTATAACCTTTATTGCGTACTAGTATGGACTTTTTTAATGTTGTGCTTACTTACCATATGTCTAATATGGTGTTCTTATCTCAATATTTCTTAATAACGAACCAAATGTAAATACAGATGTGTTGTTCTTGTAAGAACCATTGCCGAGATTTTTTTCTCAAAAAAATTTGTTACATGTTAAGCAATGGAAAAGGGCTTAGAAAGTGCAAAATTCTCTTTGAGTTAAAAGCCACCATTTGTAAAAAAAAATAGCCTAAAAGATTAACGGCACACAAAAACATAAGTGTCAAGGTCGTTTTCTTTTCTACATTGATTCTTCACTACATATGATCATTATTATGTCTTAAAAATTGAGAGTGAATTTGTATAGATATGAGATTTTGAGGGTGTTATAAAGTAGAAGATTAGTGGGTTTGTGCAACGAACTCTTTTGAAAAGCAATAAATAGTTTGGAGTTATTGATTTGAGAATAATTTAAATTCATGGCATGTTGCGTAAGTCAAGTCAATTTCATTTAAAGTTCAACAATTTTACACCTAAGGTTGAAATTTAGTTTTTCTTTAGAAGTAACTTATTGGCTTTGTGTCCCCATGTTACGAATGCATGTGCTGATTTAACCATGGAAAATATTCACACAATTACATTTTGATTTCATGATTCGATTATTTTAGTTTTATTCCATGTTAATATGTATTTTGTACTTTATATGTACCTTCATGTTTGAAAATTTTGAAAAAAAAATTGTTGTTTTGAAAGCCTTTTAGAAATCTCATCGGATGTGCTTAATTGATTGTCTTTATGATGCTGTTTCTTTTGGATTCATGTGATTCTTACTATTAATGATCTGTTTCTTACCGTTTGTTTATTACGGATAAAATGGGAAAAAATGTGGGGAAGTTTATTTTTTCAAATGCGTCACGTTATTCTTTTATTTTATGTGTGTAGGTCTCTTTCATTTTGATGATGATCATATGGACTAGGACATTAGGATACATTGTTTTAGGGGTTTTATTATAATTTGGGTTTCAATTTTTGTTTTGTATCGAAATAGCCAAAGGGGGAGATTCGTAAGAACAAGATTTTATAATTGCTCATAGCTTAGTTATGTTGATGTATCCTAATACAAACCGTTTCTATAAACCGAACATTACATCCGCATTTGCCTCCATGATCATTTGAAGACATATGAGTGACCAAGCATCATGTCCAAGATTCAAACCATTGGAATCGTCGCGAACATTTTATGGAGATATATGAATACGCTTCTATCAAGTCCCGATACATCAGGTACAACATAAAGGATTGTCGATTCAGAATCACTCTTGAACCATAATTACAAATACATATACATTGGAGGCAAATATAGTTCTAGGCCTTTGGGCTACACGCATACCTAACGCATCGAAATGACTGGTCATACCATTGTTCACACAAATAGTGATCATCCCTAAGTTCTATGTCCTGAGGTACGAGTCCAGAATCCCCCAAAATGGCCCATCGGGATAAGACTGCCCATGCTGCGAAACCTCGTGTGAAAGCAAGTATCATTGGTATGTCCATTACACATAATAAATCACACATTAGGTATTCACACAACCTATGTATATAATTTCAGTATAGGAATGTACCTAACCTATATTATAGCACATACATAGTCTATATTATAGTCTACGTATTATTAATATACCATTATAGATCTTATCGTGTATGCTCGAGTGTGTCTCACTACTCGAAAGGTTATCAATTGTATTGTATTATAAGTCAATTCAGTAATTATCTCACTCATATCCTATTGGTCTAAGTCATTGGTTTCACCAACCCCTCGAGTTGCTATAGAATTCTACGAATTTGGTTTTAACCGATAATTATACTTAATTAATCTTAGTCCTTAAATCCTTCTCATGTGACTAAGTCTCACATTCAATATTGGCCTACTGATATTTGAATTTAATTCTCTCTATATTTAAAATTCATCTCAAAAGTTAATTCATTCGTTTCCCATGACTTCAAAGCAAAAAGAGGGAAATTAGCCAAATCTGGGAAATCGAATCAATTCGGTCTGGGTCCGAATCAATTCGACCAAGGAGCCGAATCGATTCGCCTCTATAGGTCTTCATCTTCTTCGTTAGAAAGCTATGGGTTTCACCATTTTTACACAACCAAAACTCCATTAACCATTCCAAAACTCCCAACCAATCATATTAAACATTATACCAACATATATAAATAATTTCTAACATGGTAAAATCATTAGATCATCAAAGATTACTCCTTAAATCGAATTATTTCAAGATTCACTCATAAAAACCCTAGTTCATCTTATTTATTCAAGAACTCCATTTAAATCCAGATTTTATCATATCGTGCTTTCATATTTTCTTAAATTTCATTCTACATGCATTAAGAGAGTTAACCTAGCATGGTTATTAACCCAAACATGGATCAAACTTTCAAATTAACATCAATTCTTTACATAATCATGAATTTGTTCATCCTACTCTAACATGAATTAAACACATGCTTAAGTTTAACAAGATATATACTTGCCTCTAAGTGTAGGTCTGAATCTCTATGAATTGATGGTGTGGTCATGTTCCTCTTCCCCCGATCTACGCTCCGGTGGTGTTGGTAGTTCAAAAGGTGCAAGAATAATGGTTCTAGCCTTAGGGAGTATATCTCATTCCTCCTCTAATGGCCTCTGTGAGTTTTTGCAGATTCTAAACCTAATGGCCTTAACCTAACGTTGATATACACTTAGCAAATTTTGTAGGTTTAATTCCCTCAAAATTCCAAAAGACGAAAATACCCCTCTGAGGTGTTGGTTTGGCCTAAAAGTGCCCCGGAACCCAAACTGAACCCCTGGATAGACTTTTCTAACTATCTCGACCCTTTTAGACATGTTGGCATACTTAAAATGACCATTTGGATGACTTAGAAATAATTCACTTTTTATTTCATTAAGTTGAGTCCCTACAAGACTGACACACGCGTCCCGACTAAAATTACTATAACTTGTCATATTTTTCACTCGCGATAACTTTAATATATTCGTAATCATTTATTACTTGTTCACTAAGTAATATTAAATATGATTCACATAAATAAATATTAACCCTTTTCTCGCTAATTAATATTTATTTTTATTTTGGATTAATTTTCCATTTTAATTTAAATTAATCCCATTTTTAAAAAATTATTAAAAATACAGGGTATTACACCTGACTTGACCCATTAACCTTGACGAGTCCTAACCATAAGTCATCCATCCTTGCCAGATGAATGGAACACAAAGCCAACTCCTTAAGGAAGTTGAGACATAAGCCTTCCCTCCATAGGACCAATACCACTAGTCCCATCATTGGTAAGCATAACTATCCCAAATCAAGGCGAAGTTACATCTCTCGACACTTATCGCTAATCATTGAACCATCGTACTTAGGCCTCCATAATTTTGACACATGATGGCTAACCTCAGTCTCTGAGGTCACTCTAATCAAATGAAACACAATGTTCATATGGTTTCAAACACTCAACTCACGGACCACTAGAATGACTCTTAGCAATGTCCTATATTATCCCAAATCATAGCTAATCTAATGACATCTAAAACTTTCAAGCATTATCCATATCTAGGACCTAATGATTTCCTTCACTAGAGTCGCACCAAATCACACAGGTAGCACATGTAGGTGCCATAAGCAATCTTAACACTCTATTCCAAGTGCTATCTCCAAAAATGTGATGAACATCATCGTGTTCTAAGTCTCCCAGGTGCATCATCAGGCACTTACTAACTTATTTTCTATATTATCCTCGAAGGTCATATCACGAGACATGCTTATAAAAAAAAGTAGTGGAACTAATTCCAAGTACTCCTATAAATCAACATTACCTAAACATACTACAGTTATCAATGATTTACCATCATCACATCAACATAAGAGCAATAATGATTCCCAAATGCTTCTTAGGTAATCATCTCTCTAATAATTTACACATCTATCACCAGAAATCATAAGTCTTATCGTGATCTATGCTACACAACCTCGAATTTACCACTACAAAATTTATATCACCACATTAACCTCAATGCAATAATGATTCTCCCAAACGTTTCATGGAAAGGGCACCAATTTAATCACTCCCCAAAGTGGACATACACATCCCAGTGTAAGAATCGTTATGGCAGAATCCTATATGACAACCGATCGCGGCCACCAACTCATAACTTTAACGCATAAATCCTAATCACTACGTGTTATACTAACCGAAAGGCTATATCTTTGACATCATAACCCTAAAGGTTCATGGAGAGACATCATTGTCTTTGTAATACATGACACACAACCTTAGGCTCACTATTACTAAGGAATGTCTACCACACGCGTTATCATCTCACTAGCTAAACCTTAATATACATCTCCAAGGAATTATCACTACTGATTTACATGTCTATCCGTATTACTAACCCAAAGTCAATTTCATCAACCCACTTTAGTATTTATCTCCAAATAGAATTTAACATAACTCACGTGCTTACCCAAAATGTAAACCCGTTGTTATATTCACTAGACTACATCATTTTATTTCCAATGAGTGTTCAACCACGACAACTAAATTGTCTTTCTATGTAAACACTATACTATGTGCTAATCTACGAGCTAACATAACTATATATTTTGGTAGGATACGGAACGTCGAGTATTACCTATAAACACCAAGTCCCACACCGTGGACGCCACAAAGAGATCCTATTCCTTTATACCACACTATTATCTCTAAGACTACTAATACATCTACATCAAAAATGCTACGAAACATAAAAGACTACTAACTTAGCCGTTTACCATCTCATAAAGAGTTGCACATCATTTAAATGTCCTTGACTTCATGGTCCAGGATACAAACCAAAATCATCACTAATTTAGTGTGACCGGCCCAAACCAACATCGACGTCAAGAAGATCTACTACCGACCTGACCAAGTCACACTTGAAAGGAACATTGAACCTAAAGATCTGATACCAAGTTATAACACCCTGTCCCGGATTTAAGGGTTAATAAAGGATCAACCCGATTCAGTTCGTACGTTAATTATTAAGTGCAATGGAACAACCTAGAGAATGTTTCTAACCCAGTTTTATTATCATTTAATATTAATCTTGTTAGGATGTGATTCCAATTTGTGTCAACTACGTGAAAGGACCCAAGGGAAGTGCCCCCAAGGCCAAGTAAACAAATCTACTAATCGTAAATCCAAATAGTTACTAGCATATACAATGCTCGTAAAATATGGGACAGCACACAACCTACTGTAACAAAAGGCGGGAGTGAGCCAAATAATCGGTGGAAACTTATACAAATGCAGTATAGAAACAAATGGTAGAAAGAACACTCACACTCTACAACTACATGCATGTGAAAATACTTATATATATACATATATACATTTGAAAATACATGTCCCAATGTATTACGCCATTTTATTCCAAAAACATTATTTGACCCATTCATTCTCCTTATCTTTACAAAAGAAATATTTTGTATATGTATGCTTAAAAGCTAGCATATTCTTTCCATTAACTCACCCATTTAAACAAATTACAATTGTTGTAAAACCTTTCATTTACTTCCAAAAATTTATTACTCAACATCCATTAACTCACACCCGTGCTATTGATCATTACTTAAGACTTTCTTTCAACATACACGCACATCATTTTAGAAAATATCCATTAATATTGAAGGCCTTATATAACACGCACACTTGTGATGTTATGGGTTTACACCTCATTAGGTAGCTTAATTACCCATTAAGTCAACTTGCTTAACCATTTCACTTTCCTTATGGACATTAGTCATTATTTTCATTTTACTTATCCACATTTTATTAATCGGAACATTAATTACTCACACAAGTTAGGTTATTTATATCTCATAACCCATTTTTTATCATATTCCCGATTTCATCATTATCTTTAGGATTTAGCCAATAACTACGGACTTCGTGGACTCCCACCATCGGTCTCCGCACCATATGCTATTGCACTTACTTTGGGGTATTTCACCACTAGGGATGTCATGCCTTGCTTAATTATTTCTCCGGCATCATCCGAATATTTCATTATCTTTTCAATATGCTCAACATTATTCCAATGTTCACATTATTCACATTTATGGGCCGAAACCAAAAGTCCGGACTTAACTGTCCATTTTTCTATTAACACTTGGAAAATTATTACTTTATCCTTTAAGTACGTTATTCACACACACATTGATTTTATACCAAAAATCATTCACGTTTTAGGACTTAATTCAATTTCACCTATACTAGTGTAAAAACATTTAACAATATTTTTAATTCATAAAAATGTTTCACTTTGAGTAATTTACCAATTTACCCTTTTATTGCGAAACTTGTAATTCAGTCCTTTAACAAGTGCCATTTTTTCAAAAAATAGTTTAATTCTCCAATTCAACACTTAAACGCATTTAACCATTTAAAACACTTATTCATTAGCATACTTTAATCAACTTTCACTTTTTTCACTTTACACGCCTTTAATATATAAATTCATACATTTTACACATTAAAGCCTCATTTTCCACATAATTGATAAACACACTTTATTCTTGGGTTTTCACATTTTAATATCTACTTTGCTACTAATTACACCTTAGAACCCTTAACTTCCATTTATTAACTTTAACCCACAATTTTATGGAAGATCATATCCTTTCGCATTCTTATACATTAAACCCATACTACTTTCTATCATCAGTTTATACATTTTAAAATGCCCATTTAAAGTGAAAGCATTTCTTTTCATATAAAGCTTCTTATTTAATGTAGGAAAACATAAATTAATTTTACAAAATGACAAGAACAAGCTTAGAGCATTACCTTTCATATAAATCACATATCCGTCATTAAAACTCACTTTAAACATATTCTATCCATGAATAGTGTTTTGAAGTTTCCAACACTTCTAAAATCTATTTGAGCAAAAGTTTGTCTTCTTCTTCTACTTCATCATTTGTAGTAAGAAAACCCCACTTTTATTTCATAAAAATGGCCAACACAAACCCAATGTATTTCTAGACATGAAGTCACATTATCTACCTTTGAAACATCATCTAAAGACATTTTATTTCATAAAATGTTCAAGATGTATATTTTGAATATTCTATATATTCAAGACCCATTTTAAGTCAATCTGTGAATACCATTTTCCATACAAAATCATGAGAATCAAATTAACTAACCCATGGTTACCATTCAACATACATCATACACATATTAAGCCAAATATATGTCATTAAACTTGTTGAAAATTCATCAAACTTTAAACCTTTAACAAGGTAAGATTTTTTCACCTCAAAGACTCCAAAATGGTGGTGGCAGTGAAGAAGATGGGTGGCTCCCCCACTTCCAAATGTGGACTTAAAGTGAGTCACAAAATCCCCACCATACTAGATCTAATGGAAGTTCCAAAATACTCCAAGAATGCTACACAAAATCCATCTTCTTCCTCCAAGAACACCCCTTCAAATCTCCACCCAACTCTAAGAATATCCTCTTCTTTAACCCAATAAATCTGTCTAGGTTTTTGTATAATGATGTAAGATAGTTTGAGGCCTACTAATGGTGGTTTCATGGTGAAAATACTGGTGTTTGTTAGTGATTTCAGCCCTAACAATTATGGTACAGAACACCCTCCATGGAAGCTCCAACTTAGAGAGAGGGAGGCTACAAATGAGGGGAGGGTTTTTTAAACCCTAGCACACCCCCTCTTAGGTTTTTATACCACAAAATAAGTTTAAACCCGAAATAATCTTGGTTTGGACCCTTTAGATAATCGACACCTCATAAAGATCCAATGGTTATAAGTGTGATTACCTAGAAAATCTTCCCATCATGGCAGATCTGAGAGGCGCGGTCGACCTTCCAGTGAGTCGTAGTCAACCGACCCTGGTGTAAAAAAGTTTCTTTTTCGTAATTCATGCCCTGCGGTCTTTAAATATATATTTTTTGAAGCCCAAATAAGTGTTCAAACAATTTTTATCCGCAAACTATAGTCCTATAAAAATCGCACAAGTTTCTATCTCTTTGTGTCGCGTACCACCTAAAAATCGCATTATATTAACCATGTCCGTGTCACATCCGTTCCTCAACTAATTTGTGTCATAATTCATCAATGTACTAATTATGGCCATTTGAACTCAAATGTCCATCCATGCAAGTCATGCAACGTGAAATTTCCTTTTTAACCTTATGCGCGATGCGTCACTTTATGTGTAATTTCGATTCAATACTTATGCATTTGTTTCTCTAATTATATTTCTCAATAAAATACTCAATTTATTATTTGTCGTGTATTTTCTAGGGAGGGTATTACATTTTATGTGACTCAGTAAATAGAATGTAAATTCCATCAGATGCTAGATCGTGTATATGATTCGATGAAGAATTAACCAATAATGGGATTTTTTGATAAACGAGAAATTAAAAATCCTCCGGGATGGAAATAAGGGAATGTCTATAATATCTGGGTTTAATCAAATCTAATTTGAAGGATTTTTTAGGTTTGATGATCAGGGCTTGACGAAAGAACGTTATTAGTATCCAAAAATTAAACACAAGAATTATTTTCGAAAACACGTCAATTGGTAGAACAATTGATAAAAGAAAGATATGTTGTGTATTAATCACTCATATATTCTTATGAATTATATATATTTGCGCGAATAATTTGGAAAACCAGTAGGGATATGCAAGAATAAAACTTTCTTAGTGGAAACATTCCTCTAATGAATTTTTTGGGAACTTTTATAATAAATGGAATATATAATTAATCAAATATTTAAAAGCTTCGGTATTTATTACCGGTCAGAATTGGACCATAACAAAATTTTGATCTATACCAGCACCATAATATCAGATTGGGGAGGAAGATCATAATTAGAGATTGATATAAAATCAAGGATATGGTCTTGTGTGAGTAGGAAACAAAAAGAAATATCTATTTAAGTTCTATCATCAGCTATCGGTTTGAATCTAAGAGATATTCGAAATCTTAGTGAAACACTGGATTTATTATCTCATGTCTGTTTTTCGTGAAAAAAATACCAATTAAAGTTGAGGGTTTTTTCAAACAACAAGGTTCTTAGTCAACTATTTAATCAAATGATATTGAGCCAGTTTCCCATCTCTTCTCGACAAACAAGTGGACTGTTTCTTTGTAAAATTTTGCTCAATTTCATATGTGACAATTCCACCAAGATCTCTTCATTAGTTTAGGGAAGAATGCACCCGAATTAAATTTTTTGAGGAATATAACGAGAGAGATTTTGATTTAGTTAGACAATGTGTGGTTGGTAAACAAGGATCTGTTTTTAGCAAGGTACGGAATATATCATCATATATTCAATATGATTCCTCAAGATCTAGTTTTGTTAAAGTAAGGAATTCTAGCCAATTAAAAGGATCTTATGATCAATCCAGAGATCATTTGGATTCCATTAGTAATGAGGATTAGGAGTATCACCAATTGATCAATCAAAGAGGGATTCAACACCTAAAAGAAAGATCAGTTATTTAGGATCCTTCATTTTTTCAAACGGCACTTTTGCCACTAAACTATACCTGCTACAATGGGATTATTATATAAAAATGGACCTTTTGTCGAACATGGGAATTAGGCGTAATTAAGATAGGATCATAAAATAGGGCCCTCTTAACTCTTCCTTCTGTGAGCTCAGATTATGGAAGAAGGAACTAAGAAGAAGGTATCGGTAACAACTGGTTTTATTATGGAACAGCTCATGATGCTCATATTAATCTATTATGCGCATTTTCATCCAGCATTGTGTATACCTCATACAATGAATTTCCTAGATTTATCATATATATTTTTTTCAGACCTCTTCTGGTTTGAAAAACCTCTTGTGACCTTTCTTTGTTATTATAAATGATGGAATCGACCATTATGATACATAAAAGATGAAAGATTTGGAAGGACTGTAAGAAATGAAACATCATAATTTTTTTATACATACCCAGGATTCTATTTTATCATCAATCCATTCCCCATTCAAACATTTTATTTTTCTTATCAATAAAACGTGGAAAATATATAGAATTAGTCGATTCAACTGGAAATTGTCAATTCATCCATAACTTTTTTTGTCAAAACAAGAAAAAAAATTTATAGAACCATCTAATTTCCTTTGTTTAGTGTAGGGCATGTTTGTTTCAAGATTCCTCGACTAGAATGGAATCCCATTTCCCTTACACGTTTTTCGATCTGATTTAGTTATACTTAGTATAACTAATTATTGCTTTTATACAAATTCTCTTCTTTTCATCTCACTAGGATTCTCTATAAATAAAGGGAATTCAAAATGGAACTATCATTTTTTATTTAGATTGGTTTTTAATACAGCAAGCAGGGGAAAAGAATTCTTAATTATTAGAACTAAAACTAAAGCAACTAATTCAGTAGCATTGGTTCCAATAAGGACTCGGTATAATTATGTTAATAAAAAAATGTCTCGATGGTGTTTTAACGAATTGGTCCACTACAAAAATGAGACTTCATATACGCTTTTTTTGTTAGTCTAGGAAAAGGATTTTGTTTCCACCAAGCTAAAATAATATGTCGATATCTCTAATAAATTAAACTCATCATACCATTTGTACAAAATAATATTCCCCTTCATTACATGATTTCTTCTTCGTATAGATAGATTCAGGATATATAGGGAAATTACTTAGAAGTACATTTTGTGCTATAGCCCTTAACAAAGATAAAATCAGACTGATTCCCGAAATATCATCTGGGTATTACTTAACGTCTCGACTAATCACGAAACATGAGAAGAAAATGATTAATCATCTACTTCTGAGAGAAATTGAAGAATTTCTTAGGAAAACTACAAGATCCGTTCATTCATTTTTCTATGATAGGTGGTCAGAACTTAATCTGGATTTAAATCCTACTGAGAGGTCCATTAGATATAAAAAAATTATCGAATAAACAATAATATCTTTCTTTAATCCCTTCCAGAAGATCAGAAAATAAAGAAATGGTTAATATATTCAACATAATTACGTATTTACAAAATGCCGTCTCAATTCATCCTATTTTATCAGATCCAGGATATGATATGGTTATGAAGGATGAATCAGATGTGGATAGTTCCAATAAGATTTCATTATTGAACAAAAATATACTTTTTGATTTATTTTATCTATTCCATGACTGCAACAGGTGAGGATACATGTTACACAACGATTCTGAATCAGAAGAGAGATTTTAAAAAATGAAAGATTTATTCACTCTAACAATAATCGAGCCAGATCTAATGTATCAGAAGGGATTTACCTTTTCTATTAATTCCTACGGATTGGATAAAAAATAATTATTAAATTTGATATTCAACTCTAGGGATAATCAAAAAATAAATCATTATTAGTTATACCTCTTATTTTATATAGAGAATGAATCTTTTTATCGAAGGATCGAAAAGAAATGGGTTCGGATCTCGTGCGGGACTGATTTGAAAGATCCAAAAGTAAAAATAGTGTTATTTTCTAGCAACAACATAATGAATGCAGTAATTCAATATAGTTTGATCCGAAATCTAATTCAAATCCTATATAGCACTTATGGGTACATAAGTGTATCGAATCGATTCTTTTTAACGATATTCGATCGTAATTTCGAATATGGAATTTAAAGGGAACAAATAGAAAAGGATGCATTGAATCATAGAACTCAAATTAATTATATGATCAACCAACATTTATTGAATTTGAAAAAGAGTCGGAAGAGATGGTTCAATCCTCTTATTTTTATTTCTTGAATCGAGAGCTCCATGAATCGGGATCCTCATATAACACATAGATATAAATGGTCCAGTGGGAGCAAGAATTTCTTGGAACATTTGGAACATTTTGTTTCTGAGCAGAAGATTTATTTTCAAGTAGTGTTCAATCAATTATGTATTAATCAATATTCGATGGATTGGTCTGGGTTATCAACAATAAATATTTAAGCCACTTTGTTTCTTTTTGTCCAAGTCACTTATTTTTTATCCAAGTTGCTTGTATTTTTATCTAACTCACTTCCTTTTTTCTTTATGAGTTTCGAGAAAATCCCCATTCATAAATTTGAGATCTATATCTATGAATTAAATGGTCTGACTGATCAACTAAGCAATTAGTTGCTGGAATCAATAGGTCTTCAAATCGTTCATTTGAAAAAATTAAAACCCTTCTCATTGGATGATCATTATACTTCCCAAAAACTAAAATTCTTAAACAATAGAGGAACATTATCTCTATTTTTATTCAATAAGATGCCAAAGCGGATGATTGACTCATTTCGTACTAGAAATAATCATAGGAAATCTTTTGACAACACGGATTCCTATTTCTCAATGATATTTCACGATCTAGATAGTTGGTTGAATCCCGTGAAACCATTTCATAAAAGTTCATTGATACGTTATTTTTATAAACAAAATCAACTTTGATTCTTGAAGAATCCACATCACTTATGCTTCTATTGTAATAAAAGATTCCCTTTTATGTGGAAAAGGCAAGTATTAATAATTACGATTTTACGTATGGAGAATTCCTTAATATTATGTTCATTCGTAACAAAATATTTTTTTTGTGCATCGGTAAAAAAATTCTTTTGGGGGGAGATATAGTATTTCACAAATCGATTCACCTTATCAATATCTCAAATATTTTGCACCTGAATGGGCACTCAAATAGGACCGAACCTTTTGTCAGGCTACTGTTCCCTCAAAGTTATGAAGTAAGACATCAGTTTATCAATAAGATCAATTCTTTTTCTTTTGATTACGTGATGGACTCCCCTGAAAAATATTGACGCGTGTGAAAACGAGGTGCTCTACCAACTAAGCTATAGATCTTTGTGCTCGTGATACATATTTTATCAAGTAAATAATTTCTTGTCAAGATGACTAGTCCATGATCCAATATCATTATTGATGTAAAAAATTAGATTATATCTAATTATTTAATCACAGATAAATAAAATGAGACAAAGAACTTTTAAAGTGGTTCAGCCTTATAAGAATGGCCTACGTCCACTGTTTCTGTTATTGCTGACTGTTTGGGAATTCTCGATTACAAATTTTCTTAAGAAATTCCGGTCCCCTTACAATGAGGATAATACAATGTATTTATAGCCCTAAGGCTGTAATGTGAAAGGGTAATATATTAAATGCCCCTTAAGCGTATACATATGTATGATAATAAGAATTTAATGCGTAGTCAAACTGTTGGGTTATCCTGCTATTAATGTTTTGTTCGAGGTGCAACTCAGACCGCCTAAGCTGCTCGTACCGCCTAAGTTCCTCGGTGCTCAAAAGTTCCTCGGTACTCAAAAGTTCCTCGAAGAGTTCTTGTGGGTCGGAACGTCTGAGTTGGTCGGGGAAGCAGAGTTCCTCGTTGCAGTATGGTTCCTCTGAGTCGAGGTGTTGTTCATAAGTGTTTATTGTTGCCATGTAGATTGCCACGTGTCTTCACCCAATTGAGCCATGTCAGCAGACTAAATTTGGTATCAACAGAAACCCCTAATGTTTCATAGTTCGAAATTTGAGGAGTGTGGAACATTCTTTCTCGATATATGGCGATTTTAAATGGTTATCCTGAAATTTAGGAGTGTTTCCTTTGTATTTATTTTTCCTTCCAAATTTGTAGAATCAGGCTTCTTTGAATTTTTATAACCGCCTCGATCTCCGCGTACTTTTTGTCCTTCTAGCCGCCGGTAGTGTAATCGTTTCTTTTTGTAATCATTAACTTTATCGTTTCCCAAGATAAGGTATTTAAGCGTCACAGACAATCACATCGTCTTCTACTTTTTCAAATTTGTATCTTCGAGTTTTCCATTGTTTTACTCTCTTGTGCGTTCATCCTTTGCATCGTTCGTTGTCAACAGATCCACTCTTTTTCTGTAAGATCTTCTTCCTTCTTCTTCATTTCCTTTATTCATCATGGTTTACCCTGTTGAATCTCTTGATAAATTTCATTCTGATTTTTCTATTCCTTCATGGGTTGTTCTGGAGGAACTTTCTGAACCTTCCGATTATTTTCGTTTGGCTGAGGGACATTGGTTCCCCAGTCTCTTTATTGCTGAATGTGGCTTTTCTTTTCCGCCAAATCCTTTATGTCTGGAATTCTGTCAATATTTTGACGTTGTTCCTGCAAGAATAGCCCCCAATACATGGAGAATAGTTAATGGGGTTCATAGACTAAATCAAATTCATGGAACTCGCATAGGAATTCCAGAAATCATGTTTTGTTATAGATGGGCTGTTGGTGATAATACTTTTTATTTAAAAACTAGATTTTTAAATAGGGCTTTAGTGGTCAATCTCCCGGATGCCAATAGGGATTATTTTAAGCACGGGGTTATTATAAAAAATTGGAAACATGCTCCTTTATCTGGAGATGAAGTGTATCACGGTCCCAGATGCCCTCCCTATGGCAATGGGGTAGGTTATTTTTATTTTATTTTCAAAATTATGCTTCCTTTGTGTTTGATAAAATGGGCAACTGATATTTTAATTTTAATTTATTTGCAGTTGACAACAAAAGAAAGTGTCCAAAAGAGGCAGAAGTTAATATAAGGGATTTAAAACTTATCTGGAGTTTGCATCAAACTATTGTCGATGAGCACATTAGGTCAGCTTCATATTTGCTGCAGTACAAGAGTTACACCTCCTCTTTCACTGCTCGTCCGGTGATAAGCGACGCAAAACCAATACCAGCCTCTACAAGTTCTTCGCCTGAATCACATATTCCTTTGAGTGAAAGGATGAAGAAAAGAAGACCTCCCGCCCTTTTTGAGAAACCTGCCTCTGGTACTGGAGAGGCAAAAAGAAGTAAACATGATGTCCCAGAAGGGACAAAGAAAATTGATGCAGCCCCTCCGGCTGCTCCTGTGAAGGTTACAGAGAAGCCCCCAGTGGCTCCGAGCAAAGATGCTGCTCCAAGTGAGGTGATTATTATTTCTCCGACTAAGACTACATCGTTAGTGGAGAAGGTCGATGCTCCTCTGAGGAGGCTGAAGAAAAGCTCCTCTATCAATTTGGCTGACACCATCTCTCAGCCCCCGAATAGTGGAGTTCCCACTTTTGTTCCCCCGAGCTCTGCTATGAGCTCGGTGAAGACTTGGATCATTCCCGAGATCCAAGGTATTGAAGAAAACCTTTCTCGGGACACTGTTACTACACTAGAAGCTCGTCACATTGCTTTTGTAAGTCCCATAGTCTTAAATTTTCATTCTTTCCTTTTTGTATCTGTGCACTAACTTACTTTCATTTTCTTTTCACAGTTGGTGAGCTGTTTTAATATGATTTTGAAGAAAGATGAAGCTATTAAAGCTTCAAGCTCCTCGTCTGATGTAGAGGAAGCTTTGGTAGGCCTGGCGCAGTCTCTGAAAGATTCTCGTCAGAAATATGATGATGATAAGGCAGTCTGGGAGAAGAAGCTTGCTTCGACTGAGCAGGAGAAGGCTCAGATTATTGAAGTCTCCAAGGGGTTGGAGAGAAAAATGAATGATTTAGAGAAGAAGAATAAAGAGCTCGAAGGGAAGCTCAAGAATGCTGAGGAGTTTGAAGATAAACTCAAGACTGCTGAGGAGGAGTTAGGCCGACTTCGGGAAGTAAGTCGTCAGAAGGAGGAAATTGAGAATAAACTGAAGGCTGCTGACAATATTCTTTCCGAGAAGCTTTCCTTGGAGAAGACCAAGAAGAAATTGGCTGTGAAGAAATCTTTCAGCGCTGGCTGGGATAAAGGGTGGAACAAAGGCTTGGCTGCCATGATGTCGCAAGTCGAATATGGCAGCCTAAAATACTTTAGAGATGGATGGGTCGCTGCTCTGCAGGAGATGAAGGTTGATGAAACTTCTAAACTCTTTTAGCGACACATCCTTGGTCCCCCTCCAACTCCTGAAGACGAAGAAGAAGACGAAGCTGCCTCTGAAGAGTCTTCCATGGTGATGGGAGATCAAGTTTCTCACCCCTAGCCATCCAGCCCCACTAACGAGGAACTTCAGCAACTCGCTACTTCTTCCGAACAACCTCTATTAATTCCCGAGCAACCCTCTACTCCATCCAAGCAACCTACCTCCTCGTCCCAGCCTCCCGAGAAAGTTTTGGGAGACAAGGAAAAGGTGTAGAGTTGTTCGGATTTCTCTCTATATTTTATTTTTCTTTGTCAAAAGTATCTTCTGAACATGTAATTCTGAACCTTGTACTTCTGAACTTTGTGATATAATAAAATTTAAACTTTTGTTTATGCATACTGTTGTTTCTGCTCTTCATGCTCTGTTGGTACTCTTATTGATTATTGCTTTTTCTTCCTGTACTAGTTTCTGGCCAGGATGGAATTATTGTCTGCTCATGATACAAAGCTGTTACAGCAATGCAATGAATATTTTAAGGCTGGTCACACAGATCTAAGTGCAGCACAAATCATCGACATCCTCGGCCAAGTTGCTTCGGAACAGGCAATTGAAGCCTACCAACATTTGAAGTGTCTGCTTGATCGTGCAGTGGCCAATAATGTAGCTTATTATGATATGATTGAGGATCTCCAAGGCACTCTTGAAGAACATCAGCAACAATATAAAGAATCCACTGCCCTTTTGCACGAGGGGCACGAGAAGAAGTATCAGCAAATCAATGCTGATAAGGGATATGATAAGCATTTTCCTGCTTACGACGTGCAGAAGAGAACGTTGAAGGCTGAGGTTGAAGAGCACAGACAGATAGCTGAGTTATTAGAGCAAGAAAATAATAACCTGCAAAGAGAGGTGTCTCAGTTGAAGTCTGCAGCTTCCACCTCAAATGCTTTGATCCCAGTGACTGACGAGGGATTCTCGTTCTTGGAGGTCGAGAACGCCAACCTGAGGGATGAGTTGGAAACCTTGAAAAGAGCTGGACCTTCTACATCTTCTCGTGGATGAGCAAGATCTCCTTGGGGACGAGCAAGAGCTGCTCGGATTCCTATCGAGGAACAGAGGACTCAATCTGCTCTAGAGAACCAGGCCTTCTAGCTGATGGAGAAGAACCAGGCATTGGCTGAGACGTCTAAGAAAATTAGGGACCTGGAAGAGTAGCTTTCTACGCAGAAGTCTATCTTGGAGAATAAAGAACTTTTTATCAAAAATCTCCACGAGCAGCTGGAAAGATTGACATATCAATTTCACAAGCAGCCCAGGGAGTTCTGGATGGCTGGCTACAACGAGGCTCTCTACCAGTTGGACGATCGTATCCAGAATGCAAATAATGAGGGCTACAAATAGGGATGGCTGAATGCCTTAGGTGTGCTGCAACTCGAACAGGGTCATTACCTGTGGGATTACCATAATCCTGGGCTGCTCGACCTACCCGTGCCACCATTCAATCTTGATATGAGTTGGATCCCTGCTCGGGCCATCCCTCGGTGTTTGATTTCCAAATACCTCGGCGATTACAATCTCCATTCCAATGTTGAGATATCTCGTCCCGAGCACCTCCTAGATCGACCATCTGTGATGAATATCAGGATGCTAAAAGATCTTAACTTTATAAATTCTCCTCTTACTTTAAATGATCCACCTGCTGGCGAGGAACCTGTTTCAAAAGCAGAGGGGAAGAAACCAATAGAATAGGAATATTTATGTAATAAATTTGTATTTCATTCCTGATGTATTTTGTTCTACATTTAATGAAATAATTTTATTTGCAAATCTTGTCTGCCATTGTCTTGTAACACTTTACATCTGTGCATGTGTATCTGTTAAAAAGATAACAACGTTGTGTTATTTGTCGATCAACTTATTGTCGAGTAATTTGAATTTGTGGTAATCATTTGATAAAAAATGATGTTTTGTTTCTCAACCAACTTAGTAGTAATTTAAAAAGTTACGAGTATCAAAAATTTTGCTCGATCACTTTCTCGTATTCATAAACTATTTTCGACCAACCAAGGTCAGTAAATTTTCCTTTTCGACCAACTACAGTTAGTGGATTTTTCCTCTACGAGGAGCTTTGGCACTTTCTGGAATAATTTTACCTCCCGACCAACTTTAGTTGGCGTTTTCGAGAATATATTTACTTCCTTCCCAACCTAAGTTGGCATTTTTAGGAATACTTTTACTTCCCGAGGAATACATTTACTTCTTAACCAACATAAGTTGGCATTTTTAGGAATACAATTTCTAAGCAACATAAGTTGGCATTTTTAGGAATAGTTTACTTCCCGTAGGAATACGTTTACTTCCTAACCAACATAAGTTGGCATTTTTAGGAATACATGTCCTAACCAACATAAGTTGGCATTTTTAGGAATAGTTTTGCTTCCCGTAGGAATACATTTACTTCCTAACCAACATAAGTTGGCATTTTTAGGAATAGTTTTACTTCCCGTAGGAATACATTTACTTCCTAACCAACATAAGTTGGCATTTTTAGGAATACATTTCCTAACCAACATAAGTTGGCATTTTTAGGAATACTTTTACTTCCCGAGGAATACATTTACTTCCTAGCCAACATAAGTTGGTATTTTTAGGAATACATTTCCTAACCAACATAAGTTGGCATTTTTAGGAATAGTTTTACTTCCCGTAGGAATACATTTACTTCCTAACCAACATAAGTTGGCATTTTTAGGAATATTTTTGCTTCCTAACCAACATAAGTTGGCATTTTTAGGAATAGTTTTGAGTAGTCCGAGATCTGCTGAGTATCTGCTGAGTAGTGTGTAGCACTAGTATTCCGCAAAAAATTTCCAATAAAGGGAAAGAACTGGGCAAAACATTGTCACTTTATTCATACTGATGAAACTGCATTACATGAGAGTTTACATTACTAATAATATTTGTGCAGTTGCTCTGCATTCCATGCATTCTTAAACTCCTCCCCTTCTAAAGTTTCTATTATGTATGTCCCTGGTAAAACAACTTCTTTAACTCGGTAGGGTCCATACCAGTTTGCTTCCAGTTTGTTGTGCTTTTGAATCACCTTCTTTAGCACATAGTCTCCTTCTTTCAAGTCACACTTATTCACTCTCTTGTTGTAGAACAAAGTTGTTCGCTGCTGGTAAGCAGTATTTCTAATGGCTGCTTCTTCTCTAACCTCCTCGAGCATGTCCAAGTCTAGCCTTCTCATTAAATCGCTGACAGGGGAATTAAAATTCAGTATTCTGTGTGTTAGGAGACCCAATTCGGTGGGTATAACAGCCTCACTTCCAAATGCCATCATATATGGAGATTCCCTTATTGCTACTCGGGGAGTAGTTCGGTAAGCCCATAGTACTGATTGTAGCTCGTTGATCCAATTTGCTTTCGCATCATCCAGTCTTTTCTTCAAGCCATTCAGCAGCGTTCTGTTTATCACTTCAGTTTGTCCATTGCTTTGAGGATGGCCTGGTGCTGAGTGGATCTTCAAAATATTTGACTGATGACAATAGGCAGCAAACTCCTCGTTATCAAATTGCGTTCCATGGTCTGTGATGAAGGCATGAGGAAGACCATATCGATAAATGATGTTCTTCCAAATAAATTGGTACACCTTGTCGTACGTCATATCAATGAGAGGCTCAGCTTCAACCCATTTAGTAAAATAGTCCACAGCGACCACGAGATACTTAAATCTTCCCCTAGTCGTCGGCAGTGGCCCAACCAAATCTATTCCCCATATGGCAAATGGCCAAGGGGAAGTAATGGGTGTCAATAACGCTTGGGGAGTTCTTCGGATGGAGGAAAAGCGCTGACACTTGTCACATTTCTTAGCATAGGCTGTGGAATCAGCCCTCATCGTTGGCCAGTAGTATCCTTGAGTCATCATTCTTTGCAAAAGAGTCCGACCTGCTACATGGGCTCCATAGGACCCTTCATGGACCTCTTCAATCAAATCTTTTACCTCGATGGGATGCACACATCTTTGCAAACCTGCTATAATTCCTCGTCTGTATAAAATTCCGTTGGTCAGTACATAACGAGCAGCCTTAAACTTTAGTTTCTTGGCTGCTAGTTTATCAATTGGTAATTCCCCTTTCTCAATATATTCCCTGATGGGATCCATCCATGATGATCATAAATCGAGGGTAATATAGTTCATCGTCAGATCTTCATCTATACTCCGACCAGCTAAAACTTCAATTGGGATTATTCTTCGTAGCTCGGTGCGAGTAGCTGATGCTAATCGAGCTAGGGCGTCTGCTCTCGCATTCTCCATTCTTGGTATTCTGACCAGCTGAATAGCAGTAAATTCCGACACCAGTTCCTTTGCCTTTGCATGATATCTGATCATTAATTCTCCTTTGGCTACATATACTCCCATCATTTGATTTATGACCAGTTGCGAATCACTGAAGATAATAACTTGTTCTGCCCCCATGGTTTTTGCCAAACTAAGACCTGCAATCATGGCTTCATATTCAGCCTCATTATTCGAAGCTTTAAATTGGAAGCATAGGGCGTATTCCATATCGACCTCGTCCGGACTGTTCAAAACTATCCCTGCGCCACATCCTGTAGTGCAGGATGAACCATCTACATACAGACTCCATATAGGCAACTCGTCTTCAAATTGTTGATCTGACAGAGTTCCTCGGTGGAAAGTTTGTTGCTTCCTATCACCATCTCCTGATAGTTCTTGTTGTTTATCGATCATCTTTTCTTGCCCTTTTACCTACCTAAGCTGGTCTGGGCTTGAATTTGATAATTCTGTAACATCTACTTGCCCTTTTACCAAGCTAAGTTGGTCTGGGCTTGCATTTGATGATCCTGTAACATCCACAGGTTGATCAGCGAGCAACTTTTGCTCCTCGGGGATATCAGGATAGGTGAACTCTGCTATAAAATCTGCTACCGCTTGCCCTTTTAGCGATGATCTGGGTTCATAAACTATATCATATTCACCGAGTTCTATTGCCCAGCACATCAATCTTCCTGACTTTTCTGGTTTATGAAGGGCTTGCCTCAATGGCATATCAGTATATACTACTATGGTATGAGCCTGGAAGTATGGCTTCATTCTTCTACTTGCCTCAATCCATGCTAGTGCCAATTTTTCCACCCTTGGATATCTGATCTCTGCTCCTCGGAAGGCCTTACTTGTGTAGTAGATTGGTTTTTGTACTCCATTCTCCACTCTTATCAATGCCGAACTAACTGCATTCTCAGACACTGCCAGATACAAGTATAATTTTTCTCCCATCACTGGCCTGGATAACAGTGGAGGTGTTCCCAAATATTTCTTCAAGTCTTGGAAAGCCTTTTCGCATTCATCATTCCACTCAAAAGTTTTTTGGATCGTCTTGAAGAATGGGAGGCATCGATCAGTTGCTCGCGATACAAATCTGTTGAGTGCTGCTACTCGTCCTGTAAGACTTTGTACTTCTTTCTTCGTCGTTGGGGATCGCAGTCCTAACAGAGCTTTGATCTTTTCAGGGTTAGCTTCAATGCCTCGCTGATTGACAATGTACCCGAGAAATATGCCATCTCGTACTCCAAATATGCACTTCGTCGGATTCAACTTCATTTGATATTTATCTAGTTGATCAAAGGTCTGGCTTAAGTCAACTAGATGATCAGCAGATTTCTTGCTCTTTGTTAGCATATCGTCAACATAGACTTCCATATTGCAACTGATATGTTCTGCAAACACTTTGTTCATCAGCCGCTGATATGTTACACCTGCATTTTTAAAACCAAAAGGCATAACATTATAATAATAAGTTCCCCTAGGGGTAATGAAAGAAGTACTCTCCCTGTCTTCAGGTTTCATTTTAATCTGATTGTAACCAGAATAAGCATCCATAAAGCTCAGCAACTCGTGTCCTGAGGTAGCATCCACTAGTTGATCAATTTGGGGCAGCAGAAAATGATCCTTTGGGCATGCTTTGTTGAGGTCAGTGAAGTCTACACACATCCTCCATTTGTTGTTCTTCTTCTTCACCATTACCACATTTGCTAACCAGTCTGGATATTTAACATCTTCAATAAATCAAGCTTTCTGGAGCTTCTCGACTTCCTCCTGTATAGCTTGATTCTTCTCGGGACTGAATACTCTTCTTCTCTGCTTCACAGGTTTGATCTCCTTATTCACATTGAGTTCGTGACATAAGAAATTTGGGTCTATCCCAGGCATATCCTCATGACACCACGTAAAAGTTTGCTTTCTGCTTCTTAGGAAAGTTATCAATTCCTATTTTAGGGAGGCTTCCAATGACGAACCTACTTGAGTAGTTCGTTCAGGGTGTTCGTCGTCCAAGATGATGTTTTCAGTAGCTTCCACCACTTGACCCTTCACGAGTTGCGACTCATCTCTAGGATCCAATGTTTCAATTTCTGCACCTTCATCCACTTGATAGGTAGTAGTCTTTTTTCTTGATTCCTCCATTCCCTCTTGCTCGGCAGATGAATAATAGCATTCCCGAGCTACTTTTTGATCACCTTTCACAACTCCTACTCCAAAATTTGTTGGAAATTTTAGGCATTGATGTACCGTGGATGGTACAGCTTCGAACTTCTTCAATCCTACTCTTCCCATGATGATATTGTATGATGATTGAACATTCTTATCCATCATGAAGAAGCGTATTCTTTCTGTTCGACAAGCAGGCCACGTACCAATGAATATATCCAATTTGATTGTCCCAAGAGGAAATACTTTCTCTCCAGCAAAATCGAGGAGGGGTCTATGATAAGGTTCCAGTTGAGATAACTTTAGATTTAAACTGTCGAAGCACGAGTAGAACATGATGTCTGCCGAGCTACCATTGTCTACTAGTACTCTTGAAATCATTACCTCCTTCATCCTCATTTTGATCACCAATGGGTCATCATGAGGATATAGAACACCTGCAAGGTCGTTCTTTGAGAAACCAATGACCAATTTCTCTTTGTTTACCTTTCTCGGTCGATCCTCCTCAGCTAGATTTATTCGTTGAATGTATGAGCAAGCTTGAGCCTCACAGAGGTAAGCTTTTCTCTCGGCAGTAAGGTCTCCTCCTCCTGTATCTCCACCTGTAATAACATTACAGTCAAATGACCCAAAGCGTATTGAAAATACCTCACATTCTGGCTGCCTTGGTCTCTTGGGAAGATAGGGGTCGTCTTCTGGATCAACTTCATGGTCTCTCTTCTTGTTCTCCTCTGCTCGACGAGGAGATCTAGACCTCTCTCTTGCTCGATCGTTGTTTCTTCTATCATTCCTCCGATCAACATACTTTGCTAGTTTTCCTCGTCTGGTGAGTGTTTCAATCTCATTCTGAAGAGCTATGCAATTTTCAGTCATATGGCCATGATCTTTGTGAAACTCGCAATATTTTACCTTATATCTCCTTTCGGGGTCTGCCTTCATTTTCTCTGGCCAATTTAATTCCTCGTTGTTCTTGATTTCTTCTAGAACGTGGTTGATGTCTTTCTTCAAAGGAGTATAATTATCAAATTTCTTCAATACTTCCCATGACGATCTTGTTCTTGAGTGTTTGTCACTACCATTGTTCTTATGCTCCTTCTTCTTAGCTTTATCACCTTCCACCTTGGTTTCTTTGGCATCCATATTCTTCTTCATAGCCATAGCCTCCTCGGCATTCATAATCTTGGCTGCCTTTCCCATCAGATCTGATATGGTTCTAGGCGAATCTTTAGCCAAAGTGTAGTACAACTTGTTGGGCAGTAATCCACTCATCAAGGCGGTAATCGTTGTCTTTTTCTCATAATCAATGACTTCAAGCTTCTCGTTATTAAAACGAGTTATATAATCTCTGGTACTTTCACGAGTTTTTTGTCTAACACTTAACAAATGCGCTACTCGTTTAACCGGCTTTGCCCCAAAACAAAAATTCCCAATGAATAACTCAGCCAGTTGAAAGAAAGTTGAGATCTTACCCCGAGGAAGATTATTATACCATATTTGAGCAGATCCGATAAGAGTTCCCGAGAATGCTCTGCATCTCATCTCATCTGGAACAGCATAGATGTCGGCTGCAGCTTGGTATTGTTCTATATGAAGGACAGGGTTGGTCTTTCCATCATATTTGGGGATCACAATAGGTGCTTTAAACTTTGATGGTGTTGGAAAATCTATAATGGCCTGGACAAAAGGTGTTCCTCGAATAAAAGTTCGTTGTAGAGGGTTCTTGGCCTTAGCCATTTCTCCAAATCTATCCTCCAGCCTCTGAATAGAGCCTTTCCACGCATCGTTTATTTCCTCGGGCTTGTTGGTTCGAGCAACTGATCGCGTTGATGTGGCTTCCTGGGATCTATCTTGACGAGCAGCTGGTCGCGACTGGGCAGATCCTTCCCTTAAGTCTGATGGTTATCGAAAACTCCTCGATGCGGCTCTAGGAGGACTTTTGCTCCTCCTAGGACCTAATCGATCAAAAGGAGATACTCTGCTTAATATTTCTAGTGCACTAGTCCTTTCTGGATAGAGAGTGATATGTTGTTCAGTATCTGTGGCTCATACTGACGAAGTTCGTCCAGGTTGATAAGAAAAATCTTCAGACTCCTCAGTACGATAGGAACCGGTACGCCTAGTACGTGAAGAAGGTAAACGGGTATTTTTTTGACTACTTCGTGATTCTGAATGGGTTGGTGCACCACCATGGAGGGTTCGTATGAGTTGTCGCATCGTTTCTTGCATGACTGTATGGCCCTGGGCCAGATTTGTCATTATTCCAGCCAGATCTGGAATATTAGGCGGAGCGGATGGATTTGGAGGGCTTTCAGCGTTTCGATGGCTGGGTTCTGGAATATCAGCCATTTGTGATGAGTTGTTTTTGATGAAAAATGATATTACCAGTCGTTTCCCACAGACGGCGCCAATCTATTGATGTAAAAAATTAGATTATATCTAATTATTTAATCACAGATAAATAAAATGAGACAAAGAACTTTTAAAGTGGTTCAGCCTTATAAGAATGGCCTACGTCTACTGTTTCTGTTATTGCTGACTGTTTGGGAATTCTCGATTACAAATTTTCTTAAGAAATTCCGGTCCCCTTACAATGAGGATAATACAATGTATTTATAGCCCTAAGGCTGTAATGTGAAAGGGTAATATATTAAATGCCCCTTAAGCGTATACATCTGTATGATAATAAGCATTTAATGCGCAGTCAAACTGTTGGGTTATCCTGCTATTAATGATTTGTTCGAGGTGCAGCTTGGACCGCCTAAGCTGCTCGTACCGCCTAAGTTCCTCGGTGCTCAAAAGTTCCTCGGTACTCAAAAGTTCCTCGGAGAGTTCTTGTGGGTCGGAACGTCTGAGTTGGTCGGGGAAGCAGAGTTCCTCGTTGCAGTATGGTTCCTCGGAGTCGAGGTGTTGTTCGTAAGTGTTTATTATTGCCATGTAGATTGCCACGTGTCTTCACCCAATTGAGCCATGTCAGCAGACTAAATTTGGTATCAACAATCATAGATCTTTTGTTGAGTGGTATTGCTTATTGATTATAAGTAACATCAGATTTGTAATCCATCAATCCGATAGATCATATTTGGTTCTCTTTGTCATGAGAAATGACCTATTAACTCAGTGGTTAAAGTATTATTTTCATACAATGGGAGTCATTGGTTCAAATCCAATAGTAGGTAGAACTTATTATATACCATTTACCCCAGTATCTAATAAGTTTTTATACCAATCTTCTTTTATTGATATTGATTTTATAACTTTCCTATTTCATTTTGGAATTTTCTTTTTTTTCATTGCATCAACATATGATTCCGCTTGATTTTATTTTATTTTATTCACTCGACAAAACCAAATTAAACAAATATAGGGCATATAAACCGAACTTTTTTCATTATTAGGATGCACCAACCAATTACAAAATTGCATTAATAGTCTTTACTCGTGGCCTAGCCCATCGAATAGCTAGATTTGCTTTAGTTTTTTGTCTCTTTCCTTCAGCTTTTTTCAAATTAGATTATGCAATTTCAAGAGTTCGCTAAGCTTCTTGTGGATCAATGCCACTACTCTTCTCCACATCATTTACTAAAACAGTGATCGAATTATTACCTATTCTAGAAAAACCACCCATCAGAGCCTTTGTTAACCGTTAGTCATTAAGGTGCATTCTAAAAAATCCTTATATCGACAAATGTGGCAATAGGGGAGTTATTTAATAATACGCTAATTTGGCCATTATTTGTGGGTAAAATTATTTCTTTCATTTCTGAATCCCAAATAATTCAATTAGGGGTCAGTACACTAAAATTTAAGGTCATTTATTCAAATTGCTCTCCATTTCTAAATTCATAACCTTCACGGTATCTTCGTCGATGTTACCTACCAAATAAAGGCCTATCCAAGAAGACAATCTAATTATCCAAAAAATGAGCAGTTAAAAACTTCTAATTGTTTCTGCTAGACAAACATATTTTCCTGGAGAACGGGTAAATAATTTTACTATGAAAAAAGGTTGTGATAAGAAAAGCTCATTTTTTTGCGCTCTTGTTACGGTTAAATGATCCTTTTCGAATAATTTATCCATTCTAATGATATCTATAATGCCTTGAAGTTCTTTGTAACGTTGTAAAGTTTGCTTAACCATTTGCACAATGTCATAATGTTCCTCACATACAATATGAGGTTGTAGCATAGTTGATATTGAATTTAAAGGATCTACTACTAGATAAATGTCTTTGGGGGGATAGTACTCTTGATAGTACAATGGTAGAATCTAAATGTGCAAATTTTATTATAGGAGCAGGGTTGGTCAAATCATTTGTGGGTACATAAGCTGCTTAAATATAAGTTATGGACCCCTCTTCGGTATGAGTAATTCTTTCTTGTAAAGTACCCATTTTGGTACTAAGGGTGGGTTAATAACCCACAGTAAAAGGCATTCTACCCATTACAACAGATACTTCAGATCATGTTAGGATGAAATGGAAGATATTTCGATAAATAGAAGTAGGTCTTTGTAATACCCCGTATTTTTATGCTATATTTAATTTGGGGATTTATTAAATTTAATGTGATGATTTATTTAATAAAAAAATCCGGAAATTAATTATGTTATAATTATTAACGTGACTAGAGTTAGTAATTATGGGAAACTTGTTGAATATTACTAATGAGCATAGTAATATATTATATTGGTTATATTGAATGTCATGAGTGAATTATATGACTATATCGGAAATTTAAGTCGGGACGTGCCCGTGTCACGTCGGGACTAATTATGTTAATTAAAAAGTGAATATTTTATAAGTTGTCCGTATGGTCGTTTTGAGTGTGCCAACGCGTCCGGAAGGGTCGAGATAGTTAGAAAAGTATACCCGGGGGGTTAGTTTGGGCCTCGGGGCGTTTTTAGGCCTAATTAGTGACCCGGGAGGGCATTTTGGTCATTTTACAAAATAGGGTAATTAAACCCACGAATTTCAGCCATCCTTAGCAGCCATTTAAGTCATCCTTTTAGGGTTAGAACATTCAGAACCCTAGAACTGCCATTGGAGAAGAGAGGAGAGAGCTCTCAAGGTGATTCAAGGCCCAAAACACCACCGATTTCACCGCCGTCACCACCAACGCGTAGATCACGAGGAGGAGAAGGCAACCACACCAATATCAGCAGGAAACCAGACCTCTGAAATCCCAGGCAAGTGTTTAACTTGCGTATTTTCGTTAGTGCAATAATCATATTAGTGTAGGAATGATTAGGAGTATAATCAATGGAAGAAAACCCCAATTTTGATAGGGATTTGCATGTAGAAATCATTATAACCTTATTCTGGAAATTAATATGTGAAGTAGATGATTAACCCACGAATTTGTAATGACTTGTTAGAAGGAAATTCTGGAGAAAACTGATTAGAACAAAAGTTAATAAAACCTTAGGGTTCTTGATGATTAGATGAAATTTTAGGTTGTTTAACCCTGTTTAATGATGAATACACGCATGCTGATCGTTAAAGATATCTGGAATTATGTTAGGATGTTAGCAGTAGACTTTTTGGGTCGATTAGTGTTGGAAAATATGAGTTTTGATGAAGAAACTTAATCAATCCCGTCACTGCAATTTCTGCAGAATTTTTGCCCAAACCTGCTTGATCGATCGATCGAGCATAGAGCTTCGATCGATCGAGGGATTCAATCGATCGAGCCCCAAGCTTCGATCGATCGACCCCTCCTGGCAGACTCCTATTTCTCTTGTTTATTTAGTTAAATTATATTATCGTGAAATAACCCTTGGGGCATTCTAAATAAAATGATTTGGGAGATATTGAGGACCAGTAGGGTATATGGATAAATGTTAGAACCTTTAATCTTCAACGAGAAGGGTAATTATGGGATATTTACTTTAGGTTGGTAAATTTATGAAACTTAAGGGTGAGGTGCGTAAGAGAGTTACGTTGGAATCAAATAAAGTCACTTACTGAATTTTAGATTGGTAAGGATATGACCCATGAGTATTAGGGAATGAGTGAGAAAACTGTTCGAGTTAAGGTTAGAGACGAAACCTTATACGTAATCATAATAATGGGAAATTAAAGATAAATGTTGTGACTATGGGTTACGAGAGAAACCTATATTAATATGATGAAATGGGTATATTTATATAATTGTGTGTACATATATTATATACATGTGAAAAATGTACCCGCGCTACTTGCTATCCCTGAGGTTACCGCGCTGGGACGATCGTATCCTGTGTTGCTTTTGGGGGATATCGATTTGTACCCTAGAAGATAGAGATCCTAGGTACGGGCTATTAGATTGATAGTCGGACGGTCCTAAGAGACGTGTGGGTATGTACTGACCTCTTGGACTTGGAATCTATGCTTCGCCTCAACGTTGTTTTGTATATGTTAATGCAGTTCGAGAGTGATTCCGAACTTGAATTCCCTTTGTGTGAGCGATACGGGGAATGGATAGCAGAGTATGCCCGCCCATAAATTAGTTGGGGTGCTGTTATATATATATTATTCGAATAGTTAATATATATATATATATATATATATATATATATATATATATATATATATATATATATATATATATATATATATATATATATATATATATATATGGTTATAAACTTTAATCTGCCTACTATAATTTGATAAGTAGGACATAGTTGTTGACGCAATAATAAATACTTGTTTTGTGAAAATATGAGAAGACACTGGGAAACCTTATAATTCAATAAAGCTAAAACGAGAGGAGTACTACAAATTGAAAGTAACCTTTTTAAAATATTGTCATCGTTCGGTTTTGAAAACATATGAGTAAGTTAAGATAAACGAACCGTTGGGAAGGTTAGTACGATAGGAGTGCACAATTAGAAGAGAGGTGAGTATTTCTCAAGAGAGAGACGAACTAATATGTTGTTGCATTGGCCTGTATCAATTTAAATACTTGCTTAACGTATTTTAAAATCAAACACACTTTCGAGCCCTGACCCGTTTCTTTTTCTCTCTCTCTCTTGTGTATATATATGTATATTTTCAGGTGCCCAGCCACAGGGGCGTCTTGCTTAGGATCCTTTGAGAAGAACGAGCTGCAGCTTAGGTGGGAGTTGCAGGTCACTTGAGTAGACGGCTTCTGTTATTGACTCCACTCCTATTACTCTCATTTATTGGGCACGTGTCTCCCTTTTTATCACTTCATTTATTGTTGGGATTTCTTTTTATATTTCAGTTACTCCAGTATTGTTTTATGGAATTTATTCAGGATGGTTTATGATTTTAGTTTTATTATGTTGACATTCGATTTGGTGAATGTATGGTTTTATTTTAGTTCATCGTGGTGTGATTCTATATTGTAAATGTTGTTTTGAATAGTTAAATCTTTTCTTTAATTAAAATTTGGAAGTTTGTATGATAAATGTTTTTGGCACTTAGCTTAATTATTTAGGGTGTTAAATTGAAAAATTATTTTTTATCGGCAGTGATGCTGAGAATGAACCAACTGTTTACCTTGATTTAATTTAATAAAGGAGTGATCGCCCGGTATTTAATTAGGCGGGGTGTCACAGTCTTGTTCATTAACATCTCATAAATACTCCTCCATAGTCAGGGCAGTCAAACTAACTCTCATAAGAGCTCCTAATAGTTCATTCATCGGACCGTAAACTAGAGCCACTTTTGATTCTTCAATATTTTTTCATTAATCACTCTAGAATATTTTATTTCCATCTAAATATCATTTCCTTCACAAGTACATTCAACCATTCGGCCAAATACAAATACACCCCCATAAGCTTTAGCAATATTGTTAATCAATTCCATAATGAATACTATTTAACCCACTCCATCTCCCCCAAATAGTCCTATTTTTCCTCCACGGCGATAAGGGGGTGAAATATCTACTACTTTAATATTGATTTCAAAAATAGGTAGTTTTGTATCTAAATGGATAAAGGCAGCCTATATTTATGAATTATAAATGTTGTGTGGGTGTCTACAGGACCTAAATTATTAGCAGGCTCTCCAAGCACATTGAAAATTTGTTCAAGAGTCTCTTTATAGACCGGAACACTTAGACCAACTCCCGTATCAATCACTTCCATTCCAATCATTAAACCATCTGTAGCACCCATAACTACAAGTTTAACTAGATTTTTTCCTAATAATGATTCTACCTCAGAAGTCATATTAATTGGTTGATCGATAGTATCTTGATCATTTACTACCAGAGTGTTATATATATTAATCATCTTGCGCGATGGAAAGGCTACATCTAGTTACAGACCAATGATTTGGATGATAAGCCCCAAATTTGTTTTCAAACTTGGAAACCCAAAAGCCGAAGTAGTACAATTTATTCTCATAATACTAATAAATAAAGTAAAATAAGTTGAATTTTTTTGCAAAAATTCTAAAATTCAAAATAAATGTCTGATAGCAAGTCAAGTTGATCGGTTAATTTAATAAATGATAAGTGGGAGTTAGCACGCGATTTCATTGTTATTATCCAACCGAATCCAATTCAATTATTTACTTATTCAATGAGTGAACTTTCAAGCTCAAATAACCCATTTTCAAAATATCAAGTAGATGAATAAGAATCTTGAGAAATTCTTTTGTTTGACTATTATTATTGACAACCCCATCTATATTATCTATGGAATTCGAGCATGAAATCTATTTACATTGACTATTCATTATTTTGACCTCATTGCCTCTTCTTTATTATTATTTCATTATATTGATTTACGTCTAGCCTGTTCTTTTCATTTTTTTAAATTTATACCTTTTCATGGACAAATTCCACATATTTTCAAATTTAAGATTTATATATACAACATATATCACTGTCAATAGGGAATTTATTATTATTTAGGTTATATTTAAGTATTTCGATATAAAAAAAGTAAGAAAATAATACTTGGGTTGCGCTATATATATGAAAGAGTATAGATTAATGACATGTTTGGAGAATCAAATACCTTAGTTTAACAATCAAGCATTCTGATTAGTTGGTAATATTAGTATTAGTTGATGATTAGTTGATATTTTTGTGAAAGATTCTTGTGAAAAGTTGCATTAACACCTAATTCATGTCAAGTAGACCTTATTGTTTTGAGAATTCTTAATTCATGAGTTATAGGAAGGGATTTATGTCACCATAAATAGAGAATAAAGCAAGTTGTGGATTCAAATCTGGTGTTAAAGATTATAAATTTACTTATTATACTCTTCACTATGAAACCAAAGATACTGATATCTTGGCAGCATTTTGAGTAACTCCTCAACCTGGAGATCCACCTGAATTTTCCTTTAAATATTCTTCTTCGTGTGTTTGGTCTCAGTGCTTAGTTTGGCATAATTTATTTGGACTCTATCTTTCATGCACACTTAATTATAATCAAGATAAAATTTAGTTAAAAATTAGATCTTTGTATGTGTAACGTAAGATACAAGTGAATCCACATAACCCCGCATTTTCAAATTGGTATTAGAGCGAGTTGCACTAATTTATTGTGTGATCATTTAAATTAGGTTCATATGGATAATTTGTATAATAGGGTTCCTATTTTTATGGGTCAAATTATGGGTATTAAAAAGATCAAATGAGGTCGGCTCTAAAGTCAATTGATGAACGTGTCTAGCTTGTTTGTAAAAGAGAGTGGACACTACCAATCGTGACTAATGATAATGTCGAACATTATAGAATAGGCTAAACCTATCTTAATGTATTTTTTAGCAAGAGTTAAATTAGCTCCTAATAATAGTGTTATAGTCCCAATCAAATATATTAAAGTCATTATGTGAGTTACGACTATGAAAAGAAGAAGAGGCCGAGCAACAAGAAAAATTCCCGCTACTACCATAGTAGCGAAAACCTGCCATTGCTTGGACAGATCGTGATTTTAAATGAAGTAATTTTAAATCCTACGGCTTCAGTGCATTTTTTAGAGCCGTCTCCCATCATGAGTTTCGCCACATCATGACATGCACGACGTTTAAGGAAGCGTATGATACTCTCCATCTCATTCATGAGGGTACCAACATTGTAAAAGCTTCTAAACTAAAAAAAATGGTGCCTAGAATTCCCCCAAAAATGGTGTAGTTAAAACAAACATATCATTTCAATAAATGGCAAGAACAATGCTTAATAACATATGTTGCCGGAATATTTCGGGCGAAAGCCGTTAATATGTCTTGGTATGTTATTAATCATGTTATCATTAGAAAATACTTAGATTACACCCCGTATGAAAATTGGAGAAACGGAAGGCATAGTATAATTACTTTAAAGTCTTAGGTTGTAAATGTTTATACTAAATAATAGTGATAAATTGGAAATTTTTTATGCCAAATCGGATGATGGTATTTTTCTCAGTAATGCTATAAAAATAAGACTTATAGAATTTTTAATAAAAGAACTTTAGTTGTTCAAGAATCTATTCATGTTACTTTTGATGAATCTAACCCTTTGAATGTAAAATTGATGATGATGATGATGATGAGATTTTCGAACAAAATGTTAAACTTAATTTAAATGAAAATGAAAATAAAACTGATAATGGAAATAATGAACCTTCTAGTAGCATGCAAACTTCTAATGTAGAGAAGAATGTGAAAAACGAAAATAATTATCATGTTTTGCCTAAAAATTAGAAATTTTCTGCATAATCGTCCTATTGATCAAATTTTAGGTGAACTTACTAGTGGCATATTAACTAGATCATCTTTTAAAAAATTGTATATTAATTTGGTATTTGTTTATCAAATTGAGCCTGAAAATATACATGAAGCCAAAAATTATGAATCTTAGTTAATAACTATGCAAGAAGAATTGGCACAATTTGAAAGAAATAATATTTGAATTTTAGTCCCAAACCGAAAAATAATACAATTATTTGAAGTAGATGAGTTTTTAGAAATAAGAAAGATAAATCTATAATTATTATTAGAAATAAATCTAGACTAATAGCACGAGGATACAATCAAGAATAAGATATTGATTATGAAGAAACTTATGCCCCCGATAGACTAGAAGTTATTTTTATGTTGCTTGCATTTGCATGTTATAGTTTTTTTTATTTACTTCAAATGGAGTTTAAAAGTATTTTTCTTAATTGTTATGTTATCGAAGAAGTTTATGTTAAATAACCCCCCAAATTTGAAAATCATTAATTTCATAATCATATTTATTTTTAAACAAATCTTTATATGAGTTGAAACGAGCACCAATAACATGTGACGAAAGACGAAGCGAATTTTTATTGGAAAATATTTTTACTAGAGGAAAATGGATACTACCTTATTTATTAAGTTTTATGGTAAAGATATGCTTATTATTAAAATTTATGTGGATGGTATAATTTTTTGTCCTACTAATGAAGACATGTTAAAAGAGTTTGCTACTTTATACAAAAAGAATTTGAAATGAGTATGATGGGTGAATTTAACTTCTTTTGGGGATTACAAATCAAACAAAAATAAAATTTTCATAAAACAATCAAATTATACTAAACCACTTAGAATTCCTATGAGTACATCACTCAAGATTGATAAAGATGAATATGGATAATCGATTGATATAACATTATATTGTGGTAGAATTGGTAGTTTGCTTTATTTAATGGCTAGTAAGCCAGATATTATGTTTAGTATTTGTTTATGTTCTCGTTTACAAGCTAATCCTAAATAATACCATTTATGTGTCGTAAAACGTATTTTTTGATATCTTATTAGTGTAATTGATTTGGAATTATAATACCATCGATTCACTTCATTTGATTTACTTAGTTATTCTGATGCCGACTTTGTCGGATGCAAAATTGATAGAAAAATGCTAATGAAACTTTTTACTTTTTTTTTGGACATTCATTAGTATCATGATATAGTAAGAAACAAAATTCAGTAGCTTTATCTAAGGCCGAAGTCGAATATATAGCGATCGGTAGTTGTTGCGCTCAAATGCTCATATAAAGCAACAATTAGAGTATTTCAAAATTTATTTGATCATATTCCTATTATGTGTGACAATACTAGTGTTATTTTCTTGACTAAAAATCATATTCAATATTCTACGACCAAACATATTGAAATTATACATAATTTTCTTAGATATTGTGTGCAAAAAAAGTGATGTTAAACTTGAATTTGTACAAACCAAGCACCAATTATCGGATATTTTTATAAAACCCTTCAAGAAAATTAATTTGGCTATATTATATGAGAATTAGAAATGACACGCTTATGTGATTTATAAATTGCTTCTTGCTATATTGTTTTTGAAGGGGGTTGTTATTTACCTTGACATTTAATTTTATGAAAAAACTTTTTGATACTGTTAAAAGGGGGAGAATTTTTGAATGATTCACACCATTTTATGGCTTATAATGTTCTTATATGCTAAAATATTATGTTTATGCACTATAGTGAATCATTGTTTATCATCATAAAAAGGGGGGAGAATGTTGAGCTTTAATTTTTATTATAATTAATTTTGATGACAACAAACCTTATTTAATAATATTTTACGTAATTATATAATTATTTCAGTTAAATATTATTATTTACTTCATTTTATGCTCCGCAATACTTTATTTTATGTTATAGTGTTAATTTTGTATAGTTATTTAAGTTATAAAAAATATTTTCGAACTCATTATATTATTTATTCTATAAAATATTTTTGTTTAAATTGTTTAAACACCGAAATATATGTACACAAAATTTTATAATATTTTCTTTTACATTTACTTTTTTGTGTCTTTGGTATACAACATCCACTTTGCATTTTGTAGTATATTTTTTTTTAATTCGATTACCTTTCTATGTTTTTGCATATATTATTTAGATTTTTAACACGTTTTTCTATTTTTCTTAGTATTTCACTTTTTGTTTAGATGTTTTGAAGACCAACATTAGACAACCCTTTTCTACAAGACTAACATTCAACGGATACATTTTAGACAGTAAAAAATGGTAGCATACACAATAGCATGGGAAGATTTATAAATAAGAATGGTGAAGACTATCGAGCACACTCAGGTAAAAAATTATTATTATCTCTCATAATTATTTTTGGGGAGGATGGCGGAGAACTTAAGAGGTTGTAAGAAGGATGAAGAATACAAATCGAAGAAATAAAAGAGCTACCGATAAATTATTCTGATGTAACATAAAAGAACAAGGGAAAATATTCATATTATATTCAAGTCTTGTTGAGAGAGATAAACTCGGACTCAGAATTTTATTTTTATTGAGTTATCATCCTACAAAAAAATTACTACATACTTATAAAAATATTAAAGCTTGGTTAAATGCTTTCAGACGTAACTTGATGCTCAATCATAAGCTTTCAGTTGTAATTTATAATATGATTCAGCTTTATGCTTTATTCGTGGTCATTTAATCCCACCATCAATGGATCACGGTAAGACACGGTCGACTTGAAGAGTAGACGTAGGCTCACCGTTTTTAGCCGAACCACTATAAATCTTGTACATTTAATTGTCACTTATTTATTTATTGCTTTTATTGTGGTTATTTGTGATTTAATTTTTCATCCTAACTTTTAATTCATATTAACAAATTTCAAAAATTATATTTATTACAAACTAAATATTAACTAATTTCGCATTTTTTTAATTTTTCAGAATCAAGATAATATTTTTTAAACACAAAATTAACCAAAAAATTTGTAAAAATCCAATTCGTACCCCTCTTGGGTATTTTTCTTAGCAACAATTGGTATGAGAGCAAGGGCTCTATTTTTATTTCCTTATTTAACAATCTTAGAGCTAATGATCCTGGCAAACTTTTCTAACTCGGCTATTAGTTAAGGTCACTAAATAAATAGGCCTAATTTATTTTCTAAAAATAATTAGAGTTATTGGAAAAACAGAATAAAAAAATTTATTCAATCAAATGATTATGAAGTTTGGAGGGTCATTTTAAATGGACCTAATGTTCCCACAAATCTTTTTAATGGTAAACCGGTTCCTAAAGATGAAAGTGAGTGGAATGACTACGATATTAGAAAAAATCAAGTAAATGCTAAAGCTATGAATATTTTACATTATGCTTTAGATATTAATAAATATAACATAGTTTGTTGTTATAAATACACAAAAGAAATTTGGGATATACTAGAAATTACTCATGAAGGAACTAGTCAAGTTAAAGAAAATAAAATTAGTATGCTTGTTCGTAGTTAAGAACTATTTAGAATAAAATCAGATGAATTCAATCTTGAAATATTTACAAGATTTGCTAATATTATTAATGGTTTAAAATATCTTATAAAGTCTTATACTAACAATGAAAATATAAGTAAATTTTTTATGTCATTGTTAAAAATCTGGCTACCAAAGATGCTCGCTATTAAAGAAGCATTGAGAGAAAGAACTATTAGCCTTGATGAGCTTCTAGGATACCTCATCACTTTTAAATGTAGTTAAAGGAGCATTAAGAAGAAGAGCAACCTAAATCAAAGAAAACTCTTGCTTTCGAATCTTTAAGTAGAGACAATGAGATTGATGATGAAGAAGAATATGGAGAAGATGATATTAATCTCATAGCCAAAGGTTTCAAGAAAAAAAATTCAAGAAGAAAGGGGCAAATGGAGTACGAATGAAGAAATTCTCTTTAAAAATTATAATGAAGGAAAGTCATTATTTAAATCTGAACCAAGGTGCTAAAATTGTAATGAAGTTGGTCAAATTAGACCAAACTATCCAAAATTAAAAGACAACAAAGAGGACAAAAAAAAGATAGAATAGAAAAGAATAGGGATGAAAAGACAATTAACGCCACCACATGGAGTGACTTAGATAGTTGTAGCTCTGGTGATGATTAAAATGATGATAAGATCGCTAACCTTTATCTCATGGCAAATGAGGATGAGGTACACTCTAATTATAACCCTTGTAGTGATGTCGATGAATATTTGATAATTGATTATGAGTTACAAAATGCTTTTGATGAATTATATGATAACTTTAATAAACTTAAAAATAAGTATCTTACTCTTAAAAAAATTTATTCATCTCTTTCTACAGAATATGAATATTTTTGAAAAGGAATTAATGATTTAAAACTTGAAAATGACTCTCTGGAAATGAATTTGAAACTTTGAAAAAGTGGAAAAATATTAGCATTTCCAACTCTATTGAATCTGTAATTTTTAGTTGAAGACTTAACAACAACCTTAGAAAATTTATATATGGGAAAGAAAACTTAAATAAACTTTTGGGTAATCAAATATGGATATTTGATAGATCCGGAATAGGTTATGACCCTAAAAACAGTGAGAGAAGTTTTAACAATTTTATTCATAAAAATTCTAGTCAAACCAGTTCTCTTTGCACTTATTGTGGTAAACAAACCCATTTTTCAGAATATTGTCATTATATAATACTGAGATTTAATAATATGAAAGTATCTTGGATTCCAAAAGGAACTACTATGTTTGCTAATCCCCATGGACCCAATAATTTTTGGGTACCAAAAGAGAAGTTATTCAAATGTGTGGTATAGGTATGCATGAGAGATTCTTCACAAAAGTCAAAATGGTTCCTAGATAGTAGATGTTTAAGGCATATTACTGGAGATAAAAGAAAATTCTCAAGTCTTATTGTCAAAGATGGTGAAAATGTCACATTGGGGGACAACTCCAAAGGAAAGATAATTGAATTGGGTATGATTGGTAAGGAATATTCCCCTTGAAGTGATAATATTTTATTAGTTAGTGGATTAAAACATAATTTAACAAGCTTTAGTCAACTGTGTGATAAAGGATACAAGGTTATGTTTAGAGTAGATCATTGCCTAGTTAAGAATGTTAAAGATGATAGTGTCCTACTTGTTGCATCTAGACATAATAATGTGTATAATCTTGATTTTGATTATCTAACTCAACAAAATGTTAAATATTTAGCCGTATTAAATGATACTAGTTAGTTATGGGATAGAATATTAGGACATGATAATATGAAATTGATTCACATTTTGTCAAAAAAATAAATTAATAAGAGGCTTGAGCAAGACTAAGTTTGCAAAGGATAAAATTTATGATGCATGTCAACTGGATAAACAAACTAAAACATCATTTAAAAGTAAAAAGGATAATACTACATGTAGATCTTTAGAGTTATTACATGTGGATTTATTTTCCCCTAGTAATGTATCTAGTTTTGGTGGTACATATTATGCCTTAGTAATTATTGATTATTATTCTATATTTATTTGGATATTCTTTATTGCACATAAAGATGAGACTCGTTGTATTTTTGCTAAATTTTGTAAAAAAGTTCAAAGCGAAAAAGGTTATACTATTACATTTGTTAGAACTTGAAGCGACAGAGGTAGAGAATTTGACAATAAATATGTTGAAAGTTTTTATAATGAAAATGGTTTTCACAACAATTTTTCAGCACCTAGAACTCCCCCAAAAAATGGTGTAGTTTAATGAAAAAATAGATCACATCAAGAAATGGCAAGAACATTGCCTAATGAACAAAATTATCGGAATAATTTTGGGCAGAAGCCGTTAACACTTCTTGTTATATTATTAATTGTGTTATCATTAGAAAAGACTTAGATAAAATCCCTCATGAAATTGATAGAAATAAAAATCCTAGTATCTATGGTTACTATAAAGTTTTTGGTTGTAAATATTTTATACTAAATGATAGAGATAAATTGGAAAATTTTGATACCAAATTGAATTAAGGTATTTTTCTGACTTATGCTTTGAATAGTAAGGCTTATAGAATTTATAACAAAAGAACTTCTTTAAGAATCTATTCATGTTACTTTTAATGAATCTAACCCCTATGGATGTAAAAAAGAATAATGGTGATGATCATGTTGAGATTTGTATACAAAATATGAATAAACTTGATTTAAATGAAAATGAAAATAATAATGACAATGGTAATAATGAACCTTCTAGTAGCATGGAAACTCCTAATAGAGAGTAAAATATGAAAAATAAAAAATGATAGTCATGTTTTGCCTAAAAGTTAAAAATTTTGTGCTTAATCCTTCTATTTATCAAATTTTAGGTGAAGCTACTAGTGGTATATTAACTAGATCATCTCTTAAAAATGTGTATATTAATTTGACATTTATTTATTAAAATGAAACTAATAATATACACGAAGTCAAAAATTATGAATCTTGATTAATGTTTATGCAATAAAAATTAACAAAATTTGAAAGAAATAATGTTTGGCCTTTAGTACCCAAACCGAAAGATAATATAATTATTGGAACTAGATAGGTTTTTAGAAATAAGAAAGATGATTCCATAATTATTATTAGAAATAAATCTTGATTATGACCCTAAGGATACAATGAAGAAGAAGAAAATGATTATGAAGAAACCTATACTCCCATTGCTAAATTAGAAATTATTCATATATTTCTTGCATTTGCATGTTATTAAGGTTCCTTTTTATTTCTAAAGCGGAAAGTGTTTTAGGGATGACAAAAAAAATTTCTCTTTTTATGAAAACCTTTTTCAATTTTTAATTCGCATCAAGTTGTGAACCAATTTTAACTTAACCAAATTTTATCTTGATTAATCCTATGCATCTAATGATTAAAGCAAGTAAAATAAAGTTTAAAAGAAATGTGACACCCCATCTAATTAAACATCGGTTGATCCGGCATTTATTAGATTAAAACAAGTTTCTCATATGGTTCATTCTTAGCATCACTATCGAAAAAAAATTTAATTACTAACCACCTAAGTGAAATTAGATCGACGCCAAATTTTATCTTTATTTAAAACAGATAAAGGAGCAATGCAGAAAACTAAATTTAACCATTCACAATATACTAGACTCCAACCATCACAATATTTAAATGAATAAAGGTTTCCAGAATAAACCATCGGCTAAAATCCAAAATAAAATACTCCACAAATAAAAGAACTAAATGACTAAAAATTGACAATGGAAAATATGTCCATACATGGAATATAAAATGAGATTCTCCACTATATCTGAATGGGGAAATTGTCTAATCAAATCAAGTTGGCATCCACAGTGCTACAGCTCCGAGTTCCTGGAATGATGTCATGCCTGGCGTCCCTGTGGCCGGACACCTAAAATATTTTATAGCAGGTGTTAGTACACAAAACGTTTTGAAAATATTTAACAAGCATTTATTACAATAAAATTCGATTATTGATTACACATGTTAGGTTCACGTACACTCTCTCTTTAGTTTTCCTCACCTCTCATCTATATTGTGTGCCCAACGTTATATATTCAGCCCACCTAGCTATAATACCCAAGCTAACTAGACTAAAGTTTCCAACTGAACTTATCTACACATCTAAGTTCCCGTACCGCCCATACAATTGATTAATTAATTAACATCTCTCACATGTTAATTATTTCTCATGTAACATTTCACATATGTTATATTACCATCTTATAATTAAGTCTCACCACTTAATTTACTTTCTTAGATAATAGCAATCTATATTTCATATAATAATTAAGTCTTGCTCCACATAATATATATATATATATATAACATTTAGCAATCTACTATCCCTCGTAAGTAGAATAATCACAAGGTATATACACAATATATTTTATAATAGTGCACTTTACTATCATATCCATGTATCACACATTAGGGATTATTGGCTCGGAATCCTACCTCGATCACCAATAGTGATTTATACATCTTGGCTCGGAATCACACGTCGATCACCAATAGTTATTTATTATATTGGCTCGGAATGACATCTTGATCACCAATATTAATCATATCTAGATTGGCTCGGAATCACACCTAGATCACCAAAACTAGTCATCTATATTGGCTCGGAACCCTGCCTCAATCACCAATATTAATTATATCTAGATTGGCTCGGAATCACACCTCGATTACCCAAACTAGTCATCTATATTGGCTCGGAATCCTACCTCGATCACCAATATTTATTTAGAACAATTTAAGCATTCTCACAACCTATATGTATTAATATCCATCGATAGGTGTTCACACAACCAGATCATACATGTTGGTACGTAGTATATTTCTCTCGTATACTCGTCGTACTATTTACTTTACGATTTATCTCACTATCGTACTCATGAGTATTCACATAATTCTCATGTATTGGTCCGGATGTTTCCTCTACCGTAATACATTTAGTATACTTTAGGTATTCATGCCGCCTAAGTATAGGTGTTCACACTGTAACAACCCGTACTTTTGGGGATAATTAAATTCCATAATTGAGAGTAAATTGGAAATTTGGGGAATTTTTCGAAATATTAATTTTTAGAATTTTCAAGGATTAGATGATTGTCGATGGGTGTTATATTTACTTTTGGGATTAAGTAAATATAAGTTGGAGTATTTTAATTATATGTCGCGATTAAGTAAAGCGACAGAAGGTAAGATTTTAAATGGGAAAACCCGCATTGGGAGATATTGGGTTAAATTAGTGGGTTGCGGTCAAGTACCACGGATGGAGATTTCGAGTGTGCGATTGGTCTCGGAATGGCCGAGATAGTCAGAATAGTATACTCGATGGACGAAATTGAGTTTCCGGAATTTTTGGGCTATTAGAAACTCGTAATTGAGTAAACGAGTCATTTTTAGGTTTAAAGGGATAAACCCTCATTTCTCCCTATATAAGGAATGGGATGGGGAAAGAAAAGAGAGAAAAGAAATAGAAGAAGAGAGAGAGTAAGAAAGGAAGAAGAAAAAGGAAGATTCCGGCCAGCCTCCGCAGGATTCGACTCGGGATCGTCGGATTTTATCCAAGATGCAACTGTTTACTTGTTTTATTTATTTTTAAGCATAAATCTCATATCGTAGTTGGTAGTGATACACCACAAATATTTTCGGGATGGATTTTTGTGAATTTAAAACGGGTTTTCGGAAGTTAAACGAGTAAAAACCCAATAATTTCCAATTCGAGAAACTTAGGAATTTATTGAAACAAATTGTGGGTTTGGGGTTCTAGGATGTTTCGAACCCCTATTTATTGTGTAGATGTTGTTGATTGAGGTTGGAGGAGGTTAGGAGAGGAGACAAAAGCTTGGGAGAAGCTTTAATGGATGAAACAGCTTCTCGGAGAAGAAGTTGTCCGAGGGATCGATCGATCGATCGACCCTTCAGGATTTTTTGGCAATTTTTGCTATCGATCGATCGCCCCTTCAGGATTTTTGGCAATTTTTGCCTAGGGTTAAATATTGGGGTGAACTCCAATTGAAATGGATTCTATATTATAAATTTAAGGACATAAGTATTCATTTAGGCAATTGGGGATTATTTATATGGGCTAGGAGAGTGCTAAGATTTTGTGGCACTAATTATTTATTTTCGAGGAAAAATAAATGGATTAAGAAAATAAATGATTGGGGTTCCTAAAATAGAGTGGGAACCTATAGATTAATATTAGAGTGGAATGTATACCTTGAGTTCATGGAAAAAGGAGATCCATGACTTAATTATTTAAGGGTGTTTAGGACGAGTAACACTCGAATTGGTTTTTCGGTGAGGGATTGTATGTATCTAATTATGCGCGTAAAGGTTATAATTATATATCGATTATGGATGAGAAAATCCTATGAGTCGAATGGATGAAATTTAGGTTATAGGTTAAAGATAAGTTGAGGGTATACTTATCATACGATTATTAATAGGATATTTGGAGAGTATATAAATCCCAAACAGCGATTAAGGTGTGAGGCATATTTAAGTAGTAAGATACTTAAATATTATTATGAAACTGGCAATTGTATCCATATCTACATTTGAGGAATGATAAATGTGTATATATATATACTATGAGATTAAAGTATATATAATATGACACGGATATGTATATATATATATATATATATATATATATATATATATATATATATATATATATATATATATATATATATATATATATATGTGTGTGATGGTATATATATATATATATGTGAAGCATACCCCCTCTAATGCTATCATTGGGAAGTTACGCGATGAGGGTGAGCACCCTATCTCGAGGAGCAGGGTGTGGATATTCCACAGGTCATAGCGTCCATTATTATATTATGTGATTTTTATTAGGGGTCAGACGTGGTGGGTATGTTTCGTCTCATTGCCGGGGAGAAACTATGACCACTTCCCAGACGTTGTGATATTTTTTACCATGAAGTAGGTGTCATTTAATCCTACCGGTGGTCCCCGGGATGCTACGTGAGTGAGGCACTGGAAGATGATAGCATTGAGAGACCGCATCCTCGAGTTATAGCTCGGTGGGATGGTTATTATACTTATGCGTATAGTATATTACTTATGTACGAAAACAAGGTAATATATATCTCTATGAGAGTAAAGAGATAAAAATGAAAAAGGATAAATTCTCAGTCCAGGAGATTCTATCCGGATGTGCATTATAAAAAAAATGAATATAGTGTAAACCTCAGTCCGGGAGATATTATCCGGATGTATATTGTAAGATGTATATGAGAGTGAGTATGATATGTATATTATTATATAAGTATGTTTATATATTCGTTTTGTACTAAAGGCCTAATGGATCTCGACCATTGACACTGCCAAGTAGTAGTGTATCGGAGGGGTTCCTTATTTGGATTTCACTTCGCGAGACACCCCACGCACGAACTTAAAGCAGCGTTGAGAATGGAGAGAAGTTTAGCCCTTAGTACTCGGGTTGTCAAGATTTTTAGCAGACGGGTGAATTAGATTAGTGATACCAATTTAAATATGAGACAAAGTTATTTTTTAAAATAAAGCATTTATGCACTTGCAAAATATTTTTACAACTCAGGCTCTGACCCGTTTTCCTATTTTTCCTTTTCTTACTATATATATATATATATAGGTATCCAGACACAGGAACGCCTGGATGATGATTCCTTCGAGTCAGACGTGTGCTGCGACAGCTGTGGATGCATGCAGGTTTACCATAGACGCTTCTATCCTTGTAATCTAGATAGGAGGTACTGTATAAACATTCGGGCTGATAACCCAACTGCATTTATTTATTCTTTTACCGCCTGTTAGTGCGGCATTTGATACGATTGTATGATGTTTAAACCGAGTGTTCGGTTATTTTATTTCATTTCAGTTTCATTTACATAAACTGCGTGAATGTTTTAAATGAGGAATTGTTTAAAAAGATTAGTTAAATAAAATTTTGACGCCAGCCTAATAGGTTAGTAGTAATTAATTTGGTTTTCGACAGTGATGCTAAGAATGAACCATATGCGAGTCCTGTTTTAATTTGGTACATGATTGATCGCCCAGTATTTTATTAGGTGGTTTGTCACACACACAGCCTAATTATTCAAACTTGTACGTAGTATATTTCTCTCGTATACTCACCGTATATTTTATTTTATGATTTATCTCACTATCGTAATATTTCAAGTATTCGCACAACTTTAAGGGTCCTAGTTACCCCTTTATAAATTTCAGTAGTTAAACTATCTCTAACCTACTAGTATATACCCTGAAATTGACGTTTACTCTCCCCGTAACTCAAATTCTAAAATATCTCAATACATGACTCGATCGGTTATTCCTCGTCGGTCCATACTCCAAGTGTTACACTCTATGACCTTAATGGACCTTAACTATACACCTACTAACTTTTATTGAGTCCCTACATAGGCATAATATCATCACTAAGGTTCCCATTCATCGTTGGCAATTGAAGAAAAACTCAACCAACCAAAGAACTTAAATTCAGCTTTAATAAATCAATCCATTGATCCATCGATCGATCAACATTCATACGTCGATCGATTGATCGATCGACCATATATAGCTTCGCCCAGCTTCATCTTTCTCCATGTTTAACCCTTCAATTCCTAATTAAACATTCTGGAAATCTCTACCAACATAACAAAACATCCACCATATCTATAGAGACTATTCCTAACGTAAATATATCACCAAATCTCTACGAAATTCACTCAGGAACCATTAAAGTCTAAATATTATCTAAAACCCTAGATATTTGTGTTCTTCATATTTACTCCTCATAAACCTAGATTTATATCCGTAGTAATAATCATAAATCTTCTAATTTTTAATCCTCTATAGATGTAAATACAAACTACATGCAAACCTACCCAAACATGTATGCAATTCATCCTTTTCTTTTAAGAATCAACAACAAATCAATATAATTGGAACCCTGGACACAAGGGTATTGTAACTTCATATTAATATGAAATAAACAACTTGCCTCTATGTTTGTAGGGCCTGATTTCATGAATCAAGTGTTGGGTTGATCGTTTTCTCCTCCAGTCTTCCTTCCCAAGTTGTGTGTGGTGCAAGAACACACTCCAAATTCCTCCAAATCTCTTCTTTAGGCTTCACAATAATTCTCTCTGGGTCTCCAATGGCTTCTATGAGTTTTATAAAATCTCAAACCTAGCCCCAACCCTTATAATATGATTTATTGTTTGAAAATTTATAGGTCACTGATCCTCTATTTGCCAAATGACCTAATCGTCCTCAATGGGTACGAGTTTGGTCTAAAATTGACCTGGGACCCAAACTATATCCCGAGTACACTATTTCAACTATTTTGACCCGTTAGGAATCATCCGTGATATCTAAATTATTATATAAGTCACTTAACATATATTTCCTATCTCGACCTCAAATTAGTCTACACACGACTCCCGATTAAGATAAAATAAAATCCGTACATATCACTCACTATGCCGTATTACAATAATCATCATTTATTTACTATTCATACATAATAAATATTATAACATAATATTAATCAGTATATATATCTTGAAGGTTCTAAAAAATGTGGGGCGTGGTTGAGGCGTGGAGGCCAAGCCTTAAGCCTTAGAAGCCTAGGCGGGCCTATGCGTAAAAAGGTGTGAAAATGCGTTTAGGGTTTCTTAATATATTTTAATATTTTTTAACCATAACAAGGCTATTAAAATATAAAAATTGCACATATCATAAAAATATGTCTGAATATATGCAAATTAAAATACTATTTGATTATTTTGGATAAGATAATGGTCCGGTTTGTAAACAAATTCTTTAAAAGGCTACATCGTTTCATTAAGGCATTATTGTTTTTAGAAAAAAGTGAGCTTTAAGGGTTTTACCAAGAATAAGGCGTGAAAAGCGTAAGGCGAGGCGTTTCTCTCAAGCCTTAAGCCTAGGCGTGCCTAGGCGGAGCCTAGGCGGGTTTTTTAGAACAGTGATTAATATTTAATAATCACATTTCTCATTTAATCAGATTAAATTACTTCACTCACGTAAGTTAAACAAAACGTATTTTCTCAATTAATTCATGAATTAATTAAATTATAAGAGGTAGAAATACGGGGTATTACATACTTCCCCCTTACAAAAAAATTTCATCCCCAAAATTTGGACATACCTGCGGTCAATCTCATGACATCCTCCCATCACATGTCTACTCATCAGTATTGTGGTGTCCCCACTGAACTCGCCATACCTTGGATCGCCGCTTACGCTCACTACGATCCTGAATGGCCAAGGGTTTCTCCTCGCACGAGACGTCTGGAAGTAAACAAATCCCTTAAGTGGAACGTGATACAAGCTCTCATGCTCTTCCGATATTTCTTTGGCGATACCATATAAAATACGTCGGGTATCCGCTGTAAATGCTTTGGAAGTCCCAGTCTGTGTGTTACCGGTCCCACCTTTTCAATAATAGGAACTGGCCTAACATAACTCGGCGCTAGCCTCCCTCTTCTTATCGAATCTCATGATCCCCTTTAGATTAAATACTCTAACCAACCCTAGTCGTCAATCTCCCACTCAACGGCCTCCGACCATATATTGCCTTAAAAGGCGAGCTTATGCTCCGTCGGCTCTAATATCTCTTTGTTAGAAACATCCCCCTTTTATGGGTGCCTATTTATTATTGCCGAACCCATTACCCTCTTCAGAGTAACTTATCGCAACAATCTCTTAACTACTCATGTCAGACTTCACACTCTTAGCTCAGGGCGACGTAACTCTCCTTACATTTCTGAGCTATCTAAAGAGACGCAGTTTACTCGATTATTACCGATGGACCATAAATTACTTCGGGTCCAAGAAGCTTGTTACTCCCCACTTCTTATTGACTTATAAGTGACACGTCTAGAATTATGTGCATCTCCGTCCTCATCGACTCATAACACTTCCAATCAGAGGTGGGGCTGAAAGGTCCTATCCTAATTCACAACAATTTTGGACAACACTTAGTTTCATTTCACTTATTTTCTCCAAGTGAAAGTTGGATATATTGCTCGATAGTATATCTCACTCCAAAATAACACATACGTTGTTCTGGTCAATTCATTCTGCAACCCGATGGAAATCCTGACCTCTTCGCGATGTTGGGATGTCCCCAAATATGAATATCACTACTCATGCTCGTAATTTCCATCACTGGGAACATCAAAATTATAAAAAGCCTAATTGATAACCTCAGATCACCTTTTTTCCATCCCTGAAGGGTGTAACTTGGAGATAACTCCACTATATATCATTCACCGCCGATCCTCATGTTCAACATTTCACTTTACTAGGGACCTCTTACTCTTTATTTTTTCGAAATATACCAAAAAATCATTGCCCTTGTGTTTTCTCCCAAACTACAAGGAATTTGAATAAGTGAGACTCTGTTCTAACCAGGGCACCCATATACCCTATAACTCGTGCATATTTGCACAAACCTCACAACATCACCTACGTAACATACTTGTCTCAAGTTCGTCCCTCGCATTCTCGGGGTGGCTTAATCTTTCGGATAATTTCGATCACCCCACCAACTATTATTTAATTCTTCCAGATATTGCCCCACCCATAAACTTTTGGTGTAAAAAGTCTTCAACGTTTCTCACATCATCATAACACGGCTCTCTCTGCCTCAAATCGAAAATACAATTTTTAACTCACTATTATAATTATAAATCTCAAAATCTATAATTGTACCCCAAATCATCGTCTCTTGACATAATAGTATACTCGTCCACTCTTATATTACGAAAGACCACATATAACATGGCGCTCTTACTATCTCTAGTTTTCCAGTGCGAATAGATCACGAGTCATATCTCTCCATTCGAAAATGAACCGGTCTTCCCTAAACCACGTCAGTAAACGTCCCTACTCATCGAGATCAATTATAACTATACAATATACACATAGAATCCTACTACCCAATACATAATAACACATATACTCACATATATAGGCTCAACCTTCTTTCAGGTGATACTTAGCAAAAACAATTCATACCCTGTAACAGCGAACACAAGATCTCACTATCACCACATCACTAACCAGTCAAATCTCAAAAAGTGGTCTACTATATTATCACAATTCTCGAAAGTATTAAACTCGCATGAAATTCCAACATACTCTTATTGCATCCATTCGTTCCCTCATAGGTGACACCAAAGAACTTCACTATCACGTGACATTTAAATACATCATATAGTTATCACGGTCAATGTACCCACTAAATTCGACTCACTCAAGAATACTAGTGATCATAACCTTACTTGTGATGTACTCATGTCACTTACATCAATCCCATACTACTAAGGATGACACAACCATATTACTTCCATTCGCTATATGTCTCGCATGGTCGATCGGTTCCTAAACGCACTCTCACATCGAAACCGACCTAAGATCTACTATAATGGTTATACATCCAGGATCTCATCCTATAGTTGTCCCCCACCGTGCTTTTGGGTAAAAAAATTCCTTTCATGGCCTATACCATCTACTCACGATCCTGCTGGCATCCCCTAATGTCCCCCTGGTCATATCGATCTTGAGGAATAGGATGTTACGACTGGTGAGGACCTTCCTTGTCCTGTTCGAACCTATCGTTCTGTATTTGGAATCTCTGGGCCAAAATACCTTAGCCTAATCTCCTTGATGGAAGTCTCTCTCTTCCCGTTGTTTTGCCTCACTATCACTATTCCCATCTACTTCCTAGCCTCACTTATCCCACTTTCTTGTCATGGACATGTTCAATATAGGTGGTCCTACTTGTCCCATATAGGATACCTTTTTGTGCCATTCCCCCCTTACTGCTGGCCTCCCTGGCCATGTTGGGGTGTCCTTTTCTCGAACTTAGTGGCATGTATCCTGATTGCTACCTCTGTTGTCCCTTTGGCTCTGCTAGCCTTATGGAACTCGTTACTGGCCTGAAAGGCCTTAACTGAATTCACCATCTCTCATTAGGAATTCAATTTGTTTGAATTATTTCGATGTGTCCCCTATTGGGCATACTCTCCTGTGGTGTCTCACTAGCACCGCTAAATCTAGTCTTGCTCTCCGACTGGATTCTCTAACCCTATTAGCTCATTTTTAACGGAAGCATTGATGTAACCTCATAAACGCACGGCCTTGGTGACATTGGCACTAGTCATCTTCACCGACTTTCTATCCACACTTGTGTATACTACTCACGGGTCCAAATTCACTTATGGACCCTCACTCAATCCCTTATTTAATTCCAAACATACTTCTTCATACGTAGTGACTAATGTTCGTCACTTTATGCTGCCCCTTCGAGTTAAAAATTTTGCCCGAGATTTTAATCATGCGTGTCACTGCCCTTCACCCTACCCAATTGACTTTGGATTCTCTCCTTCCATTGGTCCATTATAATTCATCTCTTTCCTGAATTCTTATAAGTGACTTTTTGAAAGAGTCCCCTGACTCTCCCCTGTCTATAACGCTGAGTGAGTCTGAAATAATACCGTTATTATCTATAACGATGCTTGGGGAAAATACCATCCCTAAGTGGTTATCCTATCGTCATCTGCCCGAATAATAATCATGGTGGCTTCGATCATAATCATTATTCTCATAATCATTATATGTCTCTTGCCTCTCCTCTCCTCCTTCAGTCCTTGTATTGGCCCTCGTTGCTCGTCACATATTGCTTGGTGTACGAAGCTCGATCGAACTCATACATAAATCACATGAAATATACTTAATAGTATAAGAACATAAGTCGCATATGTAGAGGAGTAAAACAAACCTATCATAAGGTTGTATATCAAAGAACACTATGCTGAAGCGTAGACAAGTCGCACAGATCCTAAGGACACTATAACCTCATACTCTAATACCAACTGTGACACCCCATCTAATTGAACATCGGTTGGTCAAACCTTTATAAGATTAAAACAGGTTTCTCATATGGTTCATTCTTAGCATCACTATCGAAAACTTTTTAATTACTAACCACCTAAGTGAAATTAGACTGGTGCCAAATTTTATCTTTCTTTAAAACAGATAAAGGAACAATGCGAAAAACTAAATTTAACCATTAAAAATATACTAGATTCCAACCATAGCAATATTTAAATGAATAAAGGTTTGCCGAATAAACCATCGGCTAAAATCCAAAATCAAATACTCCACAAATAAAAGAACTAAATAACTGATATCTGACAATGGACAACATGTCCATACATGGAATATAAAATGAGATCCTACATTATATCTTAATGGGGAAATCGACTAATCAAATCATGTCATTATCCACAGTGCTATAGCTCCAAGTCCCTGGAATGATGTCACGCCTAGCGTCCCTGTGGCTGGACACCTAAAATATTTTGAAAATATTTTATATCAAATTTTAGTACACAAAACGTTTTGAAAATATTTAGAAAGCATTTATAACAATAAAATTCAGTTATTGATTACACATGTTAGGTTCACGTACACTCTCACTTGAGTTTTCCTCGTCTCCCATCTACAGTGCACACCTAATGCTCTATATTCAACCCACCTAGCTATACTACCCAAGCTAACTAGACTAAAGTATTCAACTGAACTTATCTACACATCTAGCTTCTTGTACCGCCCATACAGTACATTAATTTATTAACATATCTCACATGTTAAGTATTTCTCATGTAACATTTCACATATGCTATATTGCCATCCTTATAATTAAGTCTCGCCACTTAATTTAATTCCTTAGATATTCATAATCTATATTTTATCTAATAATTAAGTCTCTTTCTACTTAATTTGCTTCTCATATATATATATATAACATTTTCCAGTCTACTATCACTCGTAAGTAGAATAATCACAAGGTATAAATTTCACACACAATATATACTATAATAGTGCACTTTACTATCACATTTTTGTATCACGCATTAGGGATTATTGCCTCAGAATCCTACCTCGATCACCAATAGTGATTTATACATCTTGGCTCAGAATCACACCTAGATCACCAATAGTTATTTATTATATTGGATCGGAATGATACATTGATCACCAATATTAATCATATCTAGATTGGCTCGAAATCACATCTCGGTCACCAAAACTAGTCATATATATTGCATCGAAATCCTATCTCGATCACCAATATTAATCATATTTAGATTGGCTCGAAATCACACCTCGATCACCAAAACTAGTCATCTATATTGGCTCGGAATCGTACCTCGATCACCAATATTTATTTAGTATACTTTAGGCATTATCACAACCTATGTATTACTATCCATCGATAGGTGTTCACACAACCTGATCATACATGATAGTACGTAGTATATTTCTCTCGTATACTCTTCGTGCTATTTACTTTACGATTTATCTCACTATCGTATTCATGAGTATTCACACAATTCTCATGTATTTGTCCGGGTGTTCCCTTGACCCCAATACATTTAGTATACTTTAGGTATTCATGTCGCCTAGGTATTAATATGATAGGTGTTCACATAACCTAATTATTCACACTTGTCGTAGTATATTTCTCTCGTCTACTCACCGTACTATTTTATTTTACAATTTATCTCACTATCGTATTATTTCAAGTATTCACATAACTCTAAGGGTCCTAGTTACCCCTTTATAAATTTCAGTAGTTAAACTATCTCTAACCTACTGGTATACACCCTGGAATTGACGTTTACTCTCCCAGTAACTCAAATCCCAAAATATCTCGACACATGACTCAATCGGTTATTCCTCGTCGGTCCATACTCCAAGTCTTACACTCTATGACCTTAACGGAACTTAACAGTACACCTACTGACTTTTATTAAGTCCCTACATAGGCATAATATCATCACTAAGGTTCTCATTCATCTTTGGCAATTGAAGATAAACTCAACCAACCAAAGACCCTAAATTTAGCTTTGATCGATCCATCCATCCATCCATCCATCGATCTACCAGATACAGCTTCGCCCAACTTCGTCTTTATCCGTGTTTAACCCATTAATCCCTCATTAAACATTCTAAAAATCTCTACCAATATAACCAAACATCCACCATATGTATAGAGACTATTCCTAACTTAAATATGTCAACAAATCTTTATGAAATTCATTCAAGAACCATCAAAATCTAAATATTATCAAAAACCCTAGATATTTGTGTTCTTCATATTTACTCCTCATAAACCCAAATTTAAATCCATATAAACAACCATAACCCTTTTGATTTTTAATCCTCTGCATATGCAAATACAAACTACATGCAAACCTACCCACACATGTATTCAATTAATCCTTTTCTTCCAAGAATCATCAACAAATCAATATAATTGGAACCCTGGACGTATGGGTATTATAACTTCATATTAATATGCAATAAAAAAACTTGCCTCTATTTTGTAAGGTCTGATTTCATGAATCAAGTGTTGGGTTGATTGTTTTCTCCTCCAATCTTCCTTACCTAGTTGTCTCTGGTGCAAAAACACACTCCAAATTCCTTGAAATCTCTTCCTTAGGCTTCATAATAATTTTCTCTAGGTCTCCAATGGCTTCTATGAGTTTTCTAAACTCTCAAACCTATCCCCCAACCCTTCTAATATGATTTAGTGTATGAAAATTCATAGGTCACTTATCCTCTGTTTGCCAAATGACCGAATCACCCTCAATAGGTGTCGGTTTGGTCTAAAATTCACCCGGGACCCAAACTATACCCGGAGTACACTATTTCGACTATTTGACTCGTTCGGAATCATTCATGACCTATAAATTATCATTTGAGTCACTTAAAATATATTTCCTATCTCGACCTAAAATTAGTCTACACACGACTCCTGGTTGAGATAAAATAAAATACGTACATATCACTCACGATGCCGCATTACAATAATCATCACTTATTTACTATTCATATTAGTAAATATTATAACCATTGATGTAAAAAAAACTAGATTTGATATAATTAATTAATCACAGATAAAAATGAGTAAAAAGATAAGACAAGAGATTTTTAAAGTGGTTCAGCCTTAAGGAAATGACCTACGTCCACTAATTTGTATTACTGGGTGTCTTTCCTTTGTTTTGACTATTCTCGCTTGCCCTGCCAAGAGGGTATTACAATGTATTTATAGCCTTGGGCTATCAATGTGAATAGATAGTTTGCATTTATCGAATAGGCATTTACATATGTATTTGGTAAAGAATGATTGTAATAAACGTTGAATCTATCTGGTCGTTTGGTATTCCCAATAAGTAGCTCGGTACACTGAGTAGCTCGGTACACTAAGTATCTCGGTACACTGAACTTGTGCCATGTTGGATGATACGTGTCTTCATATAATTGGTCCACGTCAACTGACTAATTTTTGTATCAACAGAAGCCCCCAATGTTTCACAGTTGAAGTTTGATGTGAGAGTGTTGAATATTTTACCCAAAAAGTTATTCAAGCATATTTTCCATGTCTTGGCTAATTAGAGACCTTCAACACTTATAAAAAATTCCACTTTGCGTAACAGTTTTGAGCGCGAATTGGTAAATTTGTAGATATTTTGATTCTCATGACCACTTGGGTATCTGCGTCTTTTTCCTTTGATTAGCCATCGAGAGCGCAACCGTCGTCACTTTTGGTCATTACTTTTCTCGTTTTTCGAGGCGACATATATAAAGACGGTAAAATCTGATTGTCTTCTACCTTTTGCCATCTTTATTTCCAAAGTCATTATTTTTTTCGTTTTTCTCCTTACGAACATTCTTTTCGTCATCTATCTTTGTTGATTCCTTAATCTTCTATAAGAATTTCTTTCTTCCTTCTTCTTTCTTTACTTTAGTCACAATGGTTTATTCTATTTAGTAATTGGATAAGTTTAGAACCTATTTTGCGATTCCTACTTGGGTTGATTTGGAAGAACCTGTTTATCCTTATGATTTCTTTTCTTTAGTAGAGGGACACTGGTTTCCCTCCATTTTTATGGTTAGATTTGGTTTTTCTTTCCCGCCTAATCCCCCGTGTTTGGAATTTTGTCAATACTTTGATATTGTACCTGCAAGAGCAGTTCCAAATACATTAAGGGTAGTTAATGGCGTACATAGGCTAAATCAAATACATGGAACTCATCTAGGGATTCCTGAAATTATGTTTTGTTATAAATGGGTCCTCAGTGACCCCACTTTTTATTTAAAAACTAGGTATGTTTACAGACCCTTGGTGGTCAATCTCCCTGATTCTAATAGGGATTATTTTCATCATGGTGTTGTGATGAAAAATTGGCAACACCCTCCATTAAATGGTGATGATGTATACCAAGGTCCCAGATGTCCGCCTTATGGCAATGGGATAGGTTGTTCTTCATTTTTAAATTAGCTTTATTTTTATTTGATAAAATGGTCCACTGACTTTTGCTTTTTACAATTTTAACTTACGATTGACAGTAAATGAAAACCCCCAAAAGAGAGTGATATTAATATAAAAGAGTTAAAGTTTATATGGTGTCTTTAATAATTAATTACTGGGGAGCACGTGAGATCTGCTTCCCATTTGTTGGAATACAAGAACACTACTTCCTCCTTTATTGCTCGGCATATTATTCCACGTACTTTGGTGATTGACCTTGAGCAAAGTCTATCATTTCCTTCAACTATTGAAGAATCTTCCTCTTATTTGCGTACCTCCCTTGCTTATCTAATGACGAAGAAGAGGAAAGTTCCTGATCTTTTTGCTAAGATTATACCTAGTGGTGAAGGAGCAAAAAAGAATAAGAAAGATGTCCTAGTCTAAGGGATTAAGAAAAAAGGATGATGCTCCATCTGGGGGAGCAACTACATCTGTTAAGGAGGTTACCAAGAAGCCCCCTGCTGTTCAAAAAGAGGCAGCACCTTTGATTGAAGAGGTTGCACCTTTGGAAAAATTAAGAAGGGGTCATGCTGAAAGGGCCATTGATGCTGCTGCTCAACCTGCTAGGGTTGAGTTACCTTCCTTGTGTGCCGATTCTCCAACTTTTATTACTCCTGGTTTGGCTAAAAAATTGATCTAGTATGAAACTCTCCCAGATCATAAAGCTACTAAGATATCTACTCCTCGGGGAAAAGTCTCTGATTTGGCTGCCCAACACCTTGCATCAGTAAGTGTTATTTTACCTTGATATTACAATTCTCCTTTCAATTTTTATATACTAACTTGAGTTTCTCTTTGTCTTGTAGTTTTTGGTGTATTTTAATAATATCTTGGAAAATAATGAAGATATCAAAGTTGCTTCCTCTTCCAATGAAGTAGAAGAGGCCCTTACTGGGTTATCAAAATCTTTAGAGGACTCCTAGCGACAATATGACGTCGATAAGACCTCTTGGGAAAATAAAATGAAGGATGTTGAAAAGGCTAAGCAAGCAGCTATTGATGCTACAAAGGAGGTAGAGGAGAAATTTAAGGTCGCTACTACCAGCAAGAAAGATGGTGAGAGTAAGCTTAAAGAGGCTAAATTGCGTAAAAAAGATCTTGAGCAGAAGATACAATCTGTTAAAGAGATACTTAGGGAGAAGGTTTCCTCGAAGAGGATAAAGAGGAAGTATGTTGTGAAAATTTCCTTTAGCTCTAGTTGGGATAAAGGGTGGAATAAGGCTCTAGCTGTTGCCTCTGCTCAAATTGAGTATGCAAGTTTAAAACTCTTTAGAGATGGATGGGTGGCAGCTCTAAAAGACTTGAACATTGCTGAAGACTCTAAATTATTTCAAAAAATATTCATGGTCCTTCTCCTATCTTTGGAGAAGAAGATGAAGATGAATATGGGTCTGATGAATCTTCTGTGATGGTGATGGAGCAAACACCTGCTATTATTATTCCTCAGTCTTTCGAGTAAGTCCATTAAATAGCGCCTTCCTCTGAATAACATCAGTTACCTTTCGAGCAACTTCAGCAACCGACTCCTTCTGCTGGACAGCCTCAGCTCCCAATTCCCACTTCGAAATCAACTGAGAAAGTGAAGGGTGATAAGGAGAAGGTGTAGAGTTGTTCGATGATTTTTCTTCTTTGCTTTCCTCTGTTTTTCCATTATTTTGTACCTCTGGTTGTACTCCTATTTGATATGATTAATAAAATTGACATGTTACTTATCTGAACTTCTCCTCTACTGTTCAATATATCTGTTATTGATCTGTTTTTACTTTTCCTTGCTAGTTTATTTCCAGGATGGAACTATTATCAGTTTATGATACAGAGTTAATGAAGAAATATACAGACTACTTCAAAGTTAGTCGTGCAGATTTTATCGAAGCATAAATAATTGATATCCTTAGTTCTGATGCTTTTGAACGAGCAATTGAGTCTTACCAGTACTTAAAATGTTTACTTGATCTTCCAGTAGCGAATAACGTAGCTTACTACAAAATGATTGAGGATCTTTAAGGAATAATTGAAGAACTTCAAGATCAACACAATGAAGCCACTTCCCTTCTTCATAAAGGATATGAGAAAAAATACCAACAGTTGAGCGCTGCTCGGGGCTATGATACATTCATTTCTACCCACAATAAAAGAGAGAGTGTGCTAAAATTTGAAATTGAGGAGAATATAAACATTGTCAAACTGTTGGAGGAGGAAAATGACGCTTTGAGAGAATAATTGAGACACTTAAAATTTGCTTCTTCCTCTGGAGCTATAGTCCCGGTTAATGATGAAAGTATTTCCTTTTTGGAGATTGAAAATGCTTCGTTAAGAGAGGAATTGAAACTTTGAAAAGAATTAGACCTGCATCCATTGCTCAGGGTAGAACAATAGCATGTCGAAGTAGAATTGAATAGATTAGAACTCGATAAGTCTTAGAAAATCAAGCTGCTCAAATGAAGGCAAAAAATCAAGCTCCGGCAGAGATATCCCAAAAAATTCAAACTCTTACAGAACAACTATCCACACAGAGTTCTTCATTGTAGAATAAAGAAAGTGTTCTGACAAGACTGCACTAATATATTGAATAACTAACTTATCAGTTTCGTAAGCAGACCAGAGAGTTCTAGATGGAAGGATAGAATGAGGCTTTATATCATCTTGATGCCACATTGAAGCAATCAAACAATGAAGGGTATAAATATGGATGGATGGACACTTTAACTGTAACGAAAGTTGAGCAAGGAACTGAACTATGGGATTGGTATGACCCTGGGCTACTTGATCTGCGAAAACCACCTTTTTAGCTAGATGTTAATTGGATTCTAGTTCGCTCTATTCCTCATTATTTGATTCCAAATACCTAGATGATTACTGTCTTCATGAAGAATTTGAGATATCTCGGCCTCCTCATTTGCTAGATCGACCAAGTTCAAGTAACACCAGAATGCTTCAGGACTTGAATTTTATCAATTCTTCTTATACTTTAGATGACCCTCTAGCTGGAATGGATCCTGTATCAAAATCTGAAGGAAAGAAACCGATAGAATGGGTTATTTGTATTTTGTCAGTAATTGTTGTTGTAAATGAAGAAAAATCACATTCTTGTAATTTTGTTTCCTTGGAAATAAAATAATTTCATGATGTTTATTCTGTCAATCTTTGTTTATAGCATTAGATCAACAATACTAGTATTTTACTAATAACAATAAGGGGTCAATTATCTAACTAGTCGTTGAATATTTAGATGGACAGTTTGCCCTTTTTGATTTGATTGCCTAGACAATGGAACTTTTGCCCAATGTATTTATCTAGTTATAGTGATTTTTTTATCACCCATAAGTGCCTAAGCAATGGAATGTTTATCCCATGTTCCTGCTTAGTTGTAGCAATCTTATCTAGATGTATAGATAAATAATTGCCTTGGTTCCCAGGCAGTGGATATTTTACCCAACTTCTTACCCAATTTAGATGCCTCTTGGGTCACCCATGTTTGAATCAAGCAAGACTTGCCTTGCTTGATTGTTTTACCAACATTATTGGTGTCTTTGTTGATGCCAACCAACATTTGGCTGGTTGTTGCTGATACTGACCAACATTTAGCTGGTGGTTATTGATGCCGACCAACTTTTAGTTGGTGGTTATTGATGCTGACCAACTTTTAGTTAGTGGTTGTGATTTTTCAAATGCTGCAAGTTTTTGAGTGTAGTGTGTAGCACTAGTACTCCAAAAATAAAAAAAATAAAACGAATGGGGAAATCATCTTCTTCATTCATATAGAAAGAATTTAGTACATTGATTGTTACATCACTGGCTGTACTTTCGCAGGTGCTCTGTATTCCAGGCATTCTTAAATTCTTCCCCTTCGAGAGTATCTATTCTATAAATGACAGGTCAGACAACTAACGTGATGCGATAGGGCCCATGCCAATTAGCCTCCAACTTATTGTGCTTTTGAATTACCTTCTTGATCACGTAATCACCTTCTTTTAGATCACATTTCTTTATCCTTTTGTTATAAAACATAGCAGACCTTTGATGATAGGCTGCATTTTGGATCGTTGCATCTTCTTAAACTTTTTCGAGCATGTCCAAATCCAAGCATCTCATCAAATCACTCTACGAAAAATTAAAATTGAGCACCTTCTGAGTAGGTAATCCCAATTCAGCAGGTATCACTGCTTCACTTCCAAAAGCTAGCATGTATGGTGTTTCTCCAGTTGCTGTTCGAGGAGTTGTTCGGTAACACCGACAACAAATCGTTAATCTAATTCCCCTTTGCATCATCTGATCTCTTGTTCAACCCATTCAGTAGAGTTATATTCGTCACCTCTGTTTGCCCATTACTTTGGGGATAACCTACAGTCAAATGGACTTTTTTAATGTTGGACTGTAGATAGTACGCTACAAACTCATCATTGTCAAACTGGGTATCGTGATCAGTGATAAAGGCATGGGGCAGACCATATCTGTAAATGATATTCTTCCAAATGAATTGATAGACCCTTTCATAAGCCATATCAATGAGAGGTTCAGCTTCCACCCACTTTGTGAAGTAATCAATAACTACCACCAAATATTTGAATCGTCCTCTTGTAGTTGGCAGAGGCCCAACTAAGTCTATTCCCCATATAACAAATGATCAAAGCGAAGTAATTGGTGTTAGCAACGCTTGAGGAGTTCTTCGTATAGTAGAAAATCACTGACACTTGTCACATTTTTTAGCATAAGTCGTGCAATCAGCGCGCATTATTAGCCAGTAGTACCCATACGTACTCATTCTCTGTAATAGGGTTCTTCTTGCTACGTGAGCCCCACAAGATCCTTCATGAATTTTCTCTATTAGGTATTGAACTTCTATTGGGTGAACACACCTTTGTAGACCATCTATCAAACCTCTCCTGTACAGAACTCCATTATTTAGAACATATCTAACAACCTTGTACTTCAGCCTCCTGGCTGCGAGTGGATCGTTGGAAAAATACCTTCTTCAATATAAGCTCTAATGGGATCCATCCATGATGGTTCCATATCCAATGCTATAGCATTCTCCATTAGATCTTCATCAATACTTCTGCTAGCAAGTATCTCAATAGGGATTGTTCTTCGTAGCTCGGTGCGAGTTGCTGAAGCTAGTCGAGCAAGTGCATCTACCCTTGTAATCTGTAATTGAGGAATTCTAACCATCTGAACAGCTGCTAGACTGGCTATAATCTCTAAAGCCTTGGCTAAGTATCTTGACATGAACCCCCCTTTTTCTGTACTTAGCATCTGATTCACCACTAATTGCGAATCACTGAATACCATAACTTGCTCTGCATTCAATGATTTAGCTAAGTTGAGGCCCACAATCACGGCTTCATACTCATCTTCGTTATTGGAAGCTTGGAATTGGAAATGCATAGCGTATCCAATGTCTATCCCATCTGGACTGTTGAGAATAATTTTAGCTCCGCAACCTATTGCACATGAAGAACCATCGACATATAAATTCCATATTGGAATATTATCATCAAACCCTTGGTCTAACAAAATCTCTTGATGGAATAGCATATCCTTCATCTCTTCATACTTTCTTTTCAACTCTTGTACTTTACCAAAGGATTCTGGTTTATCAGTTTCCATCCCTTCTGGCAATTCTGCTGCTGGGAGTCAATCAGGGGTATTTTCAGTAGACCTCCCGATCCTCCCTGAGTTGCTCTGCCTTAGCCCCTTATTGATCGAAGACATCTGGGTATGTAAACTCAACGATGAAATCTTCCACTGCTTGTCCTTTGAAAGAGGACCTTGGCTCATAAATAAAGTCATATTCCCCAAACTCCACTACCTAATACATTAATCTTCCAGACTTTTTTGTCTTATATAAAGCCTATCTGGGTGGCACGTCAGTATATACCACTATTGTATGGGCTTAAAAATATGGTTTCATTCTCCGGCTTGATTTAATCAACGCCAACGCCAATTTTTCCAGTTTAGGATACCTGATTTTTGCTCCCCTGGATGCCTTGCCGGTATAGTAAATGGGTTTTTGCACTCCATCTTCTATTCTCATCAAGGTTGAACTAACTGTGCTCTCTCAGACAGCTAAGTACAAGTAGAGTTTTCCTCCCACTACTGACCTGGATAATGTGACACCCCGCCTAATTAAATACCAGGTGATCAGTCCTTTATTAAATTACAAATCAAGGTAAACGGTTGGTTCATTCTTAGCATCACTGTCGCAAAATAAATTTCCAGTTTAAACACCCTAAATAATTAAGTTAAGTGTCAAATCAATTTAAACCTTATTTCTATTTTCTTTAATTCCATTTTGAAAACCTTTTCAATAATTAACAGTTTAAAAACCGTATAAATGTTAAAGATGGAAATTAACACAAGAATTTAACCATTCAGATAAACCAATACCAAGTCCAAAACTACAAATGAAATCATCCTGACACGAATTACATCCCAGAGAGTACCAAATAATGAAAATAAATGAACATAAATCTCGGACAAATCCAACTGAATAGGGAAACAGGCGACACATGCCCTAACTGATCAGAACTAAAATGAGAGAAGAGTCAACAATGAGGTCGTCTAAGCAATGGCCTGCAACTCCCACATAAGCTGCAGCGCGTCCGTTCCAAGGAATCTAAGCATGACGCTCCCGTGGTTGAGCCCCTGTAATATATACATATATATACAAAAGAAAATAAATAACAAGAAACGGGTCAGAGCCCGAGTGTAAAACAGTTTAAAAATAGTTTAGCAAGTATTTAAAAGGCTTACTGGCTAATGAAACAACCATGTTAGTAAGCGACACTCTTTCGAGAAATTCTCACCTCTCATCTAGTGTGCATGCCTACCGTACTATTAATCTCAAACATTTATTTTAACTTAACTTTCCCATAAGGTATCATTCATATAAATACTATGGATAAGATAATTAATTTATGAAAATTAAGCTCTCTCATATATCTTATGATTTTTAAAATAACCCACTGATGTCACAAAAATTCCCAAACACTTATAATAAAGTTGGAGTATTTATTCATTACTTAACTACTTTTATGCTCAGTAGAAAGTTCCCATACTTAAGTGTGTGTGTGTGTGTGTGTATATATATATATTAGTCACTCATATAATATATATACTATCGGTACCCCACATAAAATCTATGGTGCTGGCATACTCTGCTATCAAGCCCCCGTATCACTCGTACTAAGGGAAATACTAGTTTGGAATCACTCTCGAACTGTATTAACACAAAACACATTCAAATGGAGGCGAAGCATAGTTCCAAGTCACTAAGAGGTCAGCACATACCATCACGTCTCTTAGGACCATCTGACTATCAATCAGATAGCATGTATTAAGGAATCCTATGTTCTAGGGTACAAGTTAATATCCACCATAAAGGCCCAATCGAGATAAGACTGTCCCGATGTTGAAACCCCCGTGATAGCAAGTAGCTCGGGTATGATTTTTACACAGATATATAATATGCACAATCACACAGTCATATATATAAATATTCACATTTCTAAATTTGGTACGCCCACGACCCATAATTATAATTATTCGTTCTTAGCACATGTTACTCGATTATCTCACATAGCGATTTCGTCACTTTTATTCTCATATATAATTTAATTCATACTTACTCCTCATTTCTCGAAGTATTCTACCTTCCTAAATATAATTTCAGTAGGCATACTCTCACTTACCTTCTGGTCTAACTCCCTTACGGTCTCAATCTTTTATTAAACGCACGCATGATTTCTTATACTTATGAATAACTCCTCGTTAACCCAAAATCTCATCCTATATTAAGTTTCACTCAACGGGGTCTACCTAGACCCAACTGGTCTTCTCTATATCCCATTATGTTCTAACAATAGTACTTAAGGGTTCCTACGCATTTTAATCGGATTAAACAAATAGAAGAAAAATACGCAGTTTTCCAGGAGGGATCGATCGATCGAGGAAAGGGGGTCGATCGATTGATCGTCGATCGATCGATGTTCATGATTGATCGATCGATCAAGCAGTTATGACGAACCCTATTATTGTCCAATTACAGGTTTACCTCTCCAACCTCAACCAAATCTCCATTAACGATCCCCAAACTCCGAAACAACATTACTACAAGTACTGTATACCTAACTACATGATTTTCTACGTAAAATATGTCCGAATTCATCAAGTATAATGATTTAATGGGGTAAAAATGACATTAACTTCAAGAATCCTAATTTTTCTTTAAATTCCATTCTTCCAATTCTTTTCCAGATTACTTGCTTCTAAGTCCATACAAATTCGTGGCTTTTCCTCTACATGTGATTTAGATGTCCAGAATATGTCTACTTCCTTTATAACATGTGATTTTAAGTCTCAAAATTATTGGTTTCCTCTATAAAACATGTTCTAAACAACCCTAAACTAACATGATTGAAACATTAACTAGAATAAATCAAGATAGATACTTGCCTGGAATTTGAGTTTCTGATTTGTGGACGAAGGAGGTATAGTTGCGTTCCTTGTCACGCGATCTACGCTCTGGTGGTGGTGGCGGTGCAAACGGGTGAGTCTTTGGCCTTGAGTTGCTTGGAAAGCTCTCCAACTTCTTCTCTAATGGTCGTTCTTTGATTTTGTGTTTGTTAACCATAGAAGACAACTACAAAAGGCTGATATATCCTTAGGAATTCGTGGGTTTAATTACCCAAAAATACAAAATGACTATAATACCCTCCCGGGATGCCAATTAGACCTAAAAATGCCTCGAGACCCAAACTAAACCCCCGGGTACACTTTTCTGACTATCTCGACCCTTTCGAACATGTTGGCGAACTCGAAATGATCATACGGGTGATATATAATTTATTCACTTGTAATAATATTAATAATTTAGTTCCGATACGATACAGGTGTGTCCTGGCTTAATTTCCATAATTGTCATATTATTTCTTCGTGATAATTTTAATAAATTCAATTCTACATATTACTCTACTAATAAATAATAGTTAACAAATCAATAATTTTTCTAATAATTACTAACTCTGGTCACGCTTGTAAATATTTAAAGCAATTTTCGAATTAATATTAAATTAATCTATCTTAATTAAATTCAATAAATCCCTAAATTTACAAGCCATAAAAAATACAGGGTATTACATACTTCCCCCCTTATAACGGAATTTCGTCCCGAAATTCGGAAAATAAGGCCTATCTGGTAAAATAATTATGGATACCTTATCAGTAGGCAAACTATCTACGTAGTAAGGCGCTCAATCACTATAGCCCCCGCCTCGCAGCAAGCTTGTTTAACACTCTCATTAATGACACTTCACATTATGCTCCTATCCGATAATATTCGCATAAGACATGCCTATACATTATTAATTCCCATTATTTTAATATCATTGGGAGGCCGCACCTCACTACATGACAACTACTCGGATTTATCTAAACACAAACCATACGAACATCTGACCACCCTTGTTCGCATAAAAGATTCGTGGAATTTCGCCATAGTCATTAGACTCTAACTCAACCAATTCAAAATTCTGATTATCCGCCCATCTCTTAACATTCAGGTTGAGAAAAGTTAAGGTTTTTCCATACCAAAACCTCAATAAGTATCTTGTTCACAATAAACAGGTATGAGTGATCCCACGGAACCCTACCGTTAGGTAATATCCACCCCCAATTACTATACTATACTCCACTTGTTAGCTAAAACCGTTGTGGAAAAGAAACGATCATAATGAATCCAAAATTATTTTCACACTGCTCCACTAATGGTTAATCACCGCTCGCTTACTCCCCGAATCATGGGTGATACAACCTGCTTAAAACAAAATGATATCACCGCTGCTATCTGAAATTCCATATTGAAGGTGGGATTCAAAAATCTCAACCTAATTCAGAAAAATACCGTTTAGGACCACGTACCGGCGCGATCCTTCCTTTCAAAGGAAGACTGGGGCACACTAGCTAATATTATAAATCACCCCAAGAAATGTCAATCACTTCCTTCTTGGGCATCTTGTTCCATGCGTTCGAAGGAACTCTTGATCTTACCTTGAGGTTGTCAACTCATCCAAGAAACTTTACCGACTTTATCGGCCTCTTCAATTATAGGAATTGTCAATAGCCTCAAAATTCTCTGGTTGCTCCTCTTGTTCCATCCAATTTCTATTTATGTGTAGAGCCCGCGAAGACTAATCACTATGTCCCGTTCAATATCGACTTCTACTTGTAATGTCTCACATCAAGTGACACTTAATACTCCCCTTCTTTAATTTGCATATACTGAAAGTTCTGACCCATGCACTTTTATCCACGATGTGCACTTTCGGACCTTTTATACCATAATAACATCTTCACCCTTTATACGCGTCATTCGCTCTCAACATTTGAGTAATTACAACTCCGCCCGAGTGTTCTCCATAATAATTACATTCTACCCTTCTCAAGGAATCCCCCTTTTTAAATGGCTTCCCACAGCCTTCCAACCAAATTCGGGTGTGCTACTCTAATCGCACACGTATATATGGATTATCGTTCTTCACACGAACTTAATCCACTCTGCCACTTCCACTCCGTTATGTTAGTCCCACAAACATATATTCCACACGTCTATTCCCACATCCTTACAACTCGGACGATTCTAACATCAGCTTAAAAGGATGCCCACACACCCTATAGACCGTGCAAACTAGCGTAAGCATCACATACGTTTCACACATAACACCCAATTCTTTCTTTTCCTTGTCCTCACAACGTGATTACAACACTTGGGTACTCTCAATCACCCTAGAAATTGAAATTTTAAATCCTCCTTATCATCGTTCCACCCCTTAACTCGTGGTGATAAGACAAAACTTTCAATGCTTTCTTTCCACATAACCGGCTCCACTGGCCTTAATTCATAATTCAACTTCCAATTTACAGATATAATTACCTGCTCCTACTACGACTAAGGTACCAAACTCATAGACTAATGACCAAACATCTTTCTACTTCCAACCTTACGCTAAGTTTCATGCATGGGATGTCTCGCAAAGTTAAATCCAAAAAAGGAACCCCCCACCCCCGATACACTATTACCTAGCATTGTCGGTTATCAAAATATGTTAGGCCCTCCGTCCATAACATGTACCCCTTTATTCCGTCTCTTGATAGAAAAGTTACATCTCCTCCCGTAATTACACTTACACAAAGAACATTTCGCCAATCCACTATCGTTTAGTATTGGTGGTAATCACAATTCTCAAACCTCATACACATACAATTAGGATCCTCAAAATCCTGACCCCAAACATATGAGTCTAACTCTTAACTCCCGCATTTATAAAGGATGGATATAACAATGCACTCTTCCTATCACCAAGTCTTGAGCGCTAAACATAATAATGAGTCAAATCTTTCTGCTCAACGGTAAACCAAATACACACAGAACCATGACAACAAGGTCCCTAAACACCCCGGGATTTAAACTTTTAGATACCACTATACCCTTCGAAGTCTCTACAATATATAATATAAATGCGAGCCCGAACCTCTCACATGTGAGGCCTTGCCAGAACAAATCATGTTGCACTAAGGTAGCCACTCCAATAGCCTTACAATAACTGCCTACTATCGTACTAACCATTTCTATAAAACTGTAACCAAGGAAATATCATACTGGTATATCACATCACTAAAACGAGTAACCTTAATAAAGTATATAACGCTATTAATACACCCATTCATCCTCCGCGAATAGCACTAAGGATAATCCTGCTACACTAGGGAACTATGCACATAATAATAATGTTTATAGTTACGCATTAAACTCATCTCACATGCTAAATATAGTGACTCGCTCGTGTCACATAAAACACGCCTCATCCTCCGAGGATAAAAATTATACTTCAACTTTGTCAATCGCCTTGGCTATTTAATGGTCCTCCGAACATAACGTGTCTGTCTGAAAAAAATCAGAGATTACATTAACCATTTCCCTTGCAAGCACCCCTCCTTTGTCCATTTTCTCGCCTCGAAATTTTTTAACTCGTGTGGTTTTACTCTACACAAAATACCTTAACACATAACCTTCTTATCCCCTGAAATACTTTCGAAAACTCATGAATGATTGGAATCGAATCCAGGAGAATCACAATCTCCTTAGAGGAATCCTCCTCCATATAATACCAATGGTTGGGAGATCCTCCCTCTAGGCGAGGCATCGCCACCAAAAACATCTCCTGTCCCGAAGTGGCAAAGACAATACTCCTGCCGAAAAATCTAGCATGCCAATAATGACATTATGCGCATGCATATCTAACACCAGCATGTCCGTAGGCAAAATCAAGTTACCAATCTCTATATCTACACCCGTCAAATAAAGAAAATCAAAGACTCGTTCCCCAATGGTGAGTCTACACATGACACTGTACTCTCCGCCTTGTCTAATAACCCTAAGGCTCGTGCAAAATAAGTAGCTATAAAATGGTGTGATGCCCCAGTACCAAATAAAACTCGACCCATAGCACCGTGTATAGGAAACGTATCTTCTATCGCGATTGGTACCTGAGGTGTTGCTGCCTGGTGGACGTTATAGACACGTCCATACTGTAATTGCCCCTGCTGAACTGAGGCTGCTGAGATACTGGTAGAGCTGGCCTCTACGGTTTATTACGGGCACCCTGCGGCCATGAGTCCCTATTCCCCTCTGGGCAATCCTGCCATCTATGGCCATTCTTGCCACATTCTCGAAACTGTCTCATTTTACTACACTGTTGTCTAGTTTCGCCTTTTCCTTGGTCTTGTTGGCCTTACTGAGCAACTTGAGGAAAAAAAATCTCAGGTTGAGGACAATCTCTCCACTTGTGACCCGGTTACACACATTTATAGCAAAGTCCTGAAATTTCTCGCTGGTCGGGTTGGAGTTTCTCTCTATTCTGATTCGGACAAAATTGGCATTCATGGCCATCCATTCCACATTTGAAACACCTTTTTATGACTTCATTCTGACCCCGGTTTGTTGGCCCTGACGCTTTTGGCTCTCCACGTAAATTTTGTTACTTTTGTGGCCTTTTTGGTTTTGAGACGCTAGTTTCTGCGATTTTGGTGTCTTCGCACAATTGTCACTACACCAAAATGGGCAAATTGTCACCTTTCATCCGTCCAGCCTTGTCAAGGTCATTGACCGTGACAAAAAAACACGCGTTTTATGTCACGGTCATTGACCTTGACACGACCGTGACAACTAATTGTCACGGTCATTGACCGTGACAAGGCCGTGACAAATTTAATTGTCACGGGCTTGTCACGATCAATGACCGTGACAATTCGTGTCACAGTCAATGACCTTGACACGACCGTGACAACTTTTCCAGCAAAAACCCTTTCCCCCTTCTTTTTTCCCTCCCACCGTTCCCTCCCTCTCTCTCTCTCTCTCTCTCTACTTTCAGGTCCAATTTCTCTCTCTCTCTCTCTCTTCCATTTATATATATATTTGTGTGTATATTTATGTGTGTATGTGTATATATATATGAGTGTATGTGTGTGCGTGTGTGGGAGGTGGGGCGGGGTGGGGCAGGGTGGGGGAGGGGGTAGTGGAGGGGGGCAGGGGGTGGGGCGGGGTGGGGGAGGGGAGGGGGTGGTGGAGGGGGCAGGGGGTGGGGTGGGATGGGGTGTGTGTGTATGTGGTGGTGTGTTTTGGGGGAGGGGGGAGGGGGTGGTGGAGGGGGGCAGGGGGTGGGGTAGGGTGGGGTGTGTGTGTGTGTGTGGTGGGGGAGGGGGTGGTGAAGGGGGCAGGGGGTGGGGTGGGGTGGGGTGGGGGGTGTGTGTGTGTGTGTGGTGTGTGGTGGGGGAGGGGGTGGTGGAGGGGGGCAGGGGGTGGGGTGTGTATGTGTGTGTGAATAGGTATAATTTTTTTCACTCCCTCTCTAACCCTCCACAATTGATTCTTATGCTAAAATCCTCGCTTACACAATATATATAGGTATAATTCACGGGCTTTAGCTAAACTAGGGTTTTATAGAGTTTCGCTCCTACTACTTGGGCAATGACTATACTAGGGACCAAAGATAAATAAATAAACTGGATTCAAAGTAAATACTAGGAAATGCCAATTTATAACCGTCTAATTTATATCCTTTATTTATTTAATCACGATTCATTCCACTAAATAATCATGATTGCACTCAAATTTAATTATTTATAAATCACTCGAAAGAATGTGTTATTATTATTAAAGTTGATTACGGTATATTATGATTCCCCACGTTATGTTTTCGATACCCTCTTGGTTAAATAAATTTTCTACTAACCGATTTTAATGAATATCTGATCAATTCCTTGATTCTAAAACTTAATTCTATAGGATTATAAAATAGTTCATCGGTCGGGTAAACAAAACATATAAGTATACCAAGGGGTATCACAATCCAAATTATTTCTTGGACGTGAATTCCTCCAAATTATGATCTCATACCTATTCACACAATGATTGACCAACTTGCGAGGATCTATTGTGAGCATCCTTAGACTTGTAGGGGGTGGGGTGGGGTGTGTGTGTGTGTGGTGGGGTGTGTGTGTGTGTGGTGGTGTGGGGTGGGGGAGGGGGAGGGGGTATAAACAATTAAAAAAATGGGCGTATGCCGTCTATTTGTGAGCATATGATATTCTTTAGTAAAAGGCGAAATAGTAGTTCATTGTGTGCTCATTGTGTGGCCTCATCAATCTACAATACACTACATAACTAAAAGTTCAATAAAAAAGCCGAGGACTAACATATATACACAACACTAAAAGTAGACATCAATTTTATAAATAATTGATAATAGTTGGATAATAAACATCGGGAGGGGGTGGAGGTGGGGGTGGGGGTGGGGGTGGGGGTGGGTGGGGTTTTGAATATTATTTACATTCAAAATAAATAATTGATAATAGTTGGATAATAATTGGATAATAATTGTTTTTATACCTATAGAACAGCTTAGATAGTGTGTGTGTGTGTGTGTGTGTGTGTGTGTGTATGTGGTCAATACAAGAATTTATTTTTGTATTTGAATTATCCCATGAATTTATTTTTGTATTTGAAATAACCCATTATATGAAACATACTTGAAATTAAATATAGTGCGCATAGATACTAGCATTCTAGTTCTTATGCGTACGCATTGAATAACCCTTAGACTCGTTCGAAAGTCATTACCCCTGTAATGAGATCTCTCGAATTGTCCCGTTTGGACAGTTTGAGACTGTATAATTTCTGTATAATATTCTTATTGGCTTAAAGTTGTTACTTTTGAAAGAAGTTCTGCAGTCGTATCTTAATGTTCTCTGGGTACATACTAGATTGACAAGTGTGACTGTTATTTTAATTGACCAATTGAAATAACACTCACACCTGCCAATCTACGTCGTGTACTTGGAGAACTAAGGGGATATGCTGTCGAATTTTTTTCAAATCGTAACAATGTGCATGAGTTGTTAAGTATATTACAGAAAAATACATTCTTGAATGGGATAGGACCACTAACCCTTTAATAGGATAATTAAATGATGGGATAATTAAATAAAACATACTATAAATCTAAGTTTGTTTACCTTTAATAGGTGTTTAGTTGTGGTAGCTGTGATGGGATATCCGAAATACAAAGAGTGGATGGGTGAGACTAATAGAATGGGGGATGTGTTTCGCAGAGGTGCTAACGAATTTGTGAAATATGCAAAGAGATGTCGTAATGATGAAGAGTTTCCGTGTCCGTGTGCTATGTGTAATAATGGTAAGGTGTTTGAGTGGAAAACAGTTGAACTACATTTGTTAAGATCGGGTATGCAAGATAGTTATCAATTTTGGAGTTTTCACGGTGAATTGAAAGTTCCTTTTGTCCCTGACCAATCTTCACAACATCCTTCAACAAGTAGAATAGATGAAGAAGGGGACGACGTAGATCATAATATGTTAGAGGATTTAGTTGATGATGCGTACGGAGTTTATGAAGCTGAGGAGAATGAGGTTACTGATGATGTAGAAGATTCAAGTGCTCGTGAAGATAACACGATAAAACTTGACGATGACTACCAAAGTTTAAAATTTAAGGCGACCCAACCGTTATACTCTGGCTGTGAGAAAGATCAAACAACTTTACATGCCATGGTTGGTTTGCACAGTTTGAAGACGCAGTACGGTTTGTCTGGCAATAGCGTGATGGGAATTCTGAAATGGGTGAAGGGCTTATTACCCAAGGTGAATACACTTCCAAATAGCTATCCTGTTATGAAGAACAGTTTGAAAGGTTTTGGAATGAAGTATAAATCGATTCATGCTTGTGTGTATGACTGCATACTATACCGAAAGGAGTATGAAAATCTCGATCGTTGTCCGGTATGCGATGAACCTAGATATGTCCAATCTACTAGTAAGGAAGGCACAAGCTCAAAAGTGCCTCAAAAAGTATTGAAATATTTTCCCGTTGGGCCTAGATTAAAGCGATTTTTCACAGTACCATGGATTGCAGAGGCAATGACTTGGCATGCTAGGTCAGAAGTAGGGGGTAATATCATTCGTCATCCTATTAATTCTACTGCCTGACGGAGGATGAATTATGAGTATCCCGATTTTGCTCGAGAATAACGCAACATTCATTTGGCTATATCAACAGATGGTTTCAATCCATTTGGAAATCTAAGCACCAATGAGAGTGTATGGCCAGTGATCCTAGCCCCACTCAACCTCCCTCCTTCACAGTGTATGAGACCTGAATTTTCGATGATGGCTTTATTGATACCTTGGCCAAAGGCACCAAGTGAAGACATTGATATCTACCTGGCTCCTTTGGTAGAAGAATTAAATGAGTTGTGGGAAGAGGGTGTGCAATCATTTGACTCTTTTAGAAAAGAAGAGTTTACGCTGAAAGCTATGTTGATGTGGGCAATTCATGATTTTCCAGCTTATGGGACATTATCCGGATGTGTAGTACATGGTTATTTGGGGTGTCCTATTTGTGGAGAGGAGACTGAATCTCTTCGTCTATCCTCCAGCTTAAAAAATGTATACCATTGCCACAGTAGGATAAAAATGGGTAAGAGTTGAGGATAAAAATGCTTGTAAAGTTGATCCTGTCACCAATTTGATCATGGTTGACTTGTCCAAGTTGAAGAGCAACGACCACGTGAGCGATGAGCCGTTTGTTTGTGCATTTCAAAAGGTTAAGCAAGTGTTTTACTCAGAGTATATCAACAACGAGCCGTGGTCAATTGTCCAACACGCGCCAAGGCATCTAAATAGTAGTGTGGATGACTTGGCTGCTCCTACCGAATATCAATCCATTTTTTATGATAACCCGAATTTGAAACCATTTTTCAATTTGTAATAAATATTTCAATTTGTACCGAAACATCCATTTTTAATGCTTTTACTTGATCTGCACTTTATCATTTTCACTCTTGTGTAGTGTGCGTGTGTGGAGAGGAGATTAATACATAAATATTCCAACTACATCTAAGTTTTGTTTATACTAATCCATGAATATACGCTTCTTACCTTTAATAGGTGATTAGTACATAGTTATTTGGGGTGTCCTATTTGTGGAGAGGAGACTGAATCTCTTCGTCTATCCGAACACTAAGAAGTGCCATAATCCTATGGAGCGATGCTCTGCAAATTCCTCCCAACCGTTATGTAGCCAAACATCACCGGTTGAAGTTGTCAATTCCACTTTCCATACCCCACCACTTTCCATACCCCATTCAAAGGTGGAGTTGACAACTTCAACTGCTGTTTTTGGCTACACAACGGTTGGAAGGAATTTACAACGCATACCTCCATAGGATTATGGTATTTCTTAGTGTTTAGATATGAAGAGAATTATAATTGACACGATTGCCCGGGGTACATTAGTTGGAAGGAGGTGTCATATGAGCTCAAGTTAGCTGTTTGAGTGACACTACAGGTAATGTATTTATATTTATATGTCAATTTCGATTTCGATTTCAATTACGATTTATATTTATCTATATTTGAGGGGCGGATACTAATTTTACTTTATTTCAATTCAGGGGACAGGGAGTGGCCCTAAGGGTACGCCACATATGCTCTATACTTATGTGGCTATTCGGACGAGAAGGGAAGGATAAGGAGGTGTTCCCGAGCGTCGCGGTACAAAATCTCTTTTCCACGCAAATAGTTTGTAGATTTGAGATAAAATGATGGTGATGTTGTTTCTTTTGAAATAGTTTCTTATTTGAATATATATTTGCATTATCTTTAGTTTGTTCGGATATATGATGTTTGGAACAGGTACAACGTTGCTATAACAGGTACAAATATACTGCTGGGCAGTGGCAGTGGCCATACTGCCCAGCAGTTTTTTTTTAATTCTGCCCAGAATTATCACGGTCAATGACCGTGACAATTTTTTTAAAAAGGGTCACGGCTTAGTCACGGTTATAAACCGTGACAAACGTGTCACGGTCATTGACCTTGACACGACCGTGACACATAACGCGAGTTTTTTGTCAAGGTCAATGACCGTGACACGACCGTGACAAAAAAAGTTGTCTCGCCTCGAAATGTCACGGTCATTGACCTTGACAAGGTCAATTTGTCAAGGTCAATGACCTTGACAAATGGGCAGATTTGGTGTAGTGTGTCAACTCTAGTCATATCAAATTGACAAATCTCTGTAGGTCTTTTGCCTCCTCCAAGCTGCATATTGCGATCGTGGTACTATAAGACTACAGTGGTAACTGCCTGTGCCATAATTCCAACTAATTCGGTGATTGATACCCTCTTTGGAGACACCTGAGGTGTGAGATGTTCTTGCTCATTAACTTCCCCAATGACATTAGCTTGTTCATCTTGACGGGCCATCTGAAAGTTTAAAATAATCTGGATAAGTTCAATATTCACATCAACAAATCCCAGAAGTACGAATTTCCAATGCATAAAGATGAATACAACATTCCTAATATTAAGGCTCTAAATCAAAGACGATAAGCTGGAAACAAGATAAGCCGTATAGATCCTAAAGGACACTAGAACCCGATACTCTGATACCACCTGTGACACCCCGCCTAATTAAATACCAAGTGATCAGTCCTTTATTGAATTAGAAATCAAGGTGAACGGTTGGTTCATTCTTAGCATCATTGTCACAAAATAAATTTCCAGTTTAAACACCCTAAATAATTAAGCTAAGTGTAAAACAATTTAAACCTTATTTCTATTTTCTTTAATTCCATTTTGAAAACCTTTTCAATAATTAACAGTTTAAGAATCGTATAAATATTAAAGATGGCAATCAACATAAAAATTTAACCATTCAGATAAACCAATACCAAGTCTAAAAACTACAAATGAAATCATCCTGACACGAATTACATCCCAAAGAGTACCAAATACTGAAAATAAATGCACATAAAACTCTGACAAATCCAACTGAATAGGGAAACAGGTGACACATGCCCTAACTGATCTGAACTAAAAGGAGATAAGAGACAACAACGAGGTCGTCTAAGCAATGGCCTGCAACTCCCACATAAGCTGCAGCGCGTCCGTTCCAAGGAATCTAAGCATGACGCCCCTGTGGTTGGGCACCTGTAATATATAAATATATATACAAGAGAAAATAAATAACAGGAAACGGGTCAGAGCCCGAGTGTAAAACAGTTTAAAAATAGTTTAGCAAGTATTTAAAAGGCTTACCGGCTAATGAAACAACCATGTTAGTATGCGACACTCCCTCGAGAAATTTTCACCTCTCATCTAGTGTGCATGCCTACCGTACTATTAATCTCAAAAGTTTATTTTAACTTAACTTTCCCATAAGGCTTCATTAGTATAAATACTATGGCTAAGATAATTAATTTCTGAAAATTATGCTCTCTCATATATCTTATGATATTTAAAATAACCCACTGATGTCACAAAAATTCCCAAACACTTATAATAAAGTTGGAGTATTTATTCATTACTTATCTACTTTTATGCTCAGTAGAAAGTTCCCATACTTAAGTATATATATATATATATATATATATATATATATATATATATATATATATATATATATATATATATATATATATATATATATATATATTAGTCACTTAGATAATATATATACTATCTGCACCCCACATAAAATATATGGTGCTGGCATACTCTGCTATCAAGTCCTCGTATCACTCGTACTAAGGGAAATACTAGTTTGGAATCACTCTCGAACTGTATTAACACAAAACACATACAAATGGAGGCGAAACATAGTTCCAAGTCACTAAGAGGTCAGCACATACCCTCACATCTCTTAGAACCGTCTGACTATCAATCAGATAGCCTGTACCAATAAATCCTATGTTCTAGGGTACAAGTCAATATCCCCCATAAAGGCCCAATCGAGATAAAACTGTCCCGGTGCGGAAATCCTCGTGATATCAAGTAGCTCGGGTATGATTTTTACTCAGATATATAATATGCACAATCACACAGTCATATATATATAAATATTCACATTTCTAAATTTGGTGCGCCCACGACCCATAATTATAATTATCCGTTCTTAGCACATTTTACTCGATTATCTCGCATAGCGATTTCTTCACTTTTATTTTCATATATAATTTAATTCATACTTACTCCTCATTTCTCGAAGTATTCTACCTTCCTAAATATAATTTCAGTAGGCATAATCTCACTTACCTTCTGGTCTAACTCCCTTATGGTCTCAATCTTTTATTAAACACGCGCATAATTTCTTATACCTATGAATAACTCCTCGTTAACCCAAAATATCATCCTACAATAAGTTTCACTCAACGGGGTCTACCTAGACCCTACTGGTCTTCTCTATATCCCATTATGTTCTAACAATAGTACTCAAGGGTTCCTACGCATTTTAACCGGATTAAAAACAGAAGAAAAATACACAATTTTCCAGGAGGGATCGATCGATCGAGGAAAGGGGGTCGATCGATCGATCGTCGATCGATCGATGTTCTTGATCGATCGATCGATCAAGCAGTTATGACAAACCCTGTTATTGTCCAGTTACGGGTTTACCTCTCCAACCTCAACCAAATCTCCATTAACGATCCCCAAACTCCCAAAAAACATTACTACAAGTACTATATACCTAACTACATGATTTTCTACATAAAATATGTTCGAATTCATCAAGTATAATGATTTAATGGGGTAAAAATGACATAAACTTCAAGAACCCTAATTTTTCTTTAAATTCCATTCTTCTAATTCTTTTCCAGATTACTTGCTTCTAAATCCATACAAATTCGTGGCTTATCCTCTACATGCGATTTAGATGTCCAGAATATGTCTACTTCCTTTATAACATGTGATTTTAAGTCTCAAAATTATTGGCTTCCTCCATGACACATGTCTTAAACAACCCTAGATTAACATGATTGAAACATTAACTAGAATAAAGCAAGATAGATACTTGCCTGGAATTTGATTTTCTGATTTGTGGACGAAGGAGGTATGGTTGTGTTGTCACGCGATCTACGCTTTGGTGGTGGTGGTTGTGCAAACTTGTGAGTCTTTGGCCTTGAGTTGCTTGGAAAGCTCTCCAACTTCTTCTCTAATGGTCGTTCTTTGATTTTGTGTTTGTTAACCCTAGAAGACAACTCCTAAAGGCTGATATATCCTTAGAAAATTCTTGGATTTAATTACCCAAAAATACAAAATGACTATAATACCCTCTCGGGATGCCAATTAGGCATAAAAACGCCCCGAGACCCAAACTAAACCCCCAGGTATACTTTTCTGACTATCTCGACCCTTCCGGACATGTTGGCGCACTCGAAATGATCATATGAGAAATTTATAATTTATTCACTTATAGTAATAATAATTTAGTCCCGACACGACACCGGCGCGTCCTGACTTAATTTCCATAATTGTCATATTATTTCCTCGTGACAATTTTAATAAATTCAATTCTATATATTACTCTACTCAATAAGTAATATTTAACAAATCAATTTTTTTTCTAATAATTACTAAATGTTGTCACGCTAGTAAATATTTAAAGCAATTTCCGAATTAATATTAAATTAATCTATCTTAATTAAATTTAATGAATCCCTAAATTTAAAAGCCATAAAAAATACGGGGTATTACAGATAATAAATGAGGTGTTCCTAAGTATCTCTTCAATTCTAAAAATGTCTTCTCACATTCGTCGTTCCACTCAAAGGTCTTTCTGAGTACCTTGAAGAATGGAAAACATCTATCAGTTGCTCGGGAGACAAATCTATTGAGAGCTGCAACACGCCCCGTAAGGCTCTGCACTTCCTTCTTGGTGGTTGGAGATTGTAACTCTAGCAAAGCTTTTATCTTGTCGTGGTTTGCTTCAATACCTCCTTGATTCACAATGTATCCGAGTAACATGCCTTCCTGTATGCCAAAAATGCACTTAGTCGTGTTTAGCTTCATTTGGTACCTCTCCAGTTGATCAAATGTTTGGCTCAAATCAGTTATATGGTCAGCAACTTTCTTGATTTTAGTCAACATATCGTCGACATATGCTTCCATATTTTTACCAATCTGCTCCGTAAATACCTTGTTTACCAGCCGTTGATATGTAGCACCTACATTTTTAAGATCAAAAGGCATAACATTATAACAATATGTTCCTCGGGGAGTAATGAAAGAGGTAATTTCCCTGTCTTCTGGCTTCATTTTATTTGATTGTATCCAGAATAAGCATCCATGAAGCTTTATCAGCTCATATCCTGAAGTTGTGTCCACTAGTTGATCTATTATGGGCGAAGAAAAATGATCTTTTGGGCAAGCTTTATTCAGATCTGTGAAGTCCGCACACATTCTCCACTTATTGTTATTCTTCTTGACCATCACAACGTTAGCCAACCAACTCAATAAACGAAGCTTTCTGTAGGTTTTCCACCTCTTATTGGATAGCCTGGTTTTTCTCCGAACTAAAAACTCTTCTTCTTTGTTTCATTGGTTTGATCTCCTTATTGACATTGAGCTCGTGGCATAAGAAAGTTGCTATCCCCGACATATCCTCGTGAATCCACGCAAATACCTATTTTCTTTGCTTAAAAAATGCTACCAGTTTTTACTTCAGTACTGGATCAAGTGAAGCAACGATCTGAGTTGTTCTTTCTGGTTGCTCGTTATCCAGAATAATACTTTCTGTTGCCTCCATTACTTAGCCTTTAACGAGTTCCGTTTCATCTATTGGGTCTAAGGTTTCGATCTCAGACTCATCAGATTCATCCACTTGATAAGTAGTTATTTTCTTCCTAGCATCCTCTAATTCCTCTTGCTCGAAGGATGAGTAGTAGCATTCTCAAACTACTTTTTGATCTCCCTTTACAACTCCAACCCCAAAGTTGGTCGGGAACTTCAAACATTAATGTACTATGGATGGAACTAGTTCAAACTTTTTCAAGCCTACTTTTCCCATGATTATATTATAGGATGACTGGACATTCTTATCCATCATAAAAAAATGCACCTTCTCTATTCTGCTAACTAATCAACATGTCTATCTTGATCGTTCCAAGTGGAAAAAAAAATTCTCCAGAGAACCCAATAAGGGGCCTGTGATACGGTTCCAACTGATTAAGTTTCAAGTTCAAACTATCAAAATAAGGGTAAAATATGATATGTGTCGAGCTACCATTATCCACCAGCACTCTTAAAATGATTATGTCCTTCATTCTCATTTTGATCACCAGATGATCATCATGGGGATATAAGACTCCTTCCAAATCATTTTTAGAAAAGCCAATGACTAGCTTATCTTTGTTAACTTTCCTTAGGCGATCTTCTTCAGCCAGGTTTAATTATTGTATATAGGAATCAGCGTGAGCCTCATTGAGGTAAGATTTTCTTTCAGCGGTATGACCACTTTATCCTACGTTTCCACTTATAATCATGTTACAATCAACTGAACTGAAACGAATTAAAAATACCTCATGATCAAGTTATCTTGGCCTTTTGGGGAGGTCGGGATCATCTTTATGGTCCATTTTCTTATCTTCTTTTGGTCGGCAAGGAGATTTGGATCTCTGTCGACCTTTGTTGTTGGTCTTTCTACCATTCTGACGATCAACAGACTTATTCAGCTTTCCTCGTGTAATGAGTGCCTCTATCTCATTTTGGAGAGTTATACACTGCTTAGTTGCGTAACCATGATCTTTGTAGAACACACAATACTTTGATTTATCCCTCTTTTTGAGAGTTGTCCTTAGCTTTTCTAGCCAATTCAGTTCCTCGTTGTTCTTGATTTCCTCCAGAACATGGTTTATATCCACCTTTAAGGGAGTATAATTTGTATACTTCCTTAAATGATCCAACATTTCCTTGCCTTTTGACAGCTTGCTCCTGACGTTATTCTTGTAATCTTTTTTCTCTGACTTGCCTTCAGCTTTAGCTTCCACCTTTACCTCAGCATTCTTCTTCCTAGCCATAGCTTCCTTGACATTCATGATTTTGGCTGCTTTTGCCATCAATTCAGCCATGGATTTGGGGGGATCCTTGGTTAAGGTGTAATACAACTTGTCTGGTAAAAGACCACTCATAAGAGTTGTGATGGTTGTCTTCTCTTCATAGTCAATGACCTTCAGTTTCTCGTTGTTAAAATGAGTGATGTAATCTCTAGTACTTTCACTTACTTTCTGCCTAACTCTTAACAAATATGTTACCTTTTAACTACTTTTGTACCAAAATAGAAATTACCTATAAAAAGCTCTGACAGTTGGTGGAAGATTGCAATCTGCCCCTCAGGAAGGCCGTTGTACCATATCTGAGCAGATTCGGTAATGGTACCTGAGAACTCCCTGCTCCTCATTTCATTTGGGACTACATAAATATATGTCGTAGCCTGGTACTGTTCTATGTGAATGATAAGATCTGTTTTTCCATCGTACTTCGGTGTGACCACTGGAGCTTTAAACTTTCTAGTGTAGGGAAATCCATAACGCCTATACAAATGGAGATCCTTTAATAAAGGTTCTTTGGGTTCTTGGCCTTGGCCATCTCTCCTAACCTATCTTCTAACCTCTGAATAGATCATTTCCATGCATTATTTCAAGCCCCTGACTTATTAGTATTTTCCCGAGCAACGGATCGCCCAGAATTTTCCTCTTGGGATCTTTCTCTTCTAGCTACAGGTCTCGGGTTTGGATGTGATTGGGCTGAGCCTTCCCTTAAATCATTTAATCGTTGAGAATTTCTTGACGCAAACCGAGGAGGATTTTTATTCCCCTGGGGGCCAAACGGTCAAAGGGATAGGCTCTGCTTAACCTTTCCAGAGCACTTGGTCTCTCTGGCGTTAGAGTGACGTCTTCCTGAGAATCCAAAATTCTTATAGGGGAAGTTACATCGGGGCGATAGGATGGATCTCTTGAATACCCAGAATAATTGAATTCAATATGCCTGGATCGTGATACAGATCGTGGCTCAGTGTATCGCGAAGACGGTAGATGCATGCTTCTTTGGATGCTTTTTTAGCTTGTTTGGGCAGATACTCCGTTTTGAAAGGTCTGAGCTAACTGTCACATAGTTTCTTGCATAGCTTCTTGCCCCTTGGCTAAACTAGTTAAGATTCCTGTCAAATCGTTCGCATTTGGGGGGGAGGATTAGGAGGATTCCCTTCATTATTCTTATTGCTGGATTCTGGGATTTCAGTCATTTGCGATGAGTTTTTGGTGAAAAATGCTCTGTATAGCCATTTCCCACAGACGGCACCAATCCATTGAAGTAAAAAATTAGATTTGATCTAATTAATTAATCACAGATAAAAATGAGTAAAGAAATAAGACAAGAGATTTTTAAAGTGGTTCGGCCTTAAGGAAATGGCCTATGTCCACTGATTTGTATTACTGGGTGTCTTGCCTTTGTTTCGACTATTCTCTCTTGCCCTGTTAAGAGGGTATTACAATGTATTTATAGCCCTTGGGCTGTCAGTGTGAGTAGATAGTGTGCCTTTATCGAATAGGCATTTACATATGTATTTGGTAAAGAATGACTGTAATCAACATTGAATCTGTTTGGTCACTTGGCACTCCCAATAAGTAGCTCGGTATGCTGAGTAGCTCTGTACACTAAGTATCTCGTTACACTGAACTTATGCCATGTTAGATGATGCGTGTCTTCATATAATTGGTCCACGTCAACTGACTAATTTTTTATCAACAATAACATAATATTAATTAATATCTATCTCTCGATTAATATTTAATAATCACATTAAATTACTTCACTCACGTAATTTAAACAAAGTGTACTTTCTCAATTAATTCCCAAATTAATTAAATTATAAGTACACAGAAATACGGGGTATTACAGAAAACTCAAAACGCCGGATGTAGGTGGAAACAACAACGGGAAAAAAACATCGGACGACCTAAGCCAGACAATCACTATGAATGTGGATTTACAACGAACAGTCACAAGTCTTACTCAATGACTCGATCCCCATGAAACTTGATGCTCTTCTGATCTTCAACCAGTCTTCTCACAATGCCCACATATAAATTCCTTCTTCCATGTTGCTTGTCCACAACACATGCGTCCACGTATGTCTCGGTGTCCACCGATATGGCTTGTAACGTCTACGCTGTTGAACACGGCTCTTCTGCTTCTCCACCGCAAAACCCAGCAATGTTTTTTCGATAAAACCTTCTTCTTGGTTCAAACAAGATCACTATCGCATATACTGATGAAAATCAAGGATCTTGTAAACTCTAAGGATGTATTTAGCTTTGGAAAACCTTAGAAAACTATGTGCAGAAACGTACTGGTTCGTAAACTATTTTTTGGACCGCATGTAACACCCCGCCCGCCCGGGGAGAGCGGAGTGGAGCGGAGCGCCACTATCGATAAAACTAACCAAATCCGCAAATAGCAAGGTATAAAGCATCTAAAAGAATCCCACAATTATATTTATCCACTAATCTCAATACTCAAATTTAAATACAATAATTGTCTCTCGAAATAATACAACTATCTATCTCGAAATAAAAATAAATCACCAAATTCCCTATACAACAAAAATAAATACAAATCTTCTCTCTCGAATATTCTTCCCAACATATCTAAGATAAAAAAAATCTCCAATTAATCCATAGAGCCTAAATCCGCGCTAGCCTGCCACTAAAAGAAAATACGGGGAAGTACACAATGCGATAAGAAAGATGCTGAACAAATATATGTTAGCGATGAATAGAGCGTAACAAAATAAGTACGAATATTCAAATCAAATGCAAATCTCAAAGCATTTATCAATCAATTTCTCAACAACACATCAATGAGTCACCAGGCCTCACCACATCCGCGTATGCTTTATCAAGACATAACCCGGGAAGCAAAAATTTTTGCGGGTGCCCAACATCCGTGCCATATTAAAATCTCATGATAACGTGCTCAACAATAATATAATGATACCACATGAATTAAAATAATTCCAACAATTATTTTTCCAGATGTCCAAGAATTTATCAATTCAAATATGAGTTCAATTAAACATGAAATCATTGGAATAAACTCTCGAGAGATTTAAAGAGCATATTGTGTAAAATTCCATACCTTAAAATCATCACATGAGTCATCATATAAAAATCAGCCTTAAAATTTGATCGCACCATCATATTCCTCTCGCGAATACAATCAAATCACGTTCTAGCCCCAACACGAGATAACCCCAAATAGTCCTATTTTAAAAATCCAGAAAAATCAGATCCAAAAATTATTCGAATCGCTAATCCGACTTCAGATTTGGATTCTAGACGAAAAATTATGTCAGGTATGTGTTTGAGTTTTTCTTAAATCTCATCCAAATGCACTCAAAAAGAAGATCTAAACATTCAAAATTGGCTCTTCTCATTCCACTCGTTTTTTCCTCTTTAGATTTCGTTTTTGGCCTCTCTTTTTCATCTCTCTTTCCTTATAATCACCCATAATATTCCTTATATAACCCATCTCTCAAACTCTAGCTTGGAGCCTAAGCTAACGCATATTACTATATTGTCCTTTAATTCAAAATTATCAACTTTGCATAGTTAAACCATTACAAAATGTCCAAAAGCCAATTAAATTTGAATTTAAATATTCGATTCATTTCAAATAAAAAAATATATAATATCAATATCTCGATAATAAAATAATATTATTACCGAAATCTTGTATAATATTCATAAATAAAGCCCTCAAAATAACGGGGTATTACATACTTCCCCCCTTGAAAAGGAATTTCGTCCTCGAAATTCGACGAAACCTAACACTCGAAATAAAATACTACATGATTATATTTTCCAAAAATCACACACTAAAGTCCTCAAATTAATTCCAAACATCCTCACCACGATGCCTAACACATCCTCAAAAAAAAATTCTATCTCCAAAGAAAACATGTCTAACCCACATGCTAGACCCGATACCCAAGACCAGAGGGTTGTCGTATACCTAAGTTCTGATACCATCTGTAACACCCCGCCCGCCCGGGGAGAGCAGAGCGTTACTATCGATAAAACTAACTAAATCCACAATATAAACAAGGTAGAGAGCATCTAAAAGAATCCCACAATAATATAAATCCACTAATCTCAATACTCAAATTTAAATACAATAATTGTCTCTCGAAATAATTGTAACACCCCGCCCGCCCGAGGAGAGCGAACGGAGCGCCACTATCGATAAAACTAAACAATTCCACAATAACATGGTATAGAGCATCTAAATCCATATATAGAAAAGAAACCACTAATCTCAATATCTTCAAATAAAATACAACCAAAGTCTCTCGAAAAAATACAACTATCTAAAATAAAATACAAATCTCCAATGCTCTATACATCAAAATAATACAATCTTCTCACTTGTATTAAAAATATTCCCAAAATAATCCTCGCTAAAATCAATCTCCATAGCGCCCCAAAATTCGTGCTAACCTGCCACTAAAAAAAATATGGGGAAGTACACAATACGACAGGAAAATGCTCAACAAATATTAGCGGTAAATAAAAACGAAACAATACGAATACAAATATTCAAATCAAATGCGAATATCATAAGCAATTATATCAATATAATTTCTCAACACATTAACCGGGTCACCAGGCCTCACCACCGTATCGCGCCTATGCATTTTTCTAGCATATCCGGAAAAAGGAATATTGACGGGTGCCCAACCTCATTGCCATATTAAAATCTCATGACAACTTGCCCAACACAATAATAATACCACATGAATCAAATTTAGATTCCAACAAATATTTTCCAGAATTCCAATGAATTTATCAATTCAAATATGAGTCAATAATCACATGAAAACGAGGGAATAACACTCGCGAGATTAAGGAGCATATTGTGTAAAACGCCATACCTCAAAATCATCACATGAATCATCACATAATTTCAGCCTCAAAATCTAAACACACCATCACGTTCCTCTCGCAAAAATAATCAAATCTCGTTCTAGCCCAAACTCGAGAAAACACCAAATATACCTTCTAATCTAAGGTTGAAATCTTGAATAAGTTTGGGGCTATGGTTTGTAGATGAAAGGGAGTAATTTTGGAGAGGTCTTCTGGTTGAAAAGTTTGAGAAAAAGTGATTTGAAAAGTCCATCCACGAATTTGTTGATATATAAAGGATTAAGAAATTTATTAAGAAACGAGTTATAATTAGATACAAATACTAAAAAAATTATTTCGGACGATCGGGCTGTTGGAATTGGATGAAATTTTACAGAGAATTAGATGAAGATGAGAGGAAGCTGTCAAAAAAATTTCAGCTCGACCGGACCGTGTAATATTTTTAAATATTTTTTTTTACTAGAGAGTTTTATGTTTTGAGGACTCTTCTATATAATAAAAATTCAATTAAAACTCCATTTTAATTCCAATTTCGAAAACATTTGAAATTATCAGCTTTAAAAATAATAACCAACATATTTGAGCAATAAAAATAATTTTATCTCAAATTTTATTTTTCCTCTTAATTTCGAAAAAACCCCAAAAATTACGCGGGTTGTTACAATAATACAACTATCTATCTCGAAATAAAAATAAATCACCAAATGCTCTATACAACAAAAATAAATACAAATCTTCTCTCTCTAATATTCTTCCCAAAATATCTAAGCTAAAAAAATCTCCAATTAATCCATAGCGCCCAAATCTGCGCTAGCCTGCCACTAAAAAATGGGAAAGTACACAATACGATAAGAAAGATACTCAATAAATATATGTTAGCGATGAATAAAGCATAACAATACGAATACGAATATTCAAATCAAATGCAAATCTCAAAGAATTTATCAATAAATTTCTCAACAACACATCAATGAGTCACCAGGCCTCACCCCATCCGCATATGCTTTATAAAGACATAGCCCGGGAAGCAGGAATTTTGTGCCCAACATCCATGCCATATTAAAATATCATGATAACGTGCTCAACAACAATATAATGATACCACACGAATCAAAATAATTCCAACAATTATTTTTCCAGATTTCCAAGAATTTATCAATTCAAACATGAGTTCCATTAAACTTGAAATCAACGAAATAAACTCTCGAGAGATTTAAAGAGCATATTGTATAAAATACCATACCTTAAAATCATCACATGAGTCATCATATAAAAATCAGCCTCAAAATCTGATCGCACCATCACGTTCCTCTCGCGAAAATATTCAAATCACGTTTTAGCCCCAACGCGAGATAACCCCATATAGTCTTATCTTAAAAACCCAAAAAAATCAGATCCAAAAATTATTCGAATTCTAATCCGACTTCAGATTTGGATTCTAGATGAAAAATTGAGTCAAGTATGTGTTTTGAATTTTTTTTAAATCTCATCCAAATGCACTCAAAAAGAAGATCTAAACATTCCAAATTCGCTCTTCTCATTCGACTCGTTTTTGCCTCTTTGGATTTCGTTTTTGACCTATCTTTTTCATCTCCCTTTCCTTATAATCACCCATAATATTCCTTATATAACCCATCTCTCAAACTCTAGCTTTGAGCCTAAGCTAATGCATATTACTATATTGCCCTTTAATTCAAAATTATCAACTTTGCATATTTAAACCATTACAAAATGTCCAAAAGCCAATTAAATTTAAATTTAAATATTCGATTCATTTCAAATAAAAATAAATATAATATCAATATCTCGATTAATAAAATAATATTATTACCGAAATCATGTATAATATTCATAAATAAAGCCCTCAAAATAACGGGGCTTACTGTTCTTTTATCTTAGCGTTCTTTGATGTAAAGCCTTATCGTTAGGATTGTTGCATTTCTATGAGACTATAGATAAAAACCTTTTGATGATTTATTTGTTTTACACATGTTCGAGTTTAATGTGATTATCGGCATGGATTGGCTTGTTTCACATAAGGCCAATATTGATGGTATAGTCAGCGTATTATCTTTAGCAAGATAGTGAATAAGTAGACTTATATATAAATAGACAAAACCTATTGGGAAGTTATATACTATAGACTAAGGACCTGAGGAGTTTTGATGATCAACTAGGTTAGATAGTAGTGTATCGAGGGGTTCTTTGTTTGGATTTCGTGTAATACCCCGTATTTCTGAATATTCCAAATATTCCATTTAATTAGATTGGAGAATTAAATGAGAAAATATCGGCTTGATTTAAATTACGTAAGAGTAGTAATTTAAAGAGTTTTATTTAAAATTGTAATTATGGTATATTAATCGAAAGATAGATACCGGTATATATTGCATCATTTTATTTACTTAGTGCGAATGGTAAATAGTTACTTAACGCGTTGGGGTGAGAACGAGTAATATTTTTTAAGTGACTCAAATGATAATTTAGAGGTCACCAAAGAGTCCGGAAGGGTCAAAATAGTATACCCGGGGGTACTAGTTGAGTCCCGGGGTAATTTTGGGCTAAACCGAGACCGTTCGGGGGCATTTTAGTCTTTTAACATAAGAGGGTATGGAGACCTACGAAATTGAGAGTTTTATATCAGCCGTATGATAGATGAATTAGGGTTAGAACACCCATGACAACACCAATACCATTAGAGAGAAGAGAGGCACAACTTTCTAAAGCAAAAAGAAGATTTGGGAAGGATTCAAAGGGATTCCTACCATCAACTTGTTGGGGAAGAAGGATTGAAGGATGAAGATCATCAATCATCAACAAGAACCACGAAATCAGACCCTACTGATCATAAGGCAAGTTGTTTATTGCAAATTATAAAGTTATAATACCCATGTGTAGGGTTTTTGAATAGTTTTATTTAAATCAATATTTTGATTGGAGAAAGATGATATTTATGCATGTTGGGATAGGAATCGCATGTAGAATGATTTAAACTATGTAGAGAATTAATATTCATATTAGACTTGATGATTTTCGGAATAAAAATCTGGATTTTGAATGATAATATGGGAAGAACACCATAACTAGGGTTTCAAGAAATTCTGGGTTTTAATTCATTAATTCTTTAAAGCAATTGGAGTTTTGATGTATTTGACACGTTAGAAACTGTCCTAGTATATGTGGAAATATGTTAGGATCATTGGGTTAAAGTTTGGTGGACTATAATGGAGTTTGAAGATTTGTTAATGGAGGAAAAATCTTAACGAAGAAGAAGACTGCGTCTGCCCCTGTTCGATCGATCGATCGATCTCGGACTGTCGATCGATCGACTATGTCGATCGATCGAACCCAGCCGTCGATCGATCGACGAAAGCTGTTTTCCGAAAATTTTGTGTTTAATCCTTCGTTGAGTTCGGGAATGAATGAGTATTCTAGGATTTACATTATACTTATTTGGGAGTAATAATAAGACCAGTAGGTATATTGTTGAGGTCCAATAAGGCCATTGGGTGTAGGGCTTAGATACGGACCGAGGAGAATAATCCGATTTAGAAGAGTATCGGGGACTTCAGAAATTGAGTTACGGGGGGAAGTAAATTCAATTTAAGTAATAGACCAGTAGGGTAAGAAATAACTACTGAAATTATATGTAAGGGGTAACTAGGACCCTTAGAGTTGTATGAATACTCAAATAAATACGATTAATGAGACAAATCGTAAAGCAAATATTGTACGGTAGATATATGAGATTTAAAATATTACGTACGTATATGATTAATAGGTCGGGCGTGTACCTACTGAATTATGTGATCTTTTAGGTAGGGAGATTATACCTAAATTAATTATGTTAGGGTCGATGAGACATTCCGAACTAACATAAAGTTATTATGTGTTTGGGGTCGATGAGAAATGCCGAACCAAACTTTGAACTGGGGTCGCGATGAGAGAGTCCCGAACCAGAATATGTGTATATATATATATATTTTAAAAAATAATTGGGGTCGATGGATCATTCCGAACCAATTCTTACTTGGGGTCGATGAATCATTCCGAACCAAGAGTCCTTTACGTGTATAAAAAGGGCAAAATAGTAATGACTGATATTTAGTATATATTATGTGTGAAATATATATACTTGACGATATTTTACTTCCGTGTATTAGTAGATTGATATATAGTATGTATTTAAAGATACATACTGAAATGGTAAGTTAAGTAGTGAAACTTAATTACGAAATGCACCTTTAAATAGAGAAAATCTATTTAGTAATTCAAGTAGTGAAACTTAATTACATAAGTGGTAAAGTTAACAATTGTGAGAACTGTAGTAATTTTAGTAGTGAAACTAAATGAGAAGTCTTGAGAAATAACATAGATTAAATGTTACTTGGGAATTATTTACATACGCGAGATGTTAGTAAAACGGTTGTACTGTATGAGCGGTACTGGAACTTGGGTACAGATAAGTTCAGTTCACTACTTTGGTTTTAGTTAGCTTGAGAAGTATGGCTGGATAAACTAAGTGTAGAACGTTAGGTGTGCACAAAAGATGAGGGGTGAGTTAACTCAAGAGAGTGTACGAGAACCTAACATGTGTAATCAATAACCGCATTTTATATTGTGATAAACGCTTGCTAAATATTTTCAAAATGTTTTGAGTGCTAAATCTTGCTATAAAATATTTTTAAAACCTTTTAGGTGTCCAGCCACAGGGACGCCATGTGTGATGATTCCATTCCAGACTCGGAGCTGTAGTACTGTGGATGCTTACAGGATTTGACTAGACGATATCTCTCATTCAGATCTAGCACAGGATCTCGCACTCTTCTATGTATAGACTTGTTGTCCGGTATTAGTCTCAGATGTTAGATTCAGACTAGTGGTTATTCTATTGATTGTTTGGGATTTTTTTGCCGATGGTTTATTCGGTAATACTTTTGTTATGTTGTAATTTTACTTTGTTGTTTGAATTACAGTACATGATTATTTGTACTTTGTTCCGTTTGGTTGATTTATCTGTTTTAAAGAAAGATAAAATTTGGCACCGGTCTAATTTTACTTAGGGGATTAGTAATTAAAAAGTTTTCGACAGTGATGCTAAGAATGAACCATTTGAGAAACCTGTTTTAATTTAATGAAGGCCTGATCACCCGATGTTTAATTAGGCTGGGTGTCACATATGGTATCAGAGCATCAGGTTCTAGTGTCCATAGGATCTGTACGGCTTACTACGTTTTCAGCGTATCGTTTGATTGATATAAAGCCCTATCTTAGGATGATTGTACTCCTCTACGTGCGTAGTTTACGTTCTCCTGCTATTTGGTAGACGTAGTGTTATATATACGAGTCCGATTGGGCACGGTACGTCGAATATGGTGGTAGGACCGTCATTGGCGTTAGAAGGACTACAGGAGGGAGGAGCTCGGCATAAAGCATGGGGTGTTCGAAGATGGCAATCATAGGAGAGATGACCGTGGTCGAGGTTACTCCCAGCGTGTAATGGAAGTAAATGCTGCAAGGGTTGTTGAGGCATAGCAGGCATTTTCCAAGTGTCGCGACGGCAAGAGGGATGCTAGTCTAGACCGCCCAATGCAGTGATAGTGGGAGTAGGTCTGAAGAAAATTTGATGAGAACGTGCCGTAAATGTGATAAAGCGGCGACTGTGCATGTTAACCAATGGAAGTAGTATGTCCAGAGGTTTTGGCATTTAGGACTGACTAGAAATACTCAAAAGTGAAAATTTGAGTAAATTTTCAAGCAACGTGGCGGGGATACCAGTCACTACATTCGGACCGAGGGTCCGTATATATAAATAGAAGAACTTTACGTATAGTTTAACCGCAAAGCTCTCCAATGATAATTCGAAAGCGTAGTGAATGGGAATATATGAACCCCCACGTGAAATCCTGGTAAAGGCCAATCGTGAGAGATAAATTATCCGTTGAAGGGAACTTGTATCGATGAGATGGGTACGAGGGAAAAGAGCCCTTGAGAGAATAGACTCTCGAGTTATGATTCGCAATTTTGGTAAAACTCTTCTTGGACGACTTATGTATATGAAGGCAGTATGGTACTTCTTACAAGGTTGGGGTAAATGCTCCTAGGGGCGAAGTTAAGAGAGTTTAAAGATTTATTCAAAGAGTAAGACTGAATGTAATGGGGCTGGTGCAAGCTATAAGTGGAAACCCACTAGAGGATTTAATGATTAGATCCTAAGTCGGAACTGTTAAGCCCCATAGTGCGTTCCTCTTGGTCGCAGAACTAAGGGAACCAGGATGATAGTGCGCAGAATCGAGGCTACCAAGTCCGAGAGGAGGGAGACCCCAAAACGGTCAGGGTGGCCTGGAGTAAGGAGATTTTTGTAAAGATGTCTAGTGTGGCTGGTAGAGCCACGCCTTCTAATTTAGCTTGAAGTTATTTGAAGAAATAATAACTCCAATAAGTTTTGCATTCCGGAGAGGACAAGCATGTTATGTCCGGAAACCATCTATATCACCAGAGCGATGGTTAAGGAAGTATATGAGTTTTAGCCTCGAGTGAATGGGGTATATGATGACTCCTCACCTGAAAAAGGGTCGAGTTGTCATTATTCATCAAAATGTGAGAGACTTCGGAGATTATGAACATCTCTTAGTAATTGATTTCGGTGTGTGGGAACCTAAATGATGTGAGTCAATATTTGTCGTATGACTACTGAGCGGAGAGATCGAGCTCACTGTTGTAGTTAGTGCTAAAGACTTAGTGATAGTATAAGCGCGGTGCCACTTGACTCCGTTAGAAATATTGGAGTATGGTTGCACATATTATCTAGGAATCGAATTTGAGTATCTTAACTATGTGTTGTTCCGACAATGCTCAGTAAGAATACATGGGGAGAAGTCCCTTGTTTAAGTTCGGTTGCGAAAGGGAATACGATTGAATTTTTGCACGTCAGGAGAAGTGGCATTGTTAGATGCTAGGGCATCAGTGGAGCCGGTAGTGTTGAGGAGAAACACTGAAAGGCTTACCTCACCACGAAGGGATAAGTGGGATTTTGTGGGCAAGGATTTGATTTTTGGCCTATAGGGTATTGAGAATACCCACAAGATTGTAGTCACGTCGTGTAGACTAGGCAGGAGTTGAAGAAAAGCATGATACGGGTGCGACATTTGCAATGTTTTTACAAATGTGCACGGAGAAAAGGGTGTATGGCGCCCTAGTCAATAGGATTCCTTAGACATCCGAGATAGAGGGATGCGGAATATTTCTGTACGACGGTGGGGAAAATAGGAAACAAGTCGTATCAATGAAATGGGTTGAACGTTATGGGAGATTGACGATAATCCAAGATTATATGTGCTGAGAGATCCAGCACACCCTATGGGATGAAAGTCGGTGGGAAACCGTTCAAAGGTTATCTCTTGATATGGGAGACCTAACTGTGGTGAGGAAGTAGCGCAAGGTGCTACTTGACTGAGTGTTTTGAGTGACTTACGAGTTACTAAAATGTTGATTCTTATAAAGTAACCAACCCAAAAAGGTGCGCCAATTGCGAAGAGTGCACAGATTGTAAAGTATAATAAACCCAGAGAGAAAGGGGAATAGAGTACCACTTGAGGAAAGATGACGTAAGTGGGAAGAGATGTTGAGGAGAGGCATAGTGAGATTGCCTCGAGACACATCTCTAGTTAATAGAGCGAGATAGACTCAAATTGAGCAACTGGAATATGGTAGTGAACCTGCAATTCCAATGATGGAATGAGGAGACAGACTTATAAATTATTGATGGATTGTGAACATCATAATTAAGCCAACATTTCGTTGGGGGTAGCGAAATGGGGTGACCGGGATGGATTAGTATGTAGTTGAAAAGGGAGAGTGTACGGTGCCGCTCTACATGATTGTGAATCAAGATGAAATCCTAAAATTCCACCCTGTGAGAGAAGGTCAGGAAGGAATAGAGATAACGTTTTATTTTGAGTACGTAGTGCTACCTACGACTCAATGTAAGTGAGAAAGAATGATGATACGCCCTTATGATAGTGAAATTTTGGAGAAGCCCACTGATCAATTCATAGATTGAATGTATGCCTATAAGAGCATATTTATAGGTAGACTGAGTGCCTATATGAACTGTACATGAGGATTAGGTTCGTGGGTTCCGATTACGAACAATACATGTACTTTGGGTGTGGTTCGAGGAGACATTTTGAACTTTTAGTCCTTAACGCGTGATATGAGGACATTCTATTGAAGTGTGACATTTTAAGGTATATGAAATGTGAAATATATGGCTCACAAATTGTCTACTCATGTACAATGAGATATATATACACATATATTGGTGCTCGAGATGTGATCCCGAGACAAGTAATTAATAACTATTGGTGATCGAGGTGGAATTCCGAGCCAATAACCCCAAAAGTGTTATAGAAGGGGGGTGATTATAAAATAAGTGTTGGTAGTATATGTTATGTGTAAGATATATATACCTATAGATTTTTCCTACTTATGTGCGATAGTAAGTGTGCTTAATCTCTGTATTGGGGTCGATGATATTCCGGACCAATACGGGGGGATCGATTTGGGGTCGATAATTTTCCGAACCAAATCGATGATAAATATTGAGATCGACGGAAGGTCTGAACCGACATGTGCATTACATTTACCTTGGGGTCGAGGAATTCCCGAACCAATGTAAATGATAGGATTATTGGGGCCGATGATTTTTGCCGGACCAATTTTCCTTAAAAGTATATATTGTATGTGAAATATATACCTTATAATATTCTACTTATGAGTGATAGTAGACACTTAGATGTTATATAGAGATATACATCAAATGGGTAAATTAAGTAGGGAGAAACTTAATTTCAAGAATTAACGTTGGATTGGGAAAATCGATGGGAAATTAAGTAGTGGGACTTAATTATGATATATGCGGCATGGGTAACAGGCGATAAGAAATTATAATGAAATGGTCATGTGCTTGGGACGACCGTTAGGATGTTATGATTTGGTATTGGGTATTAGAGGGTGCAATTATATTTAAGGTCCTTAGCCTTAATACCAGCCTTATCCTAATTTCGAGGACGAAATTCCTTTGCAAGGGGGGAAGTATGTAATACCCCGTATTTCTGAATATTCCAAATATTCCATTTAATTAGATTGGAGAATTAAATGAGAAAATATCGTCTTGATTTAAATTACGTAAGAGTAGTAATTTAAAGAGTTTTATTTAAAATTGTAATTATGGTATATTAATCGAAAGATAGATACCGGTATATATTGCATCATTTTATTTACTTAGTGCGAATGGTAAATAGTTACTTAACGCGTTGGGGTGAGAACGAGTAATATTTTTTAAGTGACTCAAATGATAATTTAGAGGTCACCAAAGAGTCCGGAAGGGTCAAAATAGTATACCCGGGGGTACTAGTTGAGTCCCGGGGTAATTTTGGGCTAAACCGAGACCGTTCGGGGGCATTTTAGTCTTTTAACATAAGAGGGTATGGAGACCTACGAAATTGAGAGTTTTATATCAGCCGTATGATAGATGAATTAGGGTTAGAACACCCATGAAAACACCAATACCATTAGAGAGAAGAGAGGCACAACTTTCTAAAGCAAAAAGAAGATTTGGGAAGGATTCAAAGGGATTCCTACCATCAACTTGTTGGGGAAGAAGGATTGAAGGATGAAGATCACCAATCATCAACAAGAACCACGAAATCAGACCCTACTGATCATAAGGCAAGTTGTTTATTGCAAATTATAAAGTTATAATACCCATGTGTAGAGTTTTTGAATAGTTTTGTTTAAATCAATATTTTGATTGGAGAAAGATGATATTTATGCATGTTGGGATAGGAATCGCATGTAGAATGATTTAAACTATGTAGAGAATTAATATTCAGATTAGACTTGATGATTTTCGGAATAAAAATCTGGATTTTGAATGATAATATGGGAAGAACACCATAACTAGGGTTTCAAGAAATTCTGGGTTTTAATTCATTAATTCTTTAAAGTAATTGGAGTTTTGATGTATTTGACACGTTAGAAACTGTCCTAGTATATGTGGAAATATGTTAGGATCATTGGGTTAAAGTTTGGTGGAATATAATGGAGTTTGAAGATTTGTTAATGGAGGAAAAATCTTAACGAAGAAGAAGACTGCGTCTGCCCCTGTTCGATCGATCGATCGATCTCGGACTGTCGATCGATCGAACCCAGCCGTAGATCGATCGACGAAAGCTGTTTTCCGAAAATTCTGTGTTTAATCCTTCGTTGAGTTCGGGAATGAATGAGTATTCTAGGATTTACATTATACTTATTTGGGAGTAATAATAAGACCAGTAGGTATATTGTTGAGGTCCAATAAGGCCATTGGGTGTAGGGCTTGGATACGGACCGAGGAGAATAATCCGATGTAGTAGAGTATCGGGGACTTAGGAAATTGAGTTACGGGGGGAAGTAAATTCAATTTAAGTAATAGACCAGTAGGGTAAGAAATAACTACTGAAATTATATGTAAGGGGTAACTAGGACCCTTAAAGTTGTGTGAATACTCAAATAAATACGATTAATGAGATAAATCGTAAAGCGAATATTGTACGGTAGATATATGAGATTTAAAATATTACGTACGTATATGATTAATAGGTCGGGCGTGTACCCACTGAATTATGTGATCTTTTAGGTAGGGAGATTATACCTAAATTAATTATGTTAGGGTCGATGAGACATTCCGAACTAACATAAAGTTATTATGTGTTTGGGGTCAATGAGAAATGACGAACCAAACTTTGAACTGGGGTCGCGATGAGAGAGTCCCGAACCAGAATATGTGTATATATATATATTAAAAAAAATAATTGGGGTCGATGGATCATTCCGAACCAATTCTTACTTGGGGTCGATGAATCATTCCGAACCAAGAGTCCTTTACGTGTATAAAAAGGACAAAATAGTAATGACTGATATTTAGTATATATTATGTGTGAAATATATATACTTGACGATATTTTACTTCCGTGTATTAGTAGATTGATATATAGTATGTATTTAAAGATACATACTGAAATGGTAAGTTAAGTAATGAAACTTAATTACGAAATGCACCTTTAGATAGAGAAAATCTATTTAGTAATTCAAGTAGTGAAACTTAATTACATAAGTGGGAAAGTTAACAATTGTGAGAACTGTAGTAATTTTAGTAGTGAAACTAAATGAGAAGTCTTGAGAAATAACATAGATTAAATGTTACTTGGGAATTATTTAACATACGCGAGATGTTAGTAAAACGGTTGTACTGTATGGGCGGTACTGGAACTTGGGTACAGATAAGTTCAGTTCACTACTTTGGTTTTAGTTAGCTTGAGAAGTATGGCTAGATAAACTAAGTGTAGAACGTTAGGTGTGCACAAAAGATGAGGGGTGAGTTAACTCAAGAGAGTGTACGAGAACCTAACATATGTAATCAATAACCGCATTTTATATTGTGATAAACGCTTGCTAAATATTTTCAAAATGTTTTGAGTACTAACTCTTGCTATAAAATATTTTTAAAACCTTTTAGGTGTCCAGCCACAGGGATGCCATGTGTGATGATTCCATTCCAGACTCGGAGCTGTAGTACTGTGGATGCTTACAGGATTTGACTAGACGATATCTCTCATTCAGATCTAGCACAGGATCTCGCACTCTTCTATGTATGGACTTGTTGTCCGGTATTAGTCTCAGATGTTAGATTCAGACTAGTGGTTATTCTATTGATTGTTTGGGATTTTTTTTGCCGATGGTTTATTCGGTAATACTTTTGTTCTGTTGTACTTTTACTTTGTTGTTTGAATTACAGTATATGATTATTTGTACTTTGTTCCATTTGGTTGATTTATCTGTTTTAAAGAAAGATAAAATTTAGCACCAGTCTAATTTTACTTAGGTGATTAGTAATTAAAAAGTTTTCGACAGTGATGCTAAGAATGAACCATTTGAGAAACCTGTTTTAATTTAATGAAGGCCTGATCACCCGATGTTTAATTAGGCGGGGTGTCACATTTCGCTCTGCGAGACACCCCACGCACGAAACTAACGAATGTTGGGAGTCGAAGTAAGTTGGGTCTTTAGGATATGAGTTTATAACTTTTACTACATTAATCATAGAGTTATGAGTTGTGGCATGATTTTAGACTAATGGAGTCGCTAAATGTGAATGTGGAAATCATTATGATACGAATTATATTATAAGTAGTCAGTTAATTAAGGGTAACCATACAGAGTAATGACATTCATTTTGATCTTATAATGGAATGTACACACATAGGGTGTATGGGTGCCCTGGATGGTTGGATTTTAGTATTTTCCATAATTGCGACACAGTAAGTATTCTTGAGGTTAACGAAACTAGAAGTTGTGACTTCAGGATTTAGTTGTTTGATGATTTAGGACCGCTACTCCCCAAAGTTTACCACGAGGATGGTATAGGAAGGATTGGGTAAATTTTAACTCGAGGCAGTTGAAACTAGATAGTAAGGCTTGGTGTATAACATCAGTGGGGGTATTCGGTAATGTACTGTATGGGAGGTACGACAGAGTTTGCATGAGATGTGAAATTAATACCCGGAGTTGTCCGTACCAGTTACGCTTTATTTTTCGAATTTCAGGACGAAATTCTGTTATAAGGAGGGAAGTATGTAATACCTCATAATTTTAATGACTTTTAAAATGAGTTAAATTAAAAGTTAATGGGATTAGTTGGAATTAATTTTAAATTAATTAATTAGGATTAATTTTGATTTTATATTACTTGTGGATATTGAAATAAATGATTCTGAATATTACTTAGTGATATTTAAGTAATATATGAATATGATGTTATTTATATTGTCGTGAGTTACTAATACGGTAATTATGAAACTTAAGTCGGGGCGCAGTATGGGACATGTCAGGACTAATTTAAACAAATAAAAAGGAAACATTATTTTATATCAACCTTATGGTCGTTTCAAGTGCGTCGTTGCATTCAGAAGGGTCGAAATAGTCAGAAAAGTCTATTCGGTGATGGATTGGGTCTCGGGTCACTTTGGAGATGAAAGGACACCTCGAAGGGATATTTTAGTCATTTTAATTGCGAGATGAATAGTAATTTCGGAATTTGTCTTATTATAAAAGTGATGGATTAGAGGAACGTAGGTTCATTTCATTTTATCACAAAACACTTGAGAGGTCTTAGTGTGAGAGAAAGTGAAGAGTTCATTGGGAGGAGAAGAGGTTGCTTAGGAAGGAGGAGAAACTTTTGGGCAAGCCAAAGGGGACTAACCACCTTTCACCACCAGCACCACCACTGAAAAGTCCTCGAAAAACAAAGAAGGAATTTTACACCATCATCACCAAAGGTTCAGACCTACATAATTACGACAAGTGTAATTCTTGCTTTATTTTATTGCTTATAATATACATGCTAGATAGGTTAAGTAAGAAGTATGAACTTGAATGATTTAAGGATGAACTATAGAGTTTTTGGAATTTGTTCTTGATATGAAAATTAGATAGAATAAATCTCTTTCTGTTTAAATGATTTAATCCACGAATTTTGGGTTTCAAATGATAGAAGAAGTTTGAGTTAATATGATTTTTGGAGAAATAAGAACCTATGAGAATTCTGGGAATAATAGGATTTAATCCAAACTATTTTATGATTTTAATTTGTTTGATTATTAGAAACTGATCATATAGCTTGCTATATCAATTGAGATTAATTAGGAGAAGTTTTGGATTGATTTTTGTTGGTTTTGATGAGAAAGAAAATGGATAAAACGCATGAAAAAAATTGTTGAGAAGGATGAACTTTGTATCATAATTTTAGGACTGTTTTAAGAGGAAATTGGCAGTGTACACGTGAGTTTTTGTATAAAATCATGTTCTGCACAACTTTACAGTTTTAAGTTTTTTCAAAATCGGAGCAGAAAAGCCTCAAAATTATAATTTTATATTTCTGGCAGAATGTACCTTTATCAAAAAAATAATAATTGAAAATTGATAATTTGGCCCATAGTGAGATTTTATTAATTTTGGTACATTAACAAGGAGAGAGGGACTTGGGTTAATGTTGGAAAATTATTTGTATTTTAGGATTAAATTTTTGTGAGAGATATCTACATAATTATATTACGATTTGGAGGAGAATAATCGTTATATCAAGTAAGGGTAATATTGATGATATATTTACGGGTACTTGGGTCGGATAAAATACTATGTGAGTGATAACTACATAAAAAAATATGATGATAATCATGATTACAAGTGTCGGTAGTATTCAATAAATACGACGGGTACTTGTGATAGGATAAATTCCTGATATGATATAGGTAGTGTAAGTACCTAATTTTATATAGGAAGATGATAATTTCTATTTGATTGATTGATAATTTATGTGTATGACATACCAAGCTTACTTGCTATCGACGGGAGTTATACGCCTGAGGGTAGTCTTATCCTGATGAATATATGGGACCTTCGACTTGTCGCTCGAGAACATAGGACTTAGGTCCATTACCATTAGTGAGAACAATGGTATAGAACAGTCATTTGGGTGCGTAGGTATGTGCGTAGCCCAAAGGCTTAGGACTATGTTCGCCTCCATTATTTTTTATTTGATATTTGTGGTTCGAGAGATCTTTACCGAATCTATAGTCCCCTATACAGTGACGATATGCATTGGGACAAGATAGCAGAGTAATGCAGCACCGCAGCTGTGTCTTGGGTGCAGTATATATATATATATATATATATATATATATATATATATATATATATATATATATATATATATATATATATATATATATATATATATATATATATATATATATAGTGAATGTGTTTATATACATGTGATGATATCTACTGTGTGGCTAAAGTAGAAATGTAAGATAGTTACGTATGGAAACACTTAATTGAATTGTATTAACAAGGGACTTATCCATGTTGAATCTAATTGGATATATATGTTTATAACATCATTATATGTATTATAGGGTTAATATGTGGGAATGAATTGGGTTAAAAAGAATGGATACAATGGGTTAATCTAGTTATCTTGAGAATTATAACTAGAATGATTTAGAGGTAAGTTAGGTGTGCACTCTATATGAGAGGTGAGAATCTCAAGAGAGTGTCTGATAATCTAACATGTATATTATAAGTGATAAATATTGCAATTATTCACTTGTTGTTTTCAAAATTACTTTACCATTGGGCTCTGAACCGTTTCCTTGTATATTCTCTTTTCTCTCTTGTATCTTCTACATCAGGTGTACAGCCGTAGAGGATTATGACGGTTGACGAGCTATGGAGCTATTGAGTATTGTTTAGACGCCTTCATTTATTTGATTCATACTATGTAGTGATCTTTCATTTAGGGCATGTCGCCCCAAAGGATTTAAGTTGTTTCTTTTCTATTTTAGTTGGTATTTTATAGTCGTGTCATTGTGTTACATTTACTATTGTTGGGATTTATGTATTGAGATATATTTACTGGAAAAGTTTTATTCCAGTTGCATTTAAATTTTATTGTGATATCTATTCAGTTTATTGTTGTTGTGGAATGGAATGTGTGGAATTGTTCGAAATGGTAAAATAAAATTTTTATTGGAAATTTTTTAACACCAGTTTAATTGATTATTAGGTGATAAGAAAATATTTTCGACAGTGATGCTAAGAATGAACCAATTGTATATTCTGATTTAATTGGGTATGGGACTGATCACCCGGTATTCAATTAGGCGCGGTGTTACACCGCACACTTACGAAATCTGATGGAAATACATTTATGTATATGTTTCTTGAGGCGGCTTCTCGTTTAAGCGACTTTGTCCTTCCACTCGAACGAGATGCACATATCGTTCGAACGACACGTCATCTCGAGCCACACAGCGAATTAGAGTCCAAACCAAACACTACTTTAATCCGTCCTTATCAGAATAAAACAAAGTGTAAACTGTTTCAAACACTTTAAAAATATTTTCTTAATAAAATAACATCCTTAAACATTATAAAATAAATTTCGAGTCCCATTAAAATTACGCATTCATACCTGAGTGATCTCAAAATGCAATTAAACTTGAAGACGAATAAACTTGCACCAATTAAACCTTCGGCATAAATATTATCTTGAAGCTTTGCCGCAATGTCTTCAATACACTTTAACACATCATAGTATGCATGGGATTGTGACAATAAAAACTTCTTATGGCAAAAACGTGTTTTGTTCCGGGAATAAGTTAAAACTATACGATGGACTCAATTAGAAATTTTGTCTTTATAAATATCGCCTATTTTAAATAAATGTTAAAAAAAATTAATAGTTATATTTTCAAAGAATTTTATGTTAAACAACCTCTCAATTTTGAAAATCATCAATTTCATAATCATGTTTATAAATTAAATAAGGTTTTATTTGTGTTGAAACAAGCACCTATATCATGGTATGAAAGACTAAGCGGATTTATATTGAAAAATAATTTTACTAAAAGAAAAATGGATACTACCTTATTTATTAAGTTTTATGGAAAATATATGCTTATTGTGAAAATTTAGGAGGATGATATACTTTTCGGTTCTACTAATAAAGATAAGTGTAAAGAGTTTGCTACTTTATGCAAAAAGAATTTGAAATGAGTATGATGGATGAACTTAATTTCTTTTTAGGATTACAAATCAAGCAAAATAAAAATGGCATTTTCATAAATCAATCAAAGTATATTAAAGATCTTATCAAAAATATGGATTTCATAATGCTAAACCACTTGGAACTCCTATGAGTACATCACTTAAGATTGATAAAGATGAATATAAATAATTGGTTAATATAATATTATATCGTGGTATGACTGGTAGCTTGCTTTATTTAACAGCTAGTAGGCCAGATATTATGTCTAGTCTTTGTTTATATGCACGTTTTCAAACTAATCCTAAAAAATCTCATTTATGTGTCGTAAAGTGTATTTTTTTTATATCTTATAGGTACAATTGAATTATGATTATGGTATCCTCGATTCATTTCATTTAATTTACTTACTTATTTAAATGTCAACTTTGTCGAATGCAGAATTCATTAAAAAAGTACTAGTGAAACTTGTCATTTTATTGGACATTCATTAGTATCGTGGTTTAGTAAGAAACAAAATTCGGTAGCTTTGTCTAGGACCGAAGTCGAATATATAGCGATCAATAGTTATTGTGCTCAAACGCTCTACATGAGGCAACAGATAAGGAATTTTTAAATTCTATTTGATCATATTCCTATTATGCATGACAATACTGGTGCTATTTGCTTGATTAAAAATACTATTCAACATTCTAGACAGAAGCATATTGAAACTAAATATTATTTTCTTTGAGATCATGTGCAAAAAGGTAATATTAAAGTTGAATGTGTACGCACCAAGCACCAATTAGCAATATTTTTTCAAACCCCCTTCAAAAGGATTGATTTTGGGATATTAGACGGGAATTGGGATGACACTCTTATGTGATTTATAAATTGCTTCTTGCATTTATTGTTTTTAATAAGGGGGCAATTTTTATTTACCCTTAATTTTGAGGTTTTTGAAAAATCTTTTTGATAACGTCAAAAAGGGAAGATTTTTTTACTGATTCACACTATTTTATGGCTTGAAATGTACTTACATGCTCAAATATTTTGTTTATACAATCTAATGAATCATTGTTTGTCATCATCAAAAAGTGAGAGAATGTTGGACTTTAATTTTTATTATAATTGATTTTGATGACAATAAAACTTATTTAATAATATTTTATGTAATTATTAAAGTTAAATATTATTATCCATTTCATTTTATGCTCCGTCATATTTTATTGTATATTTTCGTGTTAACCTTATACTGTATATAAATCATTATAAAATTTGTGTAGTTATTAAGTTATAAAAATTATTTTTGAAACTCGTTATATGATTTATTCTATAAAATATTTCTTTTATAAATTGTTTAAAAACTGAAATATATGTATACAAAATTTTATAGCATTTTCTTTTACATATATTTTTTTGTGTGTTTTGTACATTTATATAAACATTCACTTTGCACACATTATTTATCGTAGAGTATTTGTTTTAAAAATATATTTTCTTTTTATATTTTTACATAAATTATTTAGATTTTTTGTCACATATTTTATTTTTAATTATTTTACTTTTTGTTTTGACATTTTTTTCTTTTAAGTATTTTTATTTAATATATTTTTTAAATATTTTCTCCTTCTTCTCTCCTATCTGTCTCTTGTTTATCTCCCTTAATTTTGAATTCTCAAGACTTCTTTCTCTCTCCTCATTCTTCATATTATTTTTCCTATCTTTTCCAACTCCCACTGTCGTTTCTTTTTCTTACTTTTGTCTTTCTTCTTTCTTCTTTCTTCTTTTTTTCATCTCTCCTTTCTTCACTCCATGAGACAAGCCTCATCACCTTTTTTTTATTTTTAATTCCTTTTCTCTCTCTAGGACAAACATGTTAATTTTTTTTATTCAATTACTCCTCTCTTTCTCTCTCTCGTTTCCTGCGATTTCTTCTATTTTCCTTTTTTTATTTTATCCTTTTTTTTCCTTTGTTTATATTTGGTTTTTCTTGTTTCTTTTATTTTTTTAACATTATTTTCTTTATTTTTTATTTTGTTTTAACTTATATTTTTTGTTTCGATTTTCTTATTTTATATTATTATACTATATAATATATATTTTTAAATATTCAGACACAAGCCATATATTTAAAAATGTTTATTTATACATATCATACGTATCACTTTTCACTTTTATTTATCATTATCTCTCTCTCTCTCTCTCTCTCTCACACACACACACACACACACAGATATATATATATATATATATATATATATATATATATATATATATATATATATATATATTGCTTTGGTTTACTAACCAGTTTTTGTAGATTTATTTTAAAATTGTCTTTTGGAATATTTCAAGACCACATTTAGACTATCTATTTTTATAAGAATAACATTCAACGAATACATTTTAGATAGCAAAGAATGGTAAGATACACAATAACATGAGAAAATTTATAAACAATAATGGTGAAGACTGTCCAATACAAGAATGGTGAAGACTAAGGGAATTTCTAATTTTGAGTTTATGGATTAAATCCCACCCCTGCTTGTTATCGAACTATGTGAAATTTGATGCCTATTTTGTCTACGTAGGCATCTCGAGTCATCCTCGGGATTCGATTCCTATTTGATTATTTCATTGCTTTACTTATTCTCACATTTAGTAGTATTGCGCGCACCCGCGCGCGCGCGCTTGTATTATCTATATTACCGCTCTTTGCATTTTGTGATTAGCTTTTAGTTTATTTTAGAACATGTTAAGAGAACTCAGTTTGAGAATTCCTTGAAATGTAGATATATGCTTAGGTATAAAAAAGTTGTATTAGTGAGAGGTGTAGGAAATCCACTTAAACCGGTGTAAGTACACGAGAGTGATTGTGGGTGAATGTGTATTCGAATAACGTATAGTCGTTAGTATGAGTATAAGTGTGTGAGAAAGCTCGACTTGTATAACGGAAGTCCATGAATGTATGGATGTGTGTATGAACGAGAAATCACGACTTGAGATATTTTGATATCACGTTCGAGGTGTGAGAAGGGGTTTAAAAGGTAATGTGAGAGATGGAAGTATCTTTATGATGATAAAATATTAAGATATTTATTGTTTAGGCATGTGATCATGATAAGTACTCAGTATTACACCTACGTACCCATGTAACCACGAGATCAAAGCCTAGGTAGTTCGGTTATTGCGGTGATTCGTATGAAGAAGTTCCAACGTGACGTGTGTATAAGTGTGACGATTTGTCTTGAGAGGTGGATAAGTTATCTTTGAGCCAGAGGGTCGCTTCGACAGAGGTTCAAATAAGAGTTGACCCGAAGGCATCGACTAGGCATATATTGTTATGATTGTCAGGCAATTATTAGATAAAATTTGTTAGTGAACCTTTAGACTAGTTTGGAGTTGTAGAAAGAGGGGATGTATTTGGGGTTGGAGTGGACCAGAAGAAACCGACAGAGATTTATGTATCCATTATCGACATTGATATTATCCCAAAGGTTTCGTAGGCCTCAGGTTTATCTAAAGTAATAAAGATAATCACTTCGTATGAGAAAGGGGTTTGGACTAATGATGGAGGCATTCCTAATAAATAATACACCATGAGACGTATTATAAAGCTCGGGCTCATGATTTGGCTCCTCGGTATTGCGCCTACATACCTAAGAGGTCTTTAGATCAAAGCTTATAAGAACATAATTCTTATCATGTCCATTTGTTTTTAATTGTCTTAATTCCGGATAAAATAATTTAAGTCTAGGTTAGTTTTTATGGAGTTTAATTGAAGCCCATGACAAAGTTCAAGTCCAAGAATGTGCAATTTAAGGCTTTGAAGAAGATTTCAAGTCAAAACGTGTTGCATATGTTTAAGATCACTCAGGTATGAATACTTGTGAGTAATTGGGTAATTTTATATGTTGATTAAAAGCTGGGTGATTTAAATGTTTGGGAATTAAATCTTTTTATGTTTTAAACATATTTCTGAGTTACAAACAGTTTAAAGAAAATTCGAGGATTTATTTTAAAAGAAAAATATTATTTTAATCACTGTCGCTCGAACGAGACAATGGGTCATTCAAACGACATCCCCATGTCACGCGAACGAGATCCACTTCTCGCTAGAACGACCTGCCACCTCGATTTTTGTGTTTTCATTTTCTTGGACTCTGTGCTGCTCAGTTATAAATAAAAACGTCTCTACGAATGTTTTAACATGCAGATCAGTTTCGAAAACTCATTTCCATACAGTTTTTCATCATCCGGTGTTTATTCAATATCGTATTACTCAATTCCAAAGTTAGTGATCTTGAATACGTTTACCGAAAGACAATTCATTCACTACACCGTTTTGCACTTCGTGGGGAGAACTCTATAACCGGAGAGCTGTGTGCTATTGTGGAGGGATTCCTTATAAAGTAACTTATGGAGAAGCCATTTTCTTTTCCATTGCTGCCCACCTGGAGTTCTTGCGGGAGATTCCAGCCGACGACATCGGAATCGACACCTGCGGGTATTTCGTATGTCACCCTATTTCATTATAATCCGTGTAATTTGTGTCTTACAAATTATAGTGAAATAAAAAGATTTTGCCCTTCGGGGATTTTTCCTCAAATTGTTTCTTTTACCGTATGCTTTATTCATGGAATGGATTTAATCATTTAGATGCATGTTTAGGGTTTAAGAAGTTAAAATTGGTTTTAACTGAAAATTGGAACAAAGTTGTTTTTACCTAAATCACACACTAAAGGGACTTTTCAAATTGGTATCAGAGCGTGTTGCACTATCTTATTATGTTTGTGATCCCGTGTCTTTAGGAATGCCTTTCAGTGGTTTTGATGATTTTAGAATTCACTTGTTTGAATCATCTAATTGGAAATCACACATGAAAACTGATCTTAAAAAATTGGTTAATAAGGGCGATTATGAAAAATGTCTTTGCTGCGAAGGGTTTGGTCACAGGATAGATGAGTGTCCCCTAAACTTAGGGAGAATTTTAATAAACTGATAAATCGTGTTTCTACCCTTAGTGATAGTGACTTAGAATAAGAAAACTTTTAGTCTAGTAAGCGTGAACTTCCCACCTTTGTGGCTAGTCATGTAAGTGATAAAGACTTACCTTTGCATGATTCTTCCGCAGCCATAGAAGTTGATACACCTGAGATTAAGGGGGAGGTGAATGAGGATGAGAGCGAAGACGAGAGAGATTTGCAAACTGCTTTCAAAGAATTGTATAAAGAAACTTTAAAAGCAAAGAAAGAAAACGTGAAATTAGGAGCTACGTTGAGAGAACGTGCCATAGTATTAAATAATTCCAATGCTTTAATTGAGGATTTCGGGCATGTGAAAAGAAAATTCAAGAGAAGCTACAATACGTTGAGGGTGAGAGAGATACTCTTCGGGGGTTGATGGAGATTATGATAAGGGAAATTCTGGAGTTTGAAAATACTACCCGTTTACTTGAGTCGAGGATAAGTGAGCTTAAGGAAAAACTGAGAGATTCGAGTAAAGTTAAGCTTGATTTGGAGGTTAGGTCTAAAAAGTTAGACAAAATCTTAGGCACCGTCAAAATCAAAGATAATCGGTGTGGTATTGTCTTAGATAATTATGTCGCACCTGCTCCCAAAGCCAAAACCGTGCAAACAAGAGAGCCGCCTAGGAACTTTAGGAGAGAGCCACCTAGGAACGTGAGGTATAATCGGCCTATAGGCACGCTCCTCACCATATCTACACTTGCACTCATTGTGATAGGAGAGTTCATCTTAGACGGTTTTTCTATGATCTTAAGAACGCTCCTAGAAAGTCTAATGCCATTCCGGTTCCCAATACCCCTACTCATGGGTTCACACCTACTTGGATTAAGAAGTCAAATTTAGAAGCGTTAGGTATTAGGCTTGGTAATTCTCACATCACTGCTCGTGGTTCTCCTCATGTTTCATCTTTCGATTGAGGTTGTTCATTGGTTTGTCATACACTAGTATTTACATTATGTGTTATATTTTGCTAGTGTTATGGCATGTTTCTAGTTTTTGGTATGTATTTGAGTCATATGAAAAATACAAAAATATTTTTTTTTATAAAAACTTTTGAAAATACAAAAAGATTTTGCTTTTTATGAAAACTTTTGAAAATACAAAAAGATTTTTGGTTTTTGAGTCGTGAGGTTACATGTTTGATGTGCCTTATTGGTGTGCTTGATTCCCCCCTTCTTTCATTATTCATGTGGCTAGGACTTTTGGTCATTATTATTGATGCCTAGAATGATCTTAACCATGTCACTATGAGGTTGTTTCGAAGTTCATATGCAGTTTGATTCGACTTTGTGTATATGCCAATCTTGCACACATGCACGAGTTTATATGAATGTTTGACCTGTCTTGCATATTTGAGTTTGGTGAGACGTTCTTATCTTAATTTTGTCATCTATGCGTAAGTAAACTTAAGGAGGAGGTGTGCTTATAAGAACCATTTTCCGTGAGAATCGATATTGAAAAATGATGACTGTTCACGGGAAAGGGCTGTGAGAGTATAAAATTGACTCATCGTGAAAGCCACCGTTTAAAAGAGCCTAAAATAAAATCAAGGCAATAAAAATTCATATGTCAATAATTGGGGCCAATAGGACTTTCTCTACGTTGAGATTGATAGATTTTTCTAAAGATCTTGAAAAATTCATATATATGAGGGAGTTTGGTTAGAAATAAATTTAAACGGGTCTGCACCACGAATCCTATGTTAAAACATCGTATCATGACGCTATTATTTGTAGAATCATCAACAATCCAGACTTGTATGCATGTTGATTAAGTTTAGTTCATTAAACTCACACTTATTTTATCACAAATGGCTTTGATGAAGTTTGATGATTTCTTGCTATCAATTAGAACTTTTTGATCGATTCAACGTATTGAAATGATGACTCATTTGTTGTAGTTCATGCCCATACAATCCACATTCATGATTGAGCACATTGGTACCATGTTAACATGTAATTCCCATTCGTTGTTTTTACATTGTTTTCTGTTTTAAGTCTGTTTTTGTGTTCCAGGTACTATTTTGGGATAATTTTTTCACTGGGCAAATCATTATTGTTTTGGGGGTATTTTTGGAATTTTCATTTTTTTGTTCGAACGACATCATAAGTCACGCGAACATGTCGTTCAAGCGACATCCAAAATCGTTCAAGCGACATATCCAAGTCGTTCGAGCGACATCAAGTGAGATCAGGGTTTCATTAAACATCAGACATTCTCTCTTCTCTCTTTTCGTTCTCTCATAACCCTTCCCTTTGTTTTCAAAGCGGCGATAGTAGCTCTTTCCCTTTTTAAAATCGCCATTGTTGCTTCTGTATTCTCCGGCGACTGACCCAGTTCACAAATCGCCATTTGTGCTCCTCATACTGGCTTTTCGGCGTGTAGACCCCAGTTCCCCACTTCACGATGATTTCCCCTTCACAGTGGTTCTGTGTGTTTCTCTGACGTGTGTTTCTCCAGAGGTTTATTCCCCGGTGTCTGTCCCTCCAAAGTTTTAGTTCCTCCAGATTTTTACACAATGTACCTCCGGCGACGGTTTCCCATTTCTGGCGATTTCAAGGTATTTCTATGTTTTGATCATTATTTTTTCGAAATCATTTATTGAGAGGAATTTGTTGCTGATCTAGTACATTATTTCTGATTTTTTCTGTTATTTTGGTTGGTGTTCGCGGTGGTTCGATTGGATGTGAGTACGGAGATAGGTTCTTAGGTGTGTGTTCCTCGTGACGGTACCCTTTCACACTTCACACATTACACTTTTTAGTCATGTCGCCTTGAAGTCGTGATTCCCCTTCAGGCCGACTCGATACGCCACCACCCTCTGCTCGAGCTCAGAGAGCTCAAGCCAGTAGGCCCCTATACTCCCCAGTGAGATGGGCCACTCGAGTTGAGTATGATCATTACTGCTTATTGGGTCTCCACATTCGGTCATTTATTCAGGAGAGGGTGTTTCGTTATTTTGAGTTTCAAGGGTTAGGCATTAAACACTGGTTGTCTGGTAGGGGTTGGAGTTATATGTTTGAGGCTCATAGGGTTGTCTATTCGGACATTGTTCGAGAGTTCTTCTTTTGCGCTCTTCCCCACGCTGAGGGGATCTTTTCTACTATATGTGGCATTCTTGTTCTCATCACAACAGATCTTATAGCTGCTTTTTTGCACCTTCCCCGTGTCCCTGACGCTATGTTTCCTCGTTATACCGATAATATTTTGCATCATTGCTTCTGGGAGATTCCTCGGGTTGGTACTACTATGTATCATCGCCAGTTTTTTCCTGCCTTCCGTGTACTTAATAGGTTTGTGTCAGCATCCATTTATCCAGGATAAATCATACTCACAACGGATCTGACATTGTCTATTTCATGTATCACATCTCTTAGAGGTCGGATATCGATCTACTGATGGTCATGCTTCGTGTTATATCATCTGTTACCGTCATGTATCACATATCTTAGAGAGTGATAAGCATCTCCCTTCGCCTGCCATTATTGATCATAATACTTTCACTCGTTCCGAGAGTCATTTGTCACAGGCAACGAGTGCTAGTGCTCCACCCACTGAAGGAGCCTTCTCTGATACTGATCCATGTCAGCCTGGTGATCACACTATCCTGAGCACCTCTGAGTTCTTTCAGCCACGCCCCTCCACACCTGCACCCACACGTCCTATTGAGGAGGAGGTTTCTACTTTACAGGCACAGGTAGCTGCTCAAACCAGGATGTATGACTTTATTATTTCTAGATTTGATGCGAAGGCCTAGGCTCGTGTTCATGCCGAATCCAAGATGATAATATTTTTTGATGAGATGCGGCAGAGAGAGCAGCTGAGAGGCGTCGGATCCTCTGGACTCAGTCATATTTCATCTCAATAAACTGATGATGATACTCCTGCTGATGCCTAGATGTATTTGTTTTGATATTGTATCTGAGACATTGATATTCCTCTGTATTTATTTATTCTCAGATATGATGTATTCTTATGGACATCTGTATCACTATTGATTTCATTTATGGCATGGATGTATAGTTTCATTTGCAATTTTAGTGATTCTCTCATTATGTGTCAGTTACTGCTATCTTTTGCTATCCATTGTCATACTAATATCGTTTATCTATCCATGCTGTTCATTCTCATATATTCATGCTAGATTTGGTGTGTCTGTCCCACCTTTTGTCTATTCCAAGCAAAAAGGGGGAGAGATATGTGATGTAGGGGGAGTATTTATTATGATATTATATTCATTTTATTCCTCCATACTTCACTTGGGTATTTGTTTGTGTCTCGTGTGTGTAGGTATTGCTTCAGAGATTCAGATATTTATTAATACATTACATTCAGAGACAGATTCAGATGATTGCCATTCAGAGACAGAATCAGATTCAGATGATTGTCGTTTATTCAGTTTCACTATGTCCTGTATTTTTATATTTCTGAGTTTTGGGATAGGACATGTACTTGTTTACGGCATATATCATTTATGTTTAGTTTTATCCCGAAAATAGCCAAAGGGGGAGATTTGTAAGAACATAATTCTTATCATGTCCATTTATTTTTAATTGGCTTAATTCTGGACAAAATAATTTAAGTTTAGGCTAGTTTTTATGGAGTTTAATTGAAGCCTATGACACGGTTCAAGTCCAAGAATGTTCACTTTAAAGCTTTGAAGAAGATTTTAAGTCAAAACATGTTGCATATGTTTAAGATCACTCAGGTATGAATACTTGTGAGTAGTTGGGAAATTTTGTATGTTGATTAAAAGCTGGGTGATTTAAATATTTGGGAATTAAATCATTTTATGTTTTAAAAATATTTCTGAGTTGCAAACAGTTTAAAGAAAATTCGAGGATTTATTTTAAAAGAAAAATATTATTTTAATCACTGTTGCTCGAACGAGACAATGAGTCGTTCAAACGACATCCCCATGTCGTGCAAACGAGATCCATTTCTCGCTCGAACAACCTGTCGCCTCGATTTTTGTGTTTTCATTTTTTTGGACTCTGTGCTGCTCAGTTATAAATAAAAACGTCTGTGAGAAAGTTTTAAAAGGCAGAACAATTTCGAAAACTCATTCCCATACTGTTTTTCATCATCCGGTGTTTATTCAAGATCGTATTACTCAATTCCAAAGTTAGTGATCTTTAACGCGTTTATCGAAAGATAATTCATTCACTACACCGTTTTTCACTTCATGGGGAGAACTCTACAATCGGATAGATGCGTGCTATTGTGGAGGGAGTCCTTGTGAAGAAGCCGTTTTCTTTTCCAATGCTGCCCACCTGGAGTTCTTGTAGGAGATTCCAGCCGACAACATCGGAACCGACACCTGCGGGTATTTCGTATGTCACCCTATTTCATTATAATCGGTGTAAGTTGTGTCTTATAAATTATAGTGAAATAAAAAGGTTTTTCCCTTCGGGGATTTTTCCTGAAATTGTTTCTTTTATCGTATGCTTTATTCATGGAATGGATTTAATCACTTAGATGCATGTTTAGGGTTTTAGAAGTTAAAATTGGTTTTAACTAAAAATTGGAACAATGTTGTTTTTACCTAAAGTACACATTAAAGGGCCTTTTCAAAGCCATCGTAGTTCCAACTAATGAGCCATATGTATGGGTGGAGGCAACGAGAAATCGGGTATACAATATACAACATGCAACATTATTGTATTTATAGAGCATAATCCTTAATACAACATTTTTCATTACAAGTTGGAATGTTATATTCATATGTTAAAGATATGTTAATCAAAGACAGGTACTTGGTAAGTATTTCGGGAAAACATATATTCAAGGGTGCCACCGTTGAGACGAGATTTGTTCGCTCGAAGAAGTGGTGAAGAGTATTCTGATTTTAAATTTTGGTCCTAGAAAAGTGTTGAAATGATCAAATTTACAGACACTTTCCTAAGAACGGATTTGA